>JAODJW010000045.1:9769184-9786916 GCA_026777045.1 Hyperopisus bebe
TCGGGGACCACCAGACGGTCCACGTTTTTGATCTCTCCCAATTCCCTGGCAATTGGGAGTGAGCAAAAACGTGGACCATCTGGTGGTCCCCGAGGACTCGGTTGAGAAACCCTGGTCTACATTTTTGCTCCCTCCCAGCTCCCTTTCATCTATCTTTAACTTTCACGTCCAGTATGTTCGCTAATGTTCTGCAGACTAGGGCTAAAGGGTTTGAGGACATTACTGTGAAGGGGGTGTCATCATGGCATAGACCTCACCCAGAGGTCTTTATCACAGGCTTAATTCCAACCTGGGAAGTAACTTGGACTTTTTCAGTTGGTAACTCCTATGCTGTTTCAGACAGGGAGGGTGTAATTAAGGCAGGGAGGGTGTAATTAAGGCAGAGAGGGTGTGATTACGCTCCTCTCCTCGGTTACCTGAAGGGATAATATGCTTGAAAGGTCATGCATCCGCTGATTTACACCCACTCTCTCCTGCAGACGGCACAGCAAACGGCACAGCACAGCACAATGCGTCACAGCAGATGACTCAGCACAGCAGACAGCTCAGCACAGTGCAGTGTCTCACAGCAGTGCCTGCCACCAGTGAGCATGACTCCATGTTGCCTTGGCCCAGAGAGGCTTCGCTGCTCTTCCTGGAGCCCAGAGACAGGCTGGACCGCTCCGTCCGGCATGCACAGTGGACGGTTCAGCACAGCACAATGTGTCCCAATAGACATCACAGCACAGCAGATGCCTTAGTGCTGTGCAGTGTGTCACAGTGGACGGCTCAGCATAGCAGCACAGTGTTGTGTGTCACAGCAGCGGCCGCCCTCGGCCTGTGCTCACCAGCGAGTGCTGCTCCCCGCCACCTTTGCCCAGAGAGGCTACGCTGCTCTTCCGGGAGCCCAGAGCCAGACTGAGCCGCTCCGCCTGGTATAGCCCCTTGGCAGGGGCAGCTGGAGTCACGTCCAGGTGTCCGTTGGGGGTAAGCGTGCAGATCTTTGGGTCTGGAAGAGCGGGGGCGGGGGCGGAGGGGGGGGGTGTTTCAGTGACAAGAATACTCCGACTGTGTGTGGCTCTCTCACACACGGGGTCGGCTTTTCGCTTATGCCGCAGAAAACACCAAGAGCCCACGGATTTGTGTTATTGAACTTTCACACTAATGCATGCTTGGGAGCACCGAATGGCAGAATATGCCAGAATCGATTAAACTGGTGCGAGAAAAGGAGATTTTTAAATTCTCAAAAGCGAGTTTTGGACAATGGCATTTGGAAGTTTTATTAAGTTAAAAGGAGAATCTCCTTGGGCTGCAGTTCGGAATCCGGTGAGGGGAGTGACGTATGAGCCTACACGAAGCAGCGCCGCTTATTAATCCAGCATCCTGAGTCGTGATGGTTCCCTTGTTACCCAGGAGTGCAAATCAGCCAATCAGAGCGGCCGGTCTCCACCCTTGGAGAACGAGCCAATGCGCTCGGGCTGAGCGAGGCAGCGTCCGGCGAGACAGCGGCACGCACGTTTATTGTCCTCGTTAACCTTAATTGAGAGGTCCACAGCATCGTGTCATGCTTCTGAGAGGTGAGATTAATCACAAATCTCTCAGCGAAGGAGAGGAATGTCCTGAAGTCACTCACACATCTGTCAGGCGGGAAGGTGGGGAGGCTACCTGAGAGGTGGAGGGAGTCTCTCCTTTTCTCTGTCTCCTCAAAGTTGGAAGAAGACTTGTCATCCTCAGAATACGATCGATTGGCATCGCCCTTTGGAGACGGGAGAGACAGACAAGAGGAGAGGAGGAGAGATGGAAAGAAGAGAAGGAGAGGAGGGCAGGAGGAGAGGAGGAGAGTAGGATAGGAAAACAGTAGGAGAAGGAGGAGAGGAGGACAGGAAGAGTGGAGGACAGGAGATGAGGAGCAGAGGAGGACAGAGGAAGAGTAGGAGAGGAGGACAGGAGGAAGATAGGAGGGCGTCAGAGACCATCCGTGTTTTGTTCGCACATCGTGGCTCTAACTCTGTAAGCCTGTAAAAATGACGCCTGTACCATGAGCCGTAAGGACAAATGCTGCTACCATATCTGCATATTTTTGTATTTTTATGTTATGAATATCTGCACATTATTTACTTCTCAGTTTTCTTTATTCCCTTATTATTCCATACTAGTCTGTTTTTCAGGATATTCTATTTCTGTACAGTGTACTTTTTGATTTCTTTACACTGTGTTTATTTGCTTGGGCTATGCGTATCGTCACTGCACTCCGCGTATTGTCACTGCACTCTGTGTATCGTCACTGGACTCTGTGTATATTTGTCTATAACAATATGAAGTTTTTTTATCATATAGTCTGGACGTTACAGATTATTAGGTCCACAGCACTTGTGTGTGTTTCTATTTAGTGATGATGGTGAGTCACATATATGAATCCCTATTGGGTGAAGCATGCATGGCCGCTGGTCACATGACCGCCCGCACCTCTGCCTGGAAGCCCTCCACCAGAATGGCAACCAGCAGGTTGAACAGCACATAGTTGCCGAAGGTCATGAGGGCCACGAAGTAGAGGGCGGCCCAGGGGGAGGTGGAGGCCATGCCGTTGTAGAGCACCATGTTCCAGTCCTCTTGGGTCAGGATCTGCAGGCGCACACCCAGAGGTCCACGCTTTAAGCCCCGGCGGGGAACCACACGTAGGATGGCGGAGCAGCATAACACGACAAGCTCACCTGGAACACGGTGACGATAGCCCACAACAGCGAGTCGAAGTTCTTCCTGTCCGGAACTGTGTCACCCGCTTCAGTCTTCAGGCTGAATTTACACCCAAAGATGTGCATTCCCAGGATGCTGTGGGTTACATTACCACCGGAGGGATTAACACATTTGTGAATTTACTTTTCAGGAGAGGCCCCTGCGTGTCAGGCAGCGGGGTTGCCAGATGGTGTTTGCTGAGCCGCTGCGTAGGGTCTAAGTCAGGTAAATATTACGGCGGCAAGATGAAGGGTCGGCGGCGGGGGCCATTTTGTGCAAATCTCCCGTTTTCGGTTAATCGCAATCAGCTTTGCTGCTGCCCGAGGAAAAAGGGCAGAGTTTGAGTACGCTGGATGCACATGGGACATGCGTTTGGCTGGAATTAATCTGACTGCTGCTGGAGATGGAATGCATGAGCTCCGGCCCTCAGGAAAGACGGACGGCCCCCAAGCTGCGACGGCGAAGACAGATCGGATCTGTTTATTAAGGCGTCACACAGCCCTGACAAAGCCCTGCGTACTGGGGACACATTAAGGATCATGGGTCTCATTACACACATTATTGGCTCATCAAGGAGTCCCTTGGCCACAGCCAGACCAAGTTCCCCCAGCCATCTCACTCAGGAACACAGACCTGAAGATGAAGATGAAGAGCATGAGGAGCATGCAGAAGGTGGCCACGTTGTCCATGGTCTTCATCAGCACCACCAGCTGGCGCCGTAGAGCCGGCATGAAGCGGACCAACTTGATGACCCGTAGGAGGCGGAAGGTCCGGAGCACAGACAGGCCACCGTCAGCCTGGCCCACAATCTCACACACGCTGGGGGGGGGACGGGGGGGAGACAGCCATGATGGTCGGCACCACCTCCCCAGAGGACCTGCTCTTCACCCACCCCACCCCCAACCCCTGACCCCTGACCCTGAACCCAGACCTGATGATGACGATGATGCCGTCGAAGATGTTGTAGGGGTTACGCAGGTAGCTGAAGAAGCCGAAGGCAGTGAGCTTCAGGATCATCTCCAGCGTGAACATGCTGGTGAAGACGATGTTGCTGATCTCCAAGACGTTGGTTAATTCATCTGGCTGGAGGTATTACAGAGAGATGAAAGCCAATTAGCAGTATCATGATGCTGCATGTCTAGCGGAGGATGGTAAACAGGAAGGAAGGAGACCTCAGGGTACCATCAGAGCATCTGGACACAGAAGTGCCAGGCTTCAGCTGAGTGTGAGAAGCACCCTGTAGCAGGACAGTAGAAGCAGACGCCCATGACAGGAAGCAGCTAATGATCAAGCTCATGGAGCTGACAGCATCTACTGACGGGGGCTCTCACTCCATCTTCTCCTGAAAAATACATTCCGGTCTCCTTTGTTCCTCGGCCCTGTTATCAGGCCGGCCGTTTCACCGTGATCAATGGCCCCTCTATCGATCATCTGAGACAGGGACTGCATCGGCCACAGTGGCATTGAAAGCGGCAGAGTATCGACACAACTATCAGCACTACTAAATATAGGCAGCTACACCTCTTACAAATAAGCATCATTGTCTCTGCCCCCCCCCTACCATTCCTCACCCCGCCCGGCTGAGGGAAACCTTGTCATGATTAAGACCCAGCTTCATGCTGCACTTCTGCCCAAAGTCCATCATTTTTCCAGAAAAGCAAACATGGTGAAATGCCCAAATTAATGGCACAGATATTGTGCCTGTCATGCCCCTACCTATTCATTTTTCATGAAAGAGATTTTTACAGAATCTTTTGCACAGCCTGAATTAAAAGCAGCACATACCTGCCAGACGTCCTGGATGAAAATCGGGAGGGCGTGGTGCTCTCATTAAGCTGGATCTCTCGTGAAGCTGGATTTAGCTTAATGCCATCATGCTTCTGCTGCTAAGCACATTTTCAAAATTTGTTTGGGTGTGCAGCTCATCTGACGTTTTGTTGACAAGTTGCGACTAACTCAAAACACCAGAAAGTCACCTGGAGAAACTCACAGAAATCATCACCAGGGTCCGTCAGTGAGGAATAAGGTCATAATCAGCACGAAGCTTGGGATGTCCCTCAACAAACGGTCAGTTAACACAATGGGGGTCTGCATGAAGATGTTTCCGCTAGGTGGCCAGGATCCGGACCCAGACAAGGCGGCGTGCGGCTATGTGTGTGAAGGATCTATTCTCATGTTTGGAAGGTTCCGAGGCAAACTGAGTAATCACATCACTGTTGGCCTCATAAACAAAGCCTCTAACTCCATAAACTGCTCAGACCTGCTGGGGAAACATCTGACCCTAGATCCTGACCCCAAGAATTCGCCCTCATCTGTGCCTCTGTGTCTCATAGACGGGCAAGACAGGACACATGAAAACCGACGTATTCCTGTGCACCTCGACTTACTGTTGCCCAAATGGCACCTAAAAGATCTCATCGAGAGATTTGATTAGACAGCCGACTTAACAGAAAATAAAATGCTTCATTAATTTCATGATAGTTTACACTGTATGGGTGCGGTGCCCCTAGTGGTGACGGATAAAGGTGCGTCTTAATAATCATCCAATGGCAGTGAAACTCAGTGCTAAAACATCAAGCCTCACAATGCTTATGATGAATTACACAAACAGCAAAAATCTACATGTGACGACCCATCAGAAAATATCAACACAGGGTGATGCAGTTTGTTTACAGTTTTATCTAAAGATTGTGGCTTATGAGGCCAGAGTGAATCCCCTGCAAAGGAAACCTGTCACTGCTGCCTTATTCAGTTGTTTAGGTATAATCATCACCAAACCCTGATATAATCTAGTCACATGCAGGCCTGAGCCCACAAAGCGAGGGAGGTCAAACAGCTGACCACAGCTGGGCTACATGCGCAGAGGGGCACTTATCATAAAGAGATTCAGATTTTTCCGATTATTTCTGTACAACCACCATTCAGCTCCATCATAGCCACCCAGACCAAAAATAGTAGTTTCGATTTTCAGTATGACTCACTGTATGCAAATTTGCCTTTTATTTTATAACCACAAAAGTAACAAAACACTTAACTTTTCCTGCCAGAAATAACCAGAATAATGCAGGGGGGCTTTCACAGAGCATGTGAGAAGAACAACATGCCTGTTTGTACTCTTATGTTTCATCGCTCTATCAATTGTAATGTAAAGTTACCTTTAATAATAACATAATTAATTTTTTTTTCACCGTATCTGGCACACACCAGACACGGTAAAAAAAAAATGTAATCACCTATGTTCCTTTAGGGGCTCCGTACTTATGGACCTCGTGTTATTAATAAAGGTAGTTAACTTAGGAATCTTGTAGTAATATTTGTCCGCTGTATTGCTGTATGACTTTGCAATGTTATTTAAGTGGAACTCAAATGTTTAAACTGATGAGGGAATCATAGGGGGCCCAGAACAGACCAGGGTAGTTAATATGCTAATTAATCAATAAGGTCTGATTATGTTTTTGCACCGGGTCGCTGCTGAGAACTGCCATTCCCCTTCCGCACTGGGACAGCCGTCTGCTCCCTTAATATAATCCTGTCTTTCTCCTCTTCCTATGGTAATTCTTGTGCTAATTACGCAAAACTGGGAATGCTCTACTTGTTTCATTGGAGTCAGTTTTAAGAGACTTGGCTGTGTGGGGGGGTGGGGTCAGCACATTAAGACAGACGCCCATGTCAAGTCATCCGCACAGGACACCGAGGGATTCGTGTCTCATGTGATCACTGATGAGCGGCGATATGCTAACGCTAGGATTTTGCTAACGCCAGGGCGGGAAACCTTGAGATTTGGAGATCTAATTGCCCTCCTTAAGCCAACAGGAGCTGGAGTGTCAATGGGAGTCAGACTGCAAGCACCAGATGACAGAGAAGCCCTTGTGTACAGGCTAGTGAAACCGGGTTCAAGGTCAGTCGCGCTGGAGCTTTGGATCTGCAGCTAATACAATTTCGAGATTTCTGTTTGATACAGAAGAAAATTGCCTGAATCTGAAGATCCTGCATGTGGTTTATAATGGTGCACTGTTTGTCTGCGTGATGGAAAGCTGCCATCAGCAAACAGTGGCTCTCCAGAGCCTGACAACAGAAATTATAAAGTAAAGCTGGAATTTTAAGTGCATTTACTGACATTCCCTGTGATTAATTCTGTCCCTCTGTCCACAGTCTGCTGTGGCCTCTGAAAATTGTCAAGCTAACTGGATTTCCCACAAATGGATGGATGAATTTATTGACACATGATAGATCAGTAGCTATTAATGACTTTCCAACAAATCGAGCAACTTGGAGAGTCCCTGCAGTGGTGTGACTAAGTGCCTTACATTGGCAGCAACAGCAACGTAAGGTATTTGATTCTTCTGGAAGGAACTTCAGGCTAGTATCTACAGGGAGGGGTTTACATTCACACTGAGAGTGCTTAGTGTTACAATGGCTGTCATCTCGGCAGGAGAAGATGTGCTGATTACCTGGTCGTGGTGCTCGATGCCCATGCTGATAGTGTTGATGAGGATAGCTATCATAATGCCTCTGTTAAAGTACTTGCTCTCCACGATACTCCACAGGTTGACACGCATGTGGCTCCACAGTGCCCTGCACCAGCCCCAGCAGCTCGTCCTCTTCCTCCTGTCCGCCTTCTGCTCCACGGCCTCATCTGCCCCCTCGTCCTCTTCCAGGTGGTTGCTATACCCATCTGTCTCCTCCATGGCTCTGTCCTCCTCCTCCTCATTGGCTGATACGGCCAGAGCCCCGGTCGCTTCCCTGACAGACAGAGCCATCCTGCAATCTGGGCAGTCCTCAGTCACGGGCACGACTGAGAGGGCGGGGGGGCTCCCCGTAGGGCCAGCGCTGTTCTCTGGCTTGCTGTGGCGTGGGCAGCGAGCTACTAGATCAGATAGAGGGAAACAGAGGAAGGAGAGAGACGGAGAAGGAGTGGGAGCCGAGAGTGAACATCTGGTCAGTGTGTGCCATCACAGACTCCCCCAAATATGCAAATGATGCAATTTAGCTGCCTGCCCCCCAACACAAAGCCCATATCTAACTCCAACAATCCACTCACTCTGGTGGGGGTGGTAATGTCCGTCTCCGCCGTTGATGCTGGTTCCGGCTTCTGGCCTTCCTGCCCGCCCTCTGCTCCCCCCTGGTGGCTGAGAACGGCCACGCAGGGTGTTGTAGAGAGCGGCGGAGCGACGGCGTGCCTTACGCAACACGTGACACACGTACTGGAACATCTCCTCGTAGCAGTCGCCCGGTTCGGCCATGCTGGCCAGCGTGCTGGAGGACAGGCAGCGCGCTCGCTGCTCCTGCATCAGCTGGTGCTCCCGCTGCTTGGTCTCTGAGAACTGGGTGGCGATGACCACTAGGCATAGGTTGATCATGAAGAAGGAGCCAATCTGTGGGGGGGAGGGGCGGGGTTAAGCACTTCAGCAATGATATGGCACTCAGCACGCACTGAAATCACCCTGGGGTCGGTGACAGGCAAGAGAGACCCACACTACCCCTGAGCATTATGGGAAGTCTCCTTTCTGTGTGCCCCTCATACTCTGATGTGAATAGCTCACCATTAAGCACATCCCCCACGAGCACGCTGATCTCTAGATCTTAATAGGAAAATCATTCCCTGCGGTTTACAAGGCAGCACATTTGCTAGTGTGCAAGCGGAGATAATGCGCTCATCGCAATCGCCTCTTTGCTTTCCACAGAGGCTGACATGCATGATACAAAGCCTGCGCAAGGCCGCTGGTTTAATTGCCGCGTAACAGATTTCATCTCCTGTCGGAGGAGCCTAATATCTTCATTTCTTTCCATTCGCTTCAGGGAGAAACGGATGTAGAGCTTCTCTGCGAATCGGCAACAGCTCTGCAGGAAGATTTCTGGTTTCCACTTAAAATGAAAGGCAATCCATTCGGAGTTTGAATGTCTTCAAATTGCAATTTCAGATAGCCTTGGTATGCTGTAGAATAAGCTGGCATAGTCAATACAGAACAACACCTCATCTTTCACACAGAGGCGCTGGAACTTATAGTTGTTCACATGGAGGCATTTAATCGTGTGCATCGTGTGCATCACTGCTTA
This sequence comes from Hyperopisus bebe, assembly GCA_026777045.1. NCBI lineage: Eukaryota > Metazoa > Chordata > Actinopteri > Osteoglossiformes > Mormyridae > Hyperopisus > Hyperopisus bebe. The sequence continues at coordinate 9,777,954 of JAODJW010000045.1, forward strand.
TGTAGATGGGTTTAGTCTCTGTTAATTGATTAATGAGTGAAACTGATCTTTGCTTTCCTGCCACAGTTTTTGGTAGTAACACTTATCAGTAATGGGTTCTTTCTCAATATGTGTGCTTGACCGTACTTGCGTACTCATTTCATGCTGTCTTTCATTGCTGAAGACCAGTTCCAGTACTCAAGAACAGAAGTACAGACGGTGGCAAAAATCCCCGGACGTCGTTCTCGTTCCGCCCCAGATATCAAGGATGCATGAGCTGCATCCTCGCCAAACGAGACCAATCCCATGATTCTCTGCTCCCCAGGTTCTTTCTTGGGAGGCAAGTTAGCAAGACAAGTCTTGCCAAGAGCATAAGTATGACCTTTGCGCTCTTGGTGCTGAGAAGCCCCCTCAGTTTGGGGGCAGGGCATCAGTGTGGGACACCACGCAGTTTTCTGGTGACCTTACCGCAGCAGCAGAGTTATGAAGCGCTGACCTCAGGCGCTTTCCCAGGCGGGGCGAGCGGCCAACACCTAACTCATCATGACTGAGTGCCTCTCCCCACCCCTGCCCACATTCACGTCCTGCAGCAATGACGCCCTCCTTCTGTGGCCAGAGGGACATTACTCTACCCAATACATCCCAGCCTGGGAAGACTGGCAAGAGCGGCTGATTGGCTTAGTGTTCGGCCTGCTGCCAGATGACCTCAAACATGCAAGTGGCCCCTTTGAGGGTAACATGGGGCCCCTGCTGGCTGTAAATTCATTCCAGCCCAAAGCTCTTCTCTGATTGGTCGATCCAGACTGCACGGCCAGCAAAATGTCTTCCAGCTTTAATGTGAACATCACACATCGCTCTGTAATGGTGCACAGAGCGAGCAGCTGGGGCGCGCAAGAGCGCTGTGCCTGTTTCCTGTCTGTGCTGCACACGCTCTGAGTGGACGGAATATCAGGCCAGCGCGTGCGGTGCTCCGCTGCGCGACCTCCATTAACGGGGTGCGTTTGCTTCTGTCTGCCAGGCTGTGAGTAAGGATGTAACTGCGAGAGCTCGGTGTGTGTGTGTGTGTGTGTGTGTGTGTGTGTATGTGTGTGTGTGTGTGTGGGGGGGGGGGTCTGGAGACAAACGAGGAGGGCAAACAGAGACATGAGCCGAGGTCAGACCCAGCAGAGGAATTTAATCTCCCAGCAGGCCTCAGTCAAGCTGTTTAAATCACCAAAGTATCACTGTCTCCCAGAAACTGACCTTACTCTCTACAAGACGGCACAAGCTGCTCGATTATGCCTGATTTCTTTGCAATTTAAAAGGTGTTCACAGGAGATTTGGGATGAATTTCAGCTTAATATCATCTGTGCCACTGCACCTGATTTAGCCACTTGGCCTGATTGGTAGGATCCCGAAAGCAGACAATCAGACCAGATTAAATGACCCGGAAGCAGAATGATAAACTAGCCTTCCCGTCAGCTCCGACGTTCAGTCCTGGAACGGGATGGAACAGATGTCCTCTGTGCAGCGTATATCACACTTGCGTAGCTGTCCATACATGCGAGAATGCACTCATGTAATCTCCACCTCATTTATATACTGCCTGTCGCATTGATGTATTTCACAGGGAGCCTAAATGCTGACTCTGGAAGCTGATCGGCTCACAGGCATCATGGATACAGCTGCCATCCAAGAGGCATGCCACAGCGCCCCCTCCTGACCCCTCTGGACACAGCGCCATCCCACTGGTGGCGCTAATTAAGTGGCCATTCTCACACTTAGTTACCCATTGGAGCTCACTGGTGTGCAAACCTGCTTCTCCTGGGCCTGAAACACCATGATGTCCAGCAGTTGAGGACAGTCAGTTCTCAAGGTGAAAGCCCACCTAGACTGCTGGAAACGTGACAGTGACTAATGAAGCATATTTTCATTAGGCCACTAATAGGGCTACTAATAGGGCTTCAGTGTAAGTCATGTTACGGGCAGCAGCTCGCTAAGAGTTATTAGATTAATCTCTGAAGGTCCATTAACTCTGGATGTTTCTTTGGTGAACCGAGGAGCTCAGACCCAAAATACCAGCCGCCTTTTCACTCAGGTCTGTCCAAGTCCCATCAGGAGGTGCGTCTCTGTTCTGTGGTAACACCGATCGTTTGATAAAATTACAGGTAACTGAGATTCCATATCGACTTGAAAAATTCAGAATTTGAATGTCTGGAACTTAATTCCGGAGATGATCTTGTAGGAACCAAAGCGGTAAATACGGTAAAAAATTGTACTAGATTCCTTGGTTAAAGAGCATCTAAATGCCTCCACATGGTATTTACGACTGCAGGCTATCGGATTAGATCTGGATAGTGATTTCAGCCTGAGTGGGACTGGGGTTCGATTGGTCGCAGATGAACAGAGATCACCTGGAGTACTGCAGGAGCACTGCAATGCAGCCACCGTGTGTATCAGACAGCCTCTGCTTGGGGCTGGGAGAGAGAGGTGCACTTACGATGATGAGGAAGATGAAGTAGATGAAGTTGTAGAAGGAGTGAGCGTCCATCACGTAGTACATGATCTCCACCCAGCCCTCCAGCGTGATCACCTGAGTGGGGAGCCACGGTCACCAACCTGGAGATCAACTGGTGATGCCTCAGCACCCCATGTGCATGTGTGTGCGTCTGTGGGTTATGTATATATATCCCAAATGTCCCCACAATGTGATAAAAACCTGTCATTTTGATGTTGTGGAGACCAACTTTTCAATGGAGAAACTCAATTTTATAAAAATCTATGACTGTAATAAAAAACTACAAATGCCAAAAGTCACATATTTTGTTTGGTTACTTATGGTTAAGGTGGGTAAGGGTTAAAGGTGCCACACGCAACATGCTAGTAGAGCGTGCAGAATTGTGGTTTCCTATCCTTGTGGGGAGCAGAACTGTCATAAAAACACATGTGGATGTCTGTATATGCCATACTTATTCCAACCCTAACCCTAGTCTCAGTTTGCTAACCCTAACCCTAATTTGGGGCCTTAGGGTGAATCAACGGGTTGTTGCAAAGTAGGCAACATGCTAGTAGAGCGTGCAGAATTGTGGTTTCCTATCCTTGTGGGGAGCAGAACTGTTATAAAAACACATGTGGATGTCTGTATATGCCATACTTTTTCCCCATAGAAGTGAATGGATGGTCCCAGTCCCCACAAACATATGAGTATAGGTGATTGTGTGTGTGGGTCTGCGTCGGCACCTGGAAGATGACGATCCAGGCATAGCCGATGTTGTCGAAGTTGATGGCTCCCTTGTGCGGGTTGCTGTGGCCAGTCTGGCAGCGGGTGTAATACTGGTTCCAGTTGACGCAGAGGCCGGCCACACTGACGCTGCCGTTGACCAGTGGCTCGGGGGCCAGGCCCAGCGCCTGGCGCCGCAGCACGTCCTCCTTGTCCAGGCAGCACTCGCGCCCGCCCTCCCGCCGCGCTGGCACATCCTGGCACGACATGATGCCATTGTCGGCCGCCAGCGAGCAGATGAAGGGTCGCTCGTCATCCTCCTCGGGCTGGTAGTACGGCGTGGGGAGGGTAAGGCCCGACGTGCTGAGAACGTGGGATGGACAGCATTAGAGGGGTGGAAGAGCCCAGACCCTAATGCAGATCTTGGGGGGAACAGCGGTTAGACCTTTAGAATCTTGTGCGAAGGTATAGATCCAGCCCAAGGTTTTATTTCAACCAAGCAGTTGAGTGTAAAGAGTCACAGTCACAGAATACTCAAATGGTTGGTTGCAACAAAATTTTGGTCTGGATCTTTCTCTCTGGACCTGAACTTTCCAGATGATAATATGCTTTCTTGGGGCCCAGAATCCGACTGAGTTCAGGGAGTGCCCGCCGTCACCCCCTGATTATCTGCCGCTCTCTCTCTCCATGTTACGAGGGCACAGGAACATGATTCGCTAAGCGGCGCTGAGATGGCTTCCTGATCCCCTCGCCGCTCCCTGCTGGCCGGGCAAGGTGCTGCCTCTGAGCTCACTGGCTGACAGAGGAAGCTGAGAAATGATGCTCTGCCTTCATTTGTAATTGTCAGTGACACTGGGCCTTCCCAGAATGCCCTTCGGCTAAAGCCCAGCTGAAAGACAGCAGCGGGAGGCTAGGAAGGACAAGGCTAGTGGGAGAAGCAGCGTTAGATGGTCATGAAGCTCTGTTAGCATCTATCAGGCTGCTGTTACCATAGAATAGTACATATATAGCCACACTTTGTATATTTCTTTCTGAACAGATGACAAAATGCAAACACAGCAGAAGAGTGGCGACGTGTCACGGCCGTGCTGAGCGTGATCGGGTACGAGCGTGTGCCCTCTGAGCATTCAGAAATCACAGCCTGCCCTTACTGGCCCAGACAGGGCTGTCACATTGCCCTATTTGTTTATTGCGTCTTGGTGCATCACCCTGCTGATCAGCTCCTCTGTTGGGCTCAGCTACCCTCACCCGTATCCCACGCCCGTCCCGGTGGGGTGCGCAGTGCGGACACACCCAAGGCAGCGCACACCAGCTCTTTGGGGCCAAATGATGAGGCGCAAACTGCTGATCAGCGCCCTGTCCCACTGTGATAAAGACACATGCAGAGTAAGAGAGCATCATACTGACGGAATACTCCTGCCTCATGTGTCAGAGGACAAATCACAGGCTCTGATCCAGATTCCGAATGTGAGAGCACTACTCTGACCCCTTCCAGTGGCCCAGTGCCCCCCCAGCTCCCCTAGTCAGACACTGGCTCTCCTGCTCTCTGTTTCTGACAATAATTAGGCAGTGCACCTGTCACAGAGGCCATCAGCTCCAGAGTGCCCCCCCCCTCAAGCAGAGGAGGGACAGAGGGGGTGTCAGGGAAGTCAGAGCCTGAGAGGTGAGTGATACAGTCAGGGTATCTTGCTGGGGCTAAGAGAGCTGAAGGGTGACGTGTGACATGGGGTCACATGAAAAGGCATGACACCCCCACAAGTATTTAAATACTCAGACTCACACAAGTGTATACAAGTACTTAGATCACAGATTCACAAACACCCACACCTGTCAGCCTAGCAAGACCAGCTGGCAGAGCATGAGCCCTGTATTCTCAGGGTTGTGGGTTCGAGCCCCACATTGGGTGCTGCTGTTTTGGGGGCAGTGGGTCGGCAGAGTGATGTCACCGTCGGCCTCTGAAGCCCAATTGTTCAGGAGACCATCTGACTCTGCTTTCTCAAAAAAAAAAAAAAAAAAACACACGTGTTGCTTTGCATTAAAGCATCTGCTAAAAAAATAAACACTGAGATTAGCAGCTTGCATGCATGACGACAGAGGAAAGTGTCCCTGCAGGGTGACAGGTGGTGTCATTAAAAGGACATGGACCGTCTCATATTATTACCTGTTTGTAGCTCTCTGCACACAGGCAGACTCATTAAAATATGCCCATTTTAATAAGTACAAGCTGCACTTCTTCTTAATTATTCCTAATTACATTAAGTTGTAATAAGCTTTGGGAAAGAGATTTAGGGAAGGTTTCTGTCTGTAGTACAAAGGTAAACAAGAAAGACAGACATTACGGACCGGGAGGCAGCCCGAGAGCATGGAGACGGAACGTTGTCAAAACCAACCCCCACTCCACCCCACCAGGGATGGTCACAGAAGAAGGCAGAAACCAGCCCACAGACGACAGACCAATCACCACAGCGCTGTGAGGCTGAGAAGCTCCTCCCCCCCCGAGTGATGCTTGGCTACTGAGAGCAGGGGGGGGGTCACAGATTGCAGTGGCACTCGTGCTTAAAATTCTCCCTGATCTAAGGGAGGCAGAGCCAAGCAGCCAAAGTTCAGAGAGGCAGGGCCTGAACTGACAGCGACAGAGTCCCCAGAGTGGGGGCGCTCTGATACGACGCACACAGCCATCTGCAAGGAAGGCAGTTAAGAGAAACACTAAACGACACTGCCAGCTTGAAGGGTGTCATCCAAACCTTTTGTGCATATGACAATGTATAAAATACATCAGTGTGCTTGCCAGGGGTACAGTACACTGCATTTAATTCACGTAAAAGCAAGAGACAACCTTGCAGACACCTAACACTGACTTCCAGCAACCGCTACAAGCTAATTTGTGTAGCTGTGGAGCCCCTGACACCTAATTTCTTCTGACAGGGCAGATTACCCAGAATCCTCCCTGCTGGATGTTAGGGTGCCTGCGCTAACAAGGCTGTGATTCGCCTCAGAATTCATGTATTATTATTCACTGCAAAGGTCTAGATGTTTGAATAGTATGTTACGGATCTTTACAGCATTACGCGTTTTCCACCATAATGAAAAAGACACTTTAACTCACAGCTTCTTTAATCTGATTTGAATTCCGCCAACAACTCAATCAAGGCTAATTAATTGAAGACCCGGGAATTAAAACCAATGTGCCTCTCGGCCCCAAAGAGACTCCTGGGCAGTGCTGATAGGTAGCAGAGAATTACTTTGAGGTCACAACCCAAGTGTCGTAAATCCTGCCCCCGTAATCAGCTAAATACAGGGTCCTTAAATTAGATGGGCAGGTGAATATCAGCCTGATTACAAAGACCCTTGTCTCACCAGTCCTCCCTCTGTGTTCTGTTCAGTCCTGTACCAGCTGTGCTGACTGTCACCACCTCTAACATGTGACACTGGTGTCTGAGCCCTTGGTAAGCAGGGTCCCATAGTGCACTGGGCTGAGCGAGCTGTCACAGTGCACAATGTCCAGCCTCCGATAATTATTCCATGCCAGCAAGTATCTATGTGTGTGTGTGTGTGTATGAGTGTGTGTGTCCCAGTTGATGCGACACTGGCACCTTTTATTTATTAGACTGTACAGCTGGGGATGGTGCTTCATTCGTGCCAATTATCTCCAAAGGTGAACCCTTCCACTGATGCCATGACAGGACACAGTCATTTCTCTCCCAGCATGACGAGATCCAGGCGTCGCTCGGGGAAACAGATGCTCTTGGCACGGTAACCTGGGTGGCAACATTCTGACGATACATGATTGGGGGGAGGGTGGGATTTTGAAGACGGTGGGCAAAGTGATAATGATTTAATAAAGCAGAGGAAGGTGGGGGTCATCATCTACCCGGAGAAAAGGCAGGGAGCCCTAAGTAAGAGAAATACGGGCATATGTGAGGGCATATGTGTCGCCCTGGATAACAGTAGGCCTGCATTATGGCGGAACAGCACCCCGTGTTAATTGTAATATTTGTTTATGCTCCAGATGCTTTCATGTGTAGCTGACATTTTTATACAGCAAGGTATTTATTTACCGGAGCGGTTCGGGGACACGTCGCGTGTGAGGCTCACAGTGTGAAGCACTCGCATTTCCATCTTTGCGGGGGCTTCCCACTGCGTCTCAGAATAATGCAATTAGAGCCGCACTCCTCGACAGGCCGCAGAGGGGGTGAGTGAGTAAATCCGAGGGGATGCTGGCAAAAGGGCGGCCAGACGCAGACAGACAGACACAGACAGACAGGCAGACAGAGAGACACGCAGACAGACTGGCAGTCTGGCGGACAAACAGATAGACAGGTAGACAGACAGGCAGTCTGGTAGACAAGCAGACAGACAGGCTGGCAGACAGTCAGACAGACAGGCAGTGAGACAGGTAGATAGACGACCAGAGGGACAGCCCCTCCTCCCCGGGGACTCACAGGGTGAAGTTTTCCTCAGGGTAGCAGCGGTTACGCAGGAGTCCCGCCCACAGCTGCACGCCAATGATCCCAAAGATGAAGAAGACGAAGAAGCAGAGGAGCAGCACGTTACCCAGCATAGGGAGAGTGTCCAGAAGCAGGTTCACCAGGATGCGCATGCCTGGGGTACAGGGGAGAGAGGGAGGGTTAGGGGCAGTAATCACACAGGGAAGGGTGGGGGGAGAGGGAGGCAGGGGCTAATCAAACAAATGTAGGTAGAAGGGCTATTTCTGGGGGACCTCGGGCATTTCGATTTTGGGGTAAAATAAACGGACCCCAGAGAGTCAGATAGAAATAGAAGAGTCAGCCGGAAATAGAAAGGCAAGCACATCGAGGAAACAGGAAGCCGAGCGTATGGGAGAAACAGAAAGATAATTGAATTGGGGAAGCTGGGTGTATCGAGGAAACAGGACGGCAAGGTCATGGGGGAAAGAGGAAGCTGGGTGTATCGGGGAAACAGGACATCAATGGAATGGGGGAAAGAGGAAGCTGGGTGTATTGAGGAAACAGGATGGTAAGGGAATGGGGAAAAGAGGAAGCTGAGTGTATTGGGGAAACAGGATGTCAAGGGAATGGGGGAAAGAGGAAGCTGAGTGTATCGGGGAAACAGGACATCAATGGAATGGGGGAAAGAGGAAGCTGGGTGTATTGAGGAAACAGGATGGTAAGGGAATGGGGGAAAGAAGAACCCAAGAGTGCTGGAGAAACAGGAAGCCAAATGCATCAGAAAAATGGGAAACTACCCTCTCATCACGCCCAGTGGGCCAGGAAACTGAACCTACTGTCCCTCTCTGTACCCAAATAGCAAACAGTCACATCCCACTCCATAATGGGAATAAGCCCCCGGGGGAGTCGCATTTGGAAAACAGGCTTAATGAAGGGCTGCTTGTCATTGAAGCCCACCTCCCCAAAAGGAGCTGAGATGGAATTAAGGAGCTTATTCTGCCGCAGAGCTGGCCACATGGCTACCCCCCAAGGGCAGAAGGCGGCAGCCCTGGTGACATCACAGCCAGCCTGCAAGCCTCCCCGCTGCTGGTGGATTGGCTGGTATAGGGGGTGGAGCCAGGGTTGGCGGCGGCCACTGTGACACACGGCAACAGTGTGGGTCATGCATTCAAGAGCCCCGCACAGATAATGAGGGCGGGGGCGCTGTGGCGATGAAGAGGCCCCCCCCCCCCCCCCCCGCCTGTGGTTATTTAGTGCGTCGCTCGAGACGCGGCTGTGAGTGTGCTGCTACGAGAAGGAGCAGTTAATTGAAATTGAATTTCTGAAAATCAAATCATGGGAGCGTGGGGGAGGGGGAA
>JAODJW010000045.1:9790522-9804551 GCA_026777045.1 Hyperopisus bebe
GGGGGGAGACTCACTGGGGACACGGTTGATGGCTTTGAGTGGCCGGAGCACTCGTACGGTCCTGATGGCAGACAGGTTGATGTTCTGAAGGTCCAGTGAATACTCCACCATCCTGCCAAGGAGAGAGAGGAGGTGAGAGCTGAAGCACACAGTCACCCCAGAGAGACACATGGAGAGAAAACACACCCAATCTACAGAAAACACACCAAATCTACAGAAAACACACCCAATCTACAGAAAACACACCAAATCTACAGAAAACACATGCATCATGAAGCGTGATCTGCAGGGAGCTGCTGCTCTGATTCAGGCACGTGCTGCATCATCACACATAGACAGAAAGGATCTCATACGCATGATCTCAGCTAGAGCATAGCGAATCCTTTAGTATTCATGCAAAATTTCATCTATCTTCTCAAACTGCCGTAGAAACCGAGAAACAGGAGTCAGGTACATTAAAAATGCAACGGCATGTTCAGTGTGAGGCTCCCGGTTCACAAGACGTGGTGGCTGAGGTCTGAGTCCGTCACGTGCTCCTTAAGGCGTGTCACCCAGAGCCTTCAGCCTTGCCCTCCCTTCTCTGAACTCTGGTGGCGACGCACTGACCCAGCGATGTACCCCGTTCCAGTGAAATTGGATAAAATCTGGAGAAATCTCAATCTCCCTGAAACGTTTCTGCTCCGACATCAGTGTGGAAGGCGTCCCTAGTCCGGCAGCGGAAACACCGGTCATGTTAAACTGATAACTCAGCCTGTGACTGAATTAAGATGTATGCTGCTGTTTGTTGCTAGGGCCCAATTACAGATTGCTTGACTGAATTTTGACTTACCGTCAACCTCCCTGAAAGTGAGAAACACACACACAAAGTCTCAGCCCTGCAGCAGGAAGGCAGGAGTGATCCGCAGAGCCCCAGTGTGACAGATGAGCCGGCAAGATGGCGATTTCCTCTTAAAGCCACCAGCCAGCTCTGGTTCTCTGCCCACAGAGCTCTGCGTAAAACACTCCGCCAGCTCACCTCCTCAGGGGAAGCTTCCAGCAGTGCTCCTCATACCCTCCACCTCCTCCTTCTGCGGCCATTACTCGGCAGACGCGTAAGGCGGCATAGAAATTACCGCCGCGGATGCTGCATGTTCATGGTGATGCTCGCGTATGCGCACAATAGGAGCTGCACATGGTGCCGCTCAGCAAGGTGGGTTTGGTCTCTGCACCTCTCTTCAGACTAATGCAAGGTCGCACCATGAATTAATCAGTGTTACTGCACCTTTTAAACGATTCCGTGAGGTGGCACTATAGCTCAGCTCCTGTAGAGTAGGGGGTTGAATCCCACCTCTGTTTGGGCATGGAGTTTGAGTGTTCTTCCTGTGTAGTGCGGGTTCCTGTGTAGTCAGGCTAACTGGCTGTTGTCTGTAATTTTCCTGGTATGGACTGGCATACCGTCCAGGGCGTCCCCTGCGTTGTACCATGGTATGGACTGGCATACCGTCCAGGGCGTCCCCTGCCCTGTACCATGGTATGGACCGGCATACCGTCCAGGGCGTCCCCTGCCCTGTACCGTGATATGGACTGGCATACCGTCCAGGGCGTCCCCTGCATTGTACCATGGTATGGACCGGCATACCGTCCAGGGCGTCCCCTGCAGTAAGTTCCCTTACTACCTGGAATGGACTCCAGACCCCCCACAACCCCCCTGGATAGGTAGTGGGAAGATAGATGTATTATTTGTAAGGTAATTTCACTTTTTAATTTGCAAAAAGCCTTAGTTTCCAAGCCAATAATTTCCTCACAAAACTTTAATTTTCTACGGCTGTTTTTTTGTGTGTGGTGATTCAGCTCATCTCTTTCCTCATTGCGATGCTGTATTCAGATTTACAAGACAATCTGAAAAACACACACAGCACTAGCAGGCTGTCCAGCTCCTTAAATGTGTCTCAAACCCGACGGTGACAGCGGCGTCCCCTACAAGTGGCAGATGGCCGAACCCGAGTCCACCTGAAACAGCAGAGGGCAGAGGCAGGCGAGCGATGCACACTAACCCAAAAATACCCCACAACACTTTCCTCCAGCACTTAATCAAGAGAACTGTCTCAAAGTCAGTGTAAATGTCACATCTTCTGAACTCTGCTCAGAGAAACCAGCTCTGGCACTTTCGCCTTCAAAGAAAATTACACGATGCGGCCTCATTGGAATTCCGAAAGGAAAAATAGCATTTTCGGAATGATCATTATGCATAAGGAGCAGCTCCATGTAAATGTGCGTACATATATAAATAAATATGAATCCGCGCACAAACAGCAAACCACCAAAAAGCCTTCTGAGGCACACACCCCAAAACAGAAACCCGAATGATGCAAATTAACAAACAAAAATGTATATATATATATATATATATATATATATACACACACACACACACACACACAAAAAGGTCAAAGATGCATGTTAATGAACCAGTAAACAGAAAGCTCACTGACACATGCACATACACTTACACACAGAGACACAGACAGGCACGCACAACCACACACACGCACACACACACACACACACACACACACAAACACAGTAACTCAAAGGCAGACAGGCATGAAGGTGCACAGTTGCTACAACATCAGTCCCTAAACCTGCCAGGCTGCTGGGCCGTGCTTACTCTCACTCTCTTCTTTGGGAGGACTGGGCTACACAGAGCCTTCAAAATGCATGACAGCACCCCCCCCCCCCCCACTGACCACATACTGCAGCAAGCAGCTGGGCTCGCTTCAAGGCAGAGCTGCAGCAGAGGTGTCCCTGGGTATGATCCCCAGTAAGAGGACCCCCAGTGCCCGTCAGCCGCATACCTGTCACCCACATACCTGTCAGCCACAAACCTGTCAGCCGTGTGCCTGTCAGCCACAAACCTGTCAGCCGTGTGCCTGTCAGTCACATATCTGTCAGCCTTGTGCCTGTCAGCCACATACCCGTCAGCTGTATACCTGTCAGCCTTGTGCCTGTGAACCGCATACCTGTCAGCCGTGTGCCTGTCAGCCACATACCTGTCAGCTGCATACCCATCAGCCGCGTACCTGTCAGCTGTGTGCCTGTCAGCCACATACCTGTCAGCTGCATACCCATCAGCCGCGTACCTGTCAGCTGTGTGCCTGTCAGCCACATACCTGTCAGCTGCATACCCATCAGCCGCGTACCTGTCAGCCGTGTGCCTGTCAGCCGTGGACCTGTCAATCACATATCTGTCATGTGCCCGTCAGCTGTGTGCCTGTCAGCCACGTACTTGTTACCTGTGTGCCTGTCAGTCATGTGTCCATTAGCCGGGTGCCTGTCAGCCATGTTTTTTGTCAGCCGTGTACCTGTCACTGCAGGTGCCTCTCACCCATATGCCTGTCAGCCATGTGGCTTTCGGCAATCTCCCTATACTGTGACTCTGTCACTGTGAGCTGGGGCACGCTGTGAGTGTAGCTTTCAGTCTAGCTTGATTTGGTGGGTTATGGAGGATGAAGAAGGGCTGAATGGTAAGAAGAGCGCCCCGCATTGTCTATTGCGATAATTAGCTCCCTTCCCATGGGCATTGTTACAATCTCTCCTTTCTGTCTTCCCACTCTGCCTTCAGGAGGGGGGGGCACTGCGACTTCCCCGGGGTGCATGAGACATGCAGAGGGCATGGCTCTGTCTTCTAAAGCCTGTCTCATCACGATGGGGTGTGTTGATCCGTGTCGAATCAGCGGGAGGAGAGGGAGCAGAGTGTGTGCGGGGAGAGGAAAGAGGGGAGCAGGTTCTGTACTCACAGACGGCACTGTGAGGGGATTAACCCGCACTGGCCCCCCAAGGACGAGCCTCCGCTAACAGGAAGGGAGCCGCACAGCCATGGACATACACAGCGGCACATGCAGAGACACCCGCACACTGTCCCCAGCTGTCCCCATTACAGGGACACCTTGTCAGGCAAGAACAATGACCTCACTCTCACTGCCTATTCGTGTCACTGTTTTTTTTTTTACATTTTATCTGAGACGGCACCTTGCATTCAGATACTGGTAGGTTTGAAAAGATGCTTACAACAGTTGTAAACTTGGTTTAGGGTCCAATAAATCTTAGGAAACCATCCATCCCCTATGCAGAGCTCACTGCAGATGGTTATGGTGTCTTAATGCAGCTTCATAAGCCCCCTTCCTCTACCCATGTCTCAGATTCGACCCATAATTTGCCACGTGCAGCCAGCCTGGGGACGCGGGTCGGCCAGCTGATGAGCCCGCCTTCCATCCCTCTGAGCGAAGGCACCCCCGATCCTCCCCAGCCAGGTGCGTAAACGCGCTTCGCCGGCTGTGTACCCAAAGCGGGGCCCAACATATACTCACAAGCTCGTCCCCCTCCATCTCCATGGTAACAATAAGCCCAGGGGCCAAAGGTCTTCGAGATGAGCCTTGTTAGTCCTCCCCCAGGCTAATTCCCCCATCATCCTACCCCCAGCCTGGCTACGATGGCAGAGCACACACCCTACCGCAGCAGAGACCTGCCGGTCACATGACCGAGAGGGAGGCTGGGGTCACATGACCGAGAGGGAGGCTGGGGTCACATGACTGAGAAGGAGGCTGGGGTGCCGATCCTGCCTCTGCCTTCTGAGATGTATCATCGATGGTCACAGTGGCTTTCCTGAGAGCTGCCTGCTTCCTGTGTGCACGCGATATGTCCCATTACGGCATCTGTTAAGACTCGAACAGGCCGGCTGAATATCGCAAAGCTGCATTTAATGTGCCCCCCAGGGAGATGAGGACACCGAGAGGCAAAAAGACCATTCGTCGGGCGTGTCGTTCATCATTTATAGGGCTTTCTCATGCAAATGCACGTAAGTGTGCGCAAACAGTGACTCGGCACCCCAGAGTATCAAACCCCAATGTCTGTCGCCGTGAGGCACCATCGCTTAGCAACACTCCCTAACAGGACCTGGAAATCGCTATAAAACACCATGCAGAGATCGCTGCAGCTGAACATCTCTGGCACAAAAGGCGAGGCAGACTTCAACTAGCCACGATTTTAGCAGCAATTGGGGGGGGGCGTGGGGTCAAACCTTTCAATCAATCATCCTCTTGTGCAAATAGTTTTCAATTTGTAATATAATGACTCCTGGAAGCCAGAAATAGGGTTGGCAAATATTTCCTGAAGGCAAGCAGTTACGCACACACAAGGACACACGCGCAGAGAGACGCACAGTGCACGCGAAGCCAAGAGGCAATCTGGAGAGCTGCGGAATAAGCACTCATTAAGATAAACGCCTTTCTGCTGTGATAATTCTTTGATTAAGGTGGCTAATTTTCCCGGCCTGGTGCTCAGACTCTGCGCCTCTTCTTGCAGAAAAGCCATACGCTGATTTTTCTGTCACAGAGAGAAAATGCAGCCGCCTCTCCCTCCAGCGGGTTTTTTTTAGCATATTCGAGCATACTCTTTGCTTGCTTCCACTCCTGCCGCTCGACTAATTGCTGTTAACATCTGCCTGCAGGCTTGCTCCTCGTTCCCGGAGCACCGGACGAGGCGGGGCGGCCCGTGTCTGCTCTGAAATGCCGGCCTTCCGGTTATTAGCGACCGCGTTCGCTCCTGGATCCCCTTTTCATGCCGCACACCTGCCTGACGTTCTGCTGATCCAAGGCGGCCGCCTACTCCCGCTCAGTTCTCCTTCCAAGTCTGCTCTCCCGAAACGGAGGCGACAGCTGGCTACGGGTAGCAGGTCACCAGGCTTGAGAGGGACACCGACTGTTGCTAGGAGTTCTAGAACTTTCTATAGATCCGTTAGAATCTGTCTCCGGCATGCGTGGCTGGAGAGCACACAGTGAGAACGGGACCAGGACAGAGAGGATGCGCTAAAGGGCCTCGTTTCCAACCAGACCAGGCAGGTCCTGCTGCTAATGGACCTTGCGTCCTTGACTTTGCAGCGTGTGAAATATGAAGGGGGAGGCAGCCCTATCCCGGCACAGATAGCTGCTGTCAGAGCACCAGCCACGGGTGCATGGACAGCAGGTGCGAGTGCCAGTGGAGCACGGGGCACTGGAGCAGGGGCCACTGGGGCATGGGGCACTGGAGCGTGGGCCGCTGGAGCATGGGGCACTGGAGCAGGGGCCGCTGGAGCATGGAGCACTGGAGCGTGGGTCACTGGGGCATGGGGCACTGGAGCATGGGGCGCTGGAGCGAGAGCCGCTATGTACTAGGCACTGGAGTGTGGGTCACTGATGCATGGGCCGCTGGAACACGGTGCACTGGAGCACGGGGCACTGAAGTGTGGGTCGTTGATGCATGGGCTGCTGGAGCGCGGGTCACTGCTACATGCATAATTAAGTCTTTATAATGGGGGCCGGGTCGCCATGACGGCAGCAGAATGAGACCCTGCCCAGCTTCTGTGCAAATTTCTGTGGTTATTTCCGGACGTCTATTGTATCCTCAGTCAGTGCAGCCAGCGCTCGTCACCATAAAGCTCTACACCGCGGCTCATCCCATGCAGATGGTCCTGAATTGACCAGATCCACCTTCCCAAATGTCTCTACTGCTCCGCTACATGGTTTGAGGGATGCCTGTCTCCTTGCAAAACACTGAACCCCACTGATCTTAAATAATTCCATGTTCATCAATAATGCAATTGCAATTAACTACGATCTGATTCACAACAACGCCTTCGAAATGTTGCAGAAAACAAACCCCAAAGCCACCATAAAAATATCGCATTAAATGGGGAATCGGCAGCGCTGGGGTAGGGACGTCACTCCCAGTGTATGGCTCATGTTTATTGTGCTGCTGGATGTCAGTGACATTAGCAATACAAAAATGTGACGCGTGTTTAGAGCTTAGCGGCAGACGTCTGCTCCACCTCTGTAAGTCACTGCTGGATATCTACAAAGCTCAAAGATGAGGGGAAAGATGCAATCAGGAGGCAGAACAACAACAAAAAAAAAAACAAAGCAAAATGATAGGAGGGACTCTGTGGCAGCCAGTGATACGACGCCCTGCCTGAGATGCTTCTCTCGTCATCTCTCACCCTGCCATGACGATGAAGAAGTCCAGTCTGTTCCACGTGTCCCCCAGGTAGCAGCGCTGGCCGAAGATCCCGAGGGCCACCATCTTTATCACCATCTCCAGTGCGAAGAAGATGTAGATGAAGGCGTCGAAAGCCTGCGGCCAGGGAGAAGGACGGGTCAGTGGCCAGACGTGCCTGTTTTATTAGCTGGCTGCCTGGTGCACACTCTGCACCGGCAAACCACGCCAGGCCGTAAGAACAAAGCAGTGTTCCCCATGGCTACAACTGCCTTGACAACGGCCTGGACAGTGAACCGACTGGTCTGAGGTCGAGGGGGAAAGATCCCGTCGAAATCCGGCTCCTGGAAACAAAGCATTTAGCTGAGCCGAGCATTTCCTGGTATCGTTAATGGAGGTGCGTTAATCCCAGCTCTCTCTTCTGAAAAGCGCCACCATCACAGGCTGGAATGTGACGTCTGACTGCTGTCCTTCCTGTGTCTTACGTCTTTGGGCAAGAATCAAACCTGCTTTAAACAAAGACACTCTGTATATTAGGAGATGAATTAAGAGAAGCAGCTGGCCTGGTCAGTATTTTATTTCTGCCCTCTGAGTCCCCTGTGCTTGTGTGTGGGCTGCACTGGTCACCCAGCAAACCAGGCTTTTTCCTGGGGGGGGTAGCAAAATTTATTGTGTGTGCCACCGCCTTCACCCAGGTCGGCCAGATTTACTGTGGAGGAACACAAATTCCTAGTCCTGGTGTGGGACATTATCTCCACCACATCACCTTAGCTAAGCATTTGGGAGGTCTACAACATCTCATTACCCTGACCAGAATGAGCAGTTAGAAGATGGATGGATTGATGGATGGATTGGGGTATGGAAATATGCATGGATGAATGTATGGATGGAGATCTACAGTACAGAGTAAGAGACCTCTCTGGCGGCCTTTCTGGTGTGGGGGGATGCTGCCTATGCCCGGAGGATCACATGACATGGGGGCGATCCCTCACCCTCCGAGCAGGGATGGGGGGGTCAGCTTGGTGGAAGCCTTCTGTGTCTCTCTAACGGGAATGAAGAGCTTTGCGGAATGGGGGCCTTTCTGCATGAGAGCACTGCCAACCCTTCACAGCGATTTTAAACATCTCGGGGAGGCGGGGGGGCAAGACCTACAAATCTAAACGCTGTGGGGTCAGCAGTCCTGGCACAGCCGTCACAAGACGAGGACCGAGCTTAGAGAGGATGACGGGACCACGTGTGTGTTTACTGTCAGGCTATACGGCGGGGGGGGGGGGGGGGGGGCAGGCTCGCACACATCCCCGGCCTCCCACCTCCCACGCCGGCAGGAGACCAAGGCCGCTGCCAATTAAATGGCTATGGATGGAGTGGAGATTTTCTCAACGGGCTCAGCGGCCGGATTCTGTCCAGTCAGCATTCCCACTACTGGGTGCCCCTGATACAAATTCCCTTGCTTAAGAACGAAACAGCACAGCAAACAGATTTACACACTGGGAGAGGATTATGCAGAACTGGAGCCATTAAGGGGAGATTCGGCAAAGGGACAGGACATCTATGGTGGGACGGAAGCCGCGAGCGGACGCTGCTTGTACGAATAATTCATAATCGATATTTACAGCGACATCTCATTGCCGGAGACACAGGCAGGCTCCGAGAGAGGCTACGGGGATGAAAAGCGGAGGAAAGAAAAGTACATGAAAGAAGAATAGATACAGAGAAACGTTTGGTGACTTTGAGCAAGAGAACAAAATATGCAGTGATGGAGGGAGATGGAGGGTTTGGGCTGGCGGGGACACTTGCCTGCAGGACCTGGCAGCGGTCGGAGGAGCAGTCGATGTTCTCGCAGGGCTGATACATGCCCAGGGTGACGCAGTTCAGCAGGATCACCATGATGCTGATTCGCTCGAACCACGTGGCGGGCGGCCAGTCAAGGAAGAAGCCTGTCTCTCACTGGGACATTCTCACACTGCTCACTGGGGGCTACACCCACGGCTCCTCCTGAAATCATCAATCCATCATCTCGTTCGTTAATCATTATACCCCCTGCTGGCCTGTGCAGTGATTACACATTTTACATAAATACAGGGTTAAGCCGAGCTTGTTACCCCACTCTCTGCAAATCCTTACCCAGCCCGTCTTTCACAGAGAATAGACAGGTCTCTGTATAAATCTCTCCAGTGGCCACAGTAATCAGCAGCTGCCCCTGGACACTGTAAGTGATGGATGGACCAGGCTGAGCCCCCGGCCCCCAGGTAGATAAATCGCTCGCAGCTGGAGTGGAGCCTTTGAAGCAGGCAGGGTACTGGGCACCTTGGCTTCCCCTGTCACCCGCGGCATCACTTCACCTCCGCCTTGTGGGTAATTAGTATGTTTGCAGTGACGTATTTGCAGTGCTCCTTTTTGGGGGCGTCCTCAGGGCCGCTTTCTCAGAGAGTGGGCTCTGTATCTGGGTCATTTTCACCCCGTGCTCTGGGGACATTATCTTATACCCAAGGGACACGTAACCATTAATGGGTGCAGCCCTGGTGGAGTGTTCCGGTAGGCAGAAAAACCAGGAACACCCCCCACCACCCTTGGAAAACAGCGCCACCCAGAGGAAAGCATAGTACTGGTTGAAATGGCCAGTCTGTCTTTGGGTCTCAGATGGACAGTCTCATGGGGGCACTGGGGACCCACTGAAAATGCACTTCTCGAGTCTTCCTCGACGCTAAGGGACTGACGCATTTCCCATAATGCACATGTGCAGTATTCTCCATAAAGCATCAGAATGTGTCGTGGTCGCAGGGAACCGATTGGTGTAGGAAACGCTGCGATAACCGGTGAGCCAATGCGTGGGGCGGGGCACACAGCGTGAATTAGGGCAGGGGTCAGTGTGCCCTCTGCGTGGGTGGGTCCCGGGGGGCTCTTCCAGTCATGTTCCAATTAGCCGTCCGCTAAGTGGTGGGGAGGGGGGCGCTAAGCAGACCATGTGAGGGATTGTGGGATAATTGCTTTAGTGGAGTAATTAAGACCTGCGATGGCAGGAAATCAGAGGTCCCTGTGGACTTTCGAGGGGGGGTGGGGGGGGGGGGTCTCTCTCGAGCATGGCAGGCAGGGAAAATGGGCCGTGATCCCACGTGGTGTGGCACAAGTTGACCTGGCTACCAGAAAAAAAAGACAAATCAATCAGGATGCAGTGGCAGTGATAATAAGTCAAGCGGGCGACGCTCGCTCTAATTGCACTGTGTGGCGGTGATTTACTGACAGGTGTGTAATGACTGTCAGCGGGCAGGCAGCCCAGAGAATGAGCACCAGGGTTTGTGATACGTTCGGACAGAGGCTCCGCCCACGTCCATGGCCACACCCATTTTATGATGACCCCCCAGTATTTTTCCAGCCAGTTCTGTCACTCAGAGCACCTATATTATGACATTAAAATGTTGCTTTGGGACCCATCCAGCTTGTTTTTCTGTAGCTGTACAACACGGTGATATCTTCGATACAGCTGTCCCGACACCAGTGGCGCAGCCGGAAATGAAACTGCAGGTGGGCCAGAATAAAAGTGGGTGGGGCCACACAATCCAGTACAGCTCAGTAGCTTTTACTCTACATTACAGACGCCATGGAGTTCCACTGTGCCTCTGCATGCTGTGTCACCATACTGACATCCTTCAGCAGCCATTAAAATCAAACCAATCCACTCTGTTTAGTTTCTGCGACACGACATTATATACAGAATTTGAATAAGCACTTCGCAGCAGGTGCAGGGACAACGAAAAGAGCTTTAAACACAGCAACTGTATAGAGTATTAAGCAGCAAAGCCAAGCCATGTTATATAATTAATCTGCAACGCACAGCCATAGTCCACAGACACTGTGAAGCACAGAAATCAAACTCAGCAAAGTATTTAAATTCTTCAATTTCAGTGGCTGCCTGTTTCTCTCAGCTACCGCAGCCATCTCTGCGCTCGGATAGTCTCACAGACTCCTGTAAAAAAGGCCTACATTTGATGTCTTCCTGGAGTCGTATTAATCCATCCATCCATGTTCTATAACAGCCTATCCTATTCAGAGTCATGAGGGGTCCAGAACCTATCCTATTCAGGTTCATGGGGGGTCTGGAGCCCATCCCGGAGACTATGGGCACAAGGCACAAGGCAAGGCAAGATTCAGTTATGAATCAAATTTTCCAGCAAAAAGGTACAGTGGTACCTCAGAACTCGAATTTAATTCGTTCAGAACTCTGGATCGAATCCTAAAAAGTTTGAGGTCTGACTGACATTTCCCCATAAGAAATAATGGAAAGCCAATTAATTGGTTCCCGGCCCCAAAAAATTACACCTAAATATGTTTTTTTTAGCATTTAAACAAAATGAACTGGATAAAACAAGAACAGCATATACTATGTGCTAAACACATCTAAGCACATTTATCAAAACAGTAATTTGTAAAGTAAGAAAATAAATGCATCCAAACAATGTGTAAAGTTAAAAAAAAACTATGTGTCATGCCCCAATCGTCCGCTCCTTCCGTGTGCCACGCCCCCTCGTTAACCCCATTTGGAATCCCCCTGCGATCAGCTGTTTCTGCTTGTTGTCATTAGTCCTCTGTATTTCGTCTGCGTTTCAGTTTGTTTCCCCAGTCCGGTCATTGTATTGTCTGTCTGCGTTTTGCCTGCCTAACCTGTAATTAAACCCCGTATTCCCCGATATCCTGACGTCTGCGCCTTTGTCTCCGTTCCGTCCCGCTCGGCACAACAGTATTATTATAACTAAATGTATTAATGGTTTATTATTAATATTAAAATAATTAATAAGAAATTTTAATTTTTAAATGTATTTTATTATATAATAATAATTACTGTTACTGTCTATCATTGTCTAAATGTATTTTTACTGTCTAAATATATGTATTCAGTTAGTGTAAACATGCACGGTGCTATCACAGCGAATGCGAAGCTGAAACTGAAGTGTTACCCTTTGTTTCCGCTGAGAGACATGCCACGTGACTCATTTCCCTGCGTACAAGCTATCGCTGTAAGCACCAACCAATCAGTGAGCTATCGCTTTAAGCACCAACCAATCAGCAAGCTACCACTGTAAGTACCAACCAGTCAGCAAGCTATCGCTGTAAGCACCAACCAATCAGCAAGCGATCACTGTACAGTAAGTGTCAACCAGTCAGCAAGCTATCACTGTAGGTACCAATGTGAATCAGCATGCTGTGGCTGTAAGCGCCTCCCCAGTAGATAGTTTTCGAGTGAAAAATAGGGACTAATAGGGGTTCTGGAACTGCCTACGAGGAACTACACTTAGAGTTTCTGCGGTGGGAACAGGACAAAAGTTCCTGGTTCCATAAAATGGTTCTGTGGTGAGAATATGCCTAATAATAGCAGATTTGTTGCCAAAACAGCAACTATTTCATTGCGTGGGCCTAGGCAAAAAGGGTATGTCCCTGCCTGGCGTCTCTCCCCTAACATATGGGCTGTGTCCAAATTCAGTGGCTGCATCCTTCGAAGGACACAGTCTGTGAAGGTGTAGCCTTTGTTGACTCCCTTTGTTGAACAAAAAGCGTTGTCTAATGGAACGGTCTGGCCTATGGAAAATTTCCTATTTGCGTCACCAGCTGTTCCCGCCCCTTACCTTTGAGTCACGAAGTGCCACTCCTATAACCCAGCTGGGACACGCCCACTTTACCTCTGCACAATGAATCTTGGGATATGTTGGGCTGAAAAAGATCCATCAGGTGGACCCTTCACAACTCGGCAAAAGGACGCATTTCTAGGCCGCATTTGAAGGAGACTGAAATGGGACGGGCTTGTCTCAGCACTGTGGTGCATTTGGCCTTTGAATGCAGACTTAGGAGGATGCAGCCCCTGAATTTGGACACAGTCGCGGTGAGGCAGGCTGCCCTCTCAGTAACCTTTCCTGCTGTGACCTGTAGCTACACTAGAAGGCGCCTTCCTTGCAGGTGTGAGGTAGGGAGACCTTTGCCCAGTGGTGTGCTGAGACAGGTTTGGGTCAGCGGAGAGGCCCTGGCTTCCACTGGCTGTCCCCAAACACCACACCCAGTCTAAGAGCACAACTCACACCTGACCTGTCAGAAACTTTCATGATGGAACGGCATACATCTGCAATGGCCATAGCTCTTCTTCTCATGACCAGAGATGGACACAGCGGTCTTTGATTCACACATCACATGTCACGTGATAGGTGTGACCCTGACTGCAAATCAACCGGTGTCTGGCACCGAAAGCGTACATAAGTACAGTGACTTCTATGAAACTGATGTGCGTGAGCCCAGAATGGCTGTCAGACAATCTCGCTGTCAGCTGCTGCACCACAATACAGTCGTGTTTCATTTTTGATAGTCGATGAGGGGTAACACACTTAGGGTGGGGGATTAGAGGGGGTGTCCATTTGAAGCACTATTCCCGCCCCCCTCCTGTGGAGTACCAAACGTGAACATCCTGGCACTCTGCCCATGAGCTCGTTACTGGGGAGACAGGCAATGGGAATATTTAATTAAGGTGACACCGCAGGCTGGGAGATGACAAATTGTCTGCTAAGATAGATGTTAACCTCACGCTGAAAAGAGGCATTAAGGCAGAGTGTGGCCAGCAGGCAGGGGGGCGCCTGGGTGGCAGCGGATGGGACAGCTGGGCATGACGGGGGGAAGCCTGGCACAGTAGGGGGCAGGGCATAAAGCAATCTCCTCTCCTGGAGGAGGATAACAGGCGATCTAAGGATGACCCTTACTACCTGCAGGGGGCGCCACAGGGGCGTGCTTTCACATGCTTGGCTGGGGGGCTGACTTTCCCTCCTTGATGTTTTAATTTCCTACACACACCACGTGAGGCACACATACCCACACACACCACGTGAGGCACACATACCCACACACCACGTGAGGCACATATACCCACACACACCACGTGAGGCACACATACCCACACACCACGTGAGGCACATATACCCACACACACCACGTGAGGCACACATACCCACACACCACGTGAGGCACATATACCCACACACACCACGTGAGG
>JAODJW010000045.1:9804651-9815630 GCA_026777045.1 Hyperopisus bebe
ACACATACCCACACACACCACGTGAGGCACACATACCCACACACACCACGTGAGGCACACATACCCACACACACCACGTGAGGCACACATACCCACACACACCACGTGAGGCACACATACCCACACACACCACGTGAGGCACACATACCCACACACACCACATGAGGCACACATACCCACACACACCACGTGAGGCACACGTACCCTGGCAGAATGGCTCCACATAAACACTTTGATTAGAATTTCCACAACAATATGCTAGTAATGAACTTTTTCCCTTTCAGAAGAGCTACAGTAATTCCTGTCACCTCACCCCTCCAGGGCTGGCTGCCCTGATAGACTGCCCCCCCATCCAGCGTGTTTCCCAGCTCCAGGCACTTCAGCGACCCTTTACTGCCTAACCGTTTGGAAAATAAGTGCGCAATAACTTCCTAATTCCTGGCAATCATCTTGGAAATTGTTTCTGTGCATCTCCCTGCATGAAAGATTAAACATTTGCTGAAATATTCCCTGTGTGCTTGAGGTGGGTCAAGAGGGTTTATTTGAACGGTTATATTAATACATTGATTATGCTGCTGGCATGAGCAGCCCCCCCCCTCCAAATGTAAATGTGCACATTAATACACAGAGCAAGCCGCAGACAATGTTCACTTCTGTCTATTTGCAGAAGAGATTCATCCTCTTTAAGGGATGTGTGATGTAGAGGCGTCCTGCTTCACTAGCCCAGAGCTCCGTTCTGGGTCTCGGAGTATGTCCACTCACCCTATCCACTGCAATCTGACAGCTCCCTGCTCACTCACCTTTACAATTATAGAGAAGCAAGTTCAACTGCCAGGGTGAATTAATCAATCTGACAGCGTGAGGTATCACACTGCCCTGCCCCCCTTCCCCCCCCCCCCCAGAGTAAACACCCCTGATGTGTGAGTGTGCTCCTCCCCACCACCGGTCACTGTCAGGAAGACTCCCGCTCTGCTCTGACATGCTCGGCCTGACTTCACCGTGAAGCACCACCTCAGAGTCCTTCGGCGAAGGCGCTGCGCTCACGCAGGCAGGGGCGTGTACAGGGGCGGGGCTGAAAGCTGATTGATCCCTAGAGTGCCACTCCCCTGTCACTCACAGATTCAAAGCATATCATTGGCTAATGACATAATTGGCTGCTTTGTATGAATTATGCCCCCTCACCTTAAAATCACCAAGAATAATGACGGAAATTCACAGCCAGCTGTCATGGTAACAGCCTCTGCCATTTACGCGCTAATTCTTACACCCTGACGCAGCTCTGCCTAGGCTCGCTCGCTCCCAACGGGACATTTTGTGTAATTAACAACGAGCTTAAACCTCATTAAACGTGCGCACGTATCCTGAGCCGCTGCTCATCTCCCACTTCCTGTTATGCTTCCTCAGCAGAGCCCCCGTCCCGCCCCCAGGACGGCTCGCCAAACTTCACAGTCTCCAGCTTTCATCTCAGGTCCTTTCCCATCGCTCGCTATTCAAAAATCGAATTCTGTTGTGTCTGGATGCCGTGTTTCGGCTATACGAATCGGTGAAGACCTAGTTGCTGTATCAGAGCCTGAATATTGCAGGACCCACCCCACTCTGCGCTTCCTGGGGGGGGGCAGCACCCATAGCCCCCCCCCCAAAATGTTTCTGGGATTAGCAGTTTCAGAAGAATGTTGCCCTCTACCCTTACCCCGTGTCTCTGCTGAGGCGTCACTGCGACAGTGATGTAATAATGATCATTTGCTTTGGAACAAAGATATATATTTTGGCAATTTGTGGCGGAAAGGCACTTCTCCGTGCCGAGGACTTCGGACACGGCCGGGCGCTCCTTGTGCGACTGTGGCGGGACCTGGGTGCCCCAGCTGTTTATTGCAGCATGACGGATTTAGCGCCCTCCCGGTGCGGAGTGTCAGCCACACATTCAAAGCTCCAATTATGGCACTGCGCTTCAGTGCCGGTGCGGACGGCGCATTCTAACCGCACGGTGCCCGCCCGCTCCCAGATCGAAGATGTGCCATTCCGCAAGACAAGTTATGCTTGTTGTCATGGAAACAGAATCAGGCAGGGTGCCTCCTGGGAGACAGACACGGGGCGTACTGGTACTCGCGTACCAGTGTGCTCATGCAAGCCCACATGTGGGCTTCTGTTTCTGCATCGGCTGCATATTTATCGATTTCCGTATGGGTGAGGGTGGGACGGCCTCGCCGCTCAATCTGCCGGGCAACACTAAGTCCCGCCCCCAAACTAAACTTTCTCAACGAGCAGCATCATTCCTGTGTCGGCCTCCGTCTGCACTTCCTGTCTGAATAGCCCCGCCCACACGGGCACCCTGGCCGTTCAGCTGGAGCGCGGTACGCATCGGCTTCTCCGCAGCAGACACGCGGGGCAGGGTGATGCACAATCAGCCAGCATTACAGCCTGTTTTTCGAGGGCTCGTGTGAAGAGCACTTGGCCACAGCCCAAACGAGGCCTGAAAATGGCTGACAGATACGTGGGAAGTGAACGGAGAGAGGGAAACAGAGAGAGAGAGACAGAGAGAGGGAGTAAGGGAGTAAGAGAGAGAGAGAAGCCACCGCACTGACCGGCGACAGGCCCCTCCGTCAGCTCCTGATCCATACTGTATGCTGCTTCCCCCAACGTCGTCTTTCACTTTTTACTCCCCGCAGATGGCAGAATGGAGGGAGAGATAGAAGGAGGCAGGGAATATGGCCGCTGGGTTGGCTACCACACAGTTTTACTAGGTGTGCTTTTCTGTCCCAGGGGGTGGTTTATAATAACAGCAGAGCAGCAGCAGCTCCGCTCCCCACTCTCCTCCTCACTCTGCTCCCCACTCTCCTCCTCACTCTGCTCCTCATTCCGCTCCCCTCTCTGCTCCTCACTCCGCTCCCCACTCTCCTCCTCACTCTGCTCCTCACTCTCCTCCTCACTCTGCTCCTCACTCCGCTCCCCACTCTCCTCCTCACTCTGCTCCTCACTCCGCTCCCCTCTCTGCTCCTCACTCCGCTCCCCACTCTGCTCCTCACTCTGATCCCCACTTGACTCCTCACTGTGCTCCTCTTTACCTGCACTCCTGACCTGCTGCCCTGCCCCGGGTCCCTGGAGGAGGCGCCCAGCCTGACCTGCTCTTGTGAGCCACCCAAACGAAACCAGCTGGAGAAATGAGGGTCTCCCTATCGTATCGGCCTTCACGAGGGGCGGGTATGAAGGCCCCCAGAGTGCGCACGGTGATGGGGCCTCTTTGGTCTTCCATCATTTATAGAGCATAAGGAGGTGCAAACACAGAGAAGCGCAGTGTCAGGAGCCCGGCTGGTGTGGAGCTCCGAGAATCCCAATGGAGGAGTCACTCCAGGCGAAAGCTGCACGTGATTAATGTGATCGTTTATCCATCCTGGCTGATCGTCTGCAGGAGCTTCACGGCGACACTGCCATCATGTCTGAAAAGCTGAAAAGCTGCTTCCGTCTTTCTGAAGCTCTCCTCACTTACCCTCCTCCTCTGCCTCAGGCTGCGGGGTTGTTCACGTGTGATCAGCCCGGTTCTGCCCCCAGTGGGCGGCGCGGGGCGGTGCAGGCCGAGGGCAGTGTGATGACGTCAGCGCGTGGTGAGCGTGAATCTGCGGATTAGCAATGCTGACGTCCCACGCCGCGAGCCGATGACTCCTCTCTCTGTGTTGTGTTCACAGCCATGGCCGTTTGAACGCTGCGGCTGCCATTGTTCCTTTCAGACGGCCTCAGATCTGCTCCGTTTGGACAGCTCTGCTTTCATCTGCTGCCCCTTTTCTTTTCCGCACCGTTATTTATTCCGGTCAAAGCTGGACCATGGAAAAGGCCAGCCAATTGGCTTTGGTGTGCCTGGGGTTGATGGGATGGCACCTACACACCACGCAACAGCGTTTATTAGCCGCCGAATCGGATGGATCCCAGCCGCCTGACAGCCCAATGCCCAGCAGTGCCATGGCGACAGGATGCAGGTCAAAGGTCAGCCCATCATGGACTATGTTTTTGCGGTGGATCGCAGACACATACAGGCTCAGCTGGCAGCCACTTCCTGGCCTCCTTCCCACCAGCTCCCGCACTCCATCCGGCTGAGCGCTGCCAGGTCCAGATGGATGAGGCCGGTGTGTCGGCACCATGTGGGGAGAGAGCCGATCCTCAGGGGTCTGGGGGTGGGGGTGGGGGGGGTCCATGTGACACGTCAGCCAGGACCGACAGTCGCTTCCCTGGGTACCGACGGGCTTCGACTGACTGGCCAGCTGTCAGCTGCTTGTAAGGAGGACTCTCCTGATCTGGGTGGGGCTGGAAGCTATCACAGGCCTGGGACCGGCCTGCCAGGGTGAGCAGGCCTGTATGGAGATGCTTGGGGTTGTGGGTGCTGTGATTAAGGCCCCTAATGGCGCCCTCCAGGTCTCAATGCAGCAGCAATCCATCAATCACTACTCCTGGCCCCGCCTACTCTGAACCTATCTGTCAATCATCACAGCTGACCCCACCTCTTTCTAATGCCCTTTTCCCACCATCAAGCCAAACCAAGCTGGATCCACTCATTTCCCATTACTAACAGCATTCACTTACACCTGACCATCACACTAAAGGAAGCAACACCAGGCAGTGTCCACAAAGAAAGAACTTTAACTTTTATGTCATTAATAAAGGAGACCTATTGAAACAACTCAGAGGAGTAACTCTGGGTGTGACACAGAGAAGGGTTGCCTAACCTCCCACCAAACAAACTGAACTGACCATTATTATGATTATAGGCTTAGCCTATTTACTGAGAGGAGGAGGGTTTCTGAGAAACATTACTGGGCAACACTCGGTACAATGACCCAGGTAGAATGAATCCTGTTTGCATCTGAAATTGTTCAGGCAGACAGCAAGACCCATCTCTTCAAGGAACACTTCCAGCTTGAGTCCCACCCTGCTCCGTCCTCACTAACCACTGCAATGGGGCCACCCTGCCTTATCCTCACTGACCACTGCAATGGGGCCACCCTGCCTTATCCTCACTGACCACTGCAATGGGGCCACCCTGCCTTATCCTCACTGACCACTGCAATAGGACCACCCTGCTGTAGGCTCCTTTCCTGGATTATATACCTGTAGGAACTTGACTTGTGGGAACCAAGCCCTCATGGTGTTTTTGTGGTGTGAGATTGGTGTGATGTTCTGTATAGTTCTTGACCCAGTGCTGAATTGCACTTGCTACTGGGCACTCACTGGAAGCTCAGCCTAGCTGGCTGCTGACTGGCAGCTTTGTGCTTTCAGTGTTTTGTCTGCCTCTCTTGTGTGTCGCTTTGGGCAAAATCACCTGCTAAATAAATAAATGGAAATGGAAAAGCCACAACCTTCAAGGGCTGCTTTTCATACAGAATACATTTCAGTGCAATTTGGTACATTCCGGTATGTCCCAGTGCATTCCAGTACACTCTTGTTCATTCCAGTACACTCTTGTACATACCTATACATTCTAGTACATTCCAGTATATTCCTGTACACTTCCCACTACAGTGTAAAATCAGCCTTACTACTCTTTCAGGATGGTCTCACTGGTGCTCATGTCGCACCCAAACAAATGAGACGACATCCCTGCCGTGGGGTAGTGGGATAGAGACACACTATCACCGCATGGCTGAGCACTCTCCTCACAAACAGCCCTACTGCTGACGGTAAGGCTTAGGGTTTGGGCTGCTTTGGTCCCTGATAATGCAGCGCTGCGCTCATTAATGCGATGGCCTCGACACAGTGCTGAATCCGGAGTCAAGGTAGGGATGAGGCTCTTCTTCCCTGCGGGACCTCTCCCCCGCGCTCCTCCCTGCCGCGCCTCCCCCCGGCTCCTGTTCTCTGTGCTAAAATAGGACTCTGAATCTCTCTCCTCTTCCCGCCGCTCCTCCTTCTCTCCCTTCGTCCTCTCCCGTTCTCATGATCCGGTATAAATATCCACTGCCTCCTTCCTGCAAAGCCAGCTTGATGGTGTCCTGAGTGACCCAAAGGCCTGGCCTGGCAGAACCACGTCTCCTCCAGGAGTTTGTGGAACAAGGAGACACACGGAGACCCTGCCTGCTGATTGGTGTCACACGGCATCACATGGTGTCACACACGCTCAGCATCCTGACGTGTCTTTCCTGCCACAGGAGCAATGACCAGCATCTGGCTAGATATTTGGTCTTTGGGGGCCTTGCTGACGCCCCGCAGGCTGATGTGCTCCTCCACTGCAGCACTCCCTTGTACTTTTGTTCCTCTCCCTGTTTTTTGCCATCACCATGGCAACGGCAAACCCACCTGCCCCATTGGTCAGGAAGCTGCCGAGTCCATCCACATGCCGCCCCTCCTCAGTGGAGGCCCCAGTGCCATCGACTGTGCTTCGACCAGCCTGGAAATCACCACTGCACCCCACCGTCACACAAGGAGGGGACAACGTCAGTAACAGAATGGCCATGTCAACACATCGAAACATGGAGGAGGCCCTCTGATGGGAGCCCCTGTCTCAGCTCTGCGGAGCACCAACAGACCGACATATCATCTGACCACAAGGAAGGCAAGTGAACAAGTACACCATTCACATGCCAGATAGATTCATCCCAGTAAGCAGCATCCGCCAGACCGCAACTGATCGAGAAGGAGGCGTGGCTTCAGCTGCAGGGCCAATCACACCGCAGAGCAGACATGGGAGGGCGTCTCCATATCCTGAGGGCCCCTACGCTCAGTGAGCTGAAGTGACAGTGAGATTCCAGTGCGGAGACAGACCCACCTCCTGAAGCAGTGGCACAGAATATAATGTCACGACAGTCGTTGTTCTTTATAGACATAATTAAATGTGTTTTGTGGAGATGTCCCTAAAGCTGAAGAACAGACCAGTTCCCCATATCCACGCCACACAAACATACATACACACGCACACACACACACAGGGCACAGCAGGCGGCCCACGCTGACCCTGATGCCTATCGGAAGTTCCTGCAGGGGGCGACATGGGCCTCCATTAATGTATTGACCTGCCTGGGATCTACATCCACGGCCCCTGAGACTTTGTGCTCCCCACCAAATAACATGCTGGTTATTATAGGCAATAGAGCTGCTTGTGGCCTTTTCATATCCATCAGCTAAAAGCTTGCTAACGCCAGGCTACAGCCAATCAGAACGTGCCAACACTGTAAACACGACTTCCCAGAGTTCCCTGCCTATGGAAT
This sequence comes from Hyperopisus bebe, assembly GCA_026777045.1. NCBI lineage: Eukaryota > Metazoa > Chordata > Actinopteri > Osteoglossiformes > Mormyridae > Hyperopisus > Hyperopisus bebe. The sequence goes on from JAODJW010000045.1 coordinate 9,811,836, forward strand.
CTGGATCATATTCACTCCAGATGACTCTTGTGGATTAAACAGAAATTGCTGGCTGTCTTTATAAACAGATATATTACCAATATAATTATAACCGTGGCCAGGCTCATGTCCCCCACGCACGGTTGCCATGGAGGACCAGGACATGGTACACTAACTGCCGAAGCACCAGCGCTGTCATCGGGAGAGGGGGGGGGGGGCAAGGAGCGAGTGTAGGGGTGCACAGGCGTAGGTCACACCGAGCCCTTATTGGCATCCGGGTGACAAAAAAAATCACACGTGAAACACGCTTGGCTGCATCGGCCACTCACCGGCGCCACCCGGAGACGCCGCGCGAGATAGCAGCCTGGCACTCGGCAGCTGACCTTAATTACGTAATTCCAGGGACCACCGATGCTTTTCCTTCCTCCCTGTTCCTACATCCGTCCCGCGTTGAGGAGCTGATCTCCCCACAATTGGCGACGCCTCCATCCTACTCCTGCTCCCAGTGTACCCCCCAAGCACAAATGTTCACAGGCAGCCCCTTCTGACAATCCTGCCCTCCCAGAGCTGTGTTTCTCACCCTCATTCTTGCCCCCCCCCCCCACCACTGTGGGTCTGATCAGAGCCTACACCCTTCAGTCAAACCATACGGACAATTTTTTTACCTTGTTTTTCTCGAGAAACAAATTTCTGTCTAGTGAAACAGAAAGCGGCAAAGGGGCTCCGCTGTGTGATTTACATACCGTACCGCGCTGGGATGCGACTGACCATCATTCATTTTTTTCCAGTCGGACTCCACCTCCTCACCCCCTCCGGACATCCAGGAGGGTTATGGTTCGTGCTCGTGAGGTGGGACAGCGGTGGCGACAAGTTGGGCTGGGTGGTCGGCACAGCGTGGCGAGGGAGCCAGATTAAAGCAGGCGATGGGGATGTGAAGCCTTAGACAGCTGGCAGCCATGCTGCACCGAGGGGCGGAGGCAAAGGAGGAAGGCGAGGGAGAGAAGAAGAGAGGGAACGAGCGAAAAAAAAAACAGGAAAGAAAATCTAGCAATCCGACCTGCAGGAGCCAAAAATTGCTTGCATTGTTGTTTTCATTATCTTGCCTCTGTCATTTCATAAGCTTTGTATCTTTGAAATGAAAGAAAAAAGGGGGGAAGGGGGGCGAGGAGGACGGGAGGAGGGGGGGAAAAAAACTGTGAAATTAATCTTTTGTGTAGGTCCTGATGGAGTGCAGACACGCTCAGACAAAAGATAGACTGGAAGAAGGTACAGTGATTGATGAATAAAGTGGAGGTGTCAGAAGTGTATTATGTAAATTAGCGGAAGCACAGACCATTTCAGAGGGAGAGGCAGAGGCGACTGCGGCACACGTGTCACCGGGCTGCGGTCCCCAAGCGTACATTCCGTGCCATCTTTCATCTGGGAAGACAACCTCTGCTGGCAATCTGCATGCAGCTGCTATAACAATACGGGCGGCGGAGGAGCAGCGGCGGCGGCGGTAGCGAGCCGTGTGCCAGCGGATCCCAGTCAGCCGTGTGCCGGCGGATCCCAGTCAGCCGTGTGCCGGCGGATCCCAGTCAGCCGTGTGCCGGTGATCTCAGCCAGCCGGCCGCTGACCGCCGCAGCCTCACTGCCTTCGTTTCCCCATCAATGATTACGTCTTTGTATCTATCATCATTATTACTATCGTTGTCGCTGTTTCGGGTCTCGTTCTCCTTTCTTGGAGCGCCGGGGGGTGTTCGTGCGTCACATGGCCGCCATCTTGGACCGTGGGGTTGGCAGAAGAATGTGCAAATAACTCCTGGTATGCGGCATAATTAAAACGGCTCTGCGATTGGTCGATGCATAATTATGACCATACTACCTTCTGTTTTTGTCATTTGTTAATGTGTTTCTTCCCTCTTTTAGCTTAATTCATCAGAAAAAGAGACCCACAAATTCAAATATCGGGTATAGGCAGGGAGTTGGGTGGGGTAGGCGACAATATTAAAGTCAGTGTAGAGGCTATTAATACGGTTGAGAAACTTATTCCTGGTTAGTATCGGTGGGTCTCTCTGCTAAAGCTGAGGCCCGATGTTTTATAGCTACTGCTCAACCTGTTATCCAGAGATACGTAGGCACCCCAATAAATCTGCCAGCTGACAACATTAATTGCGCCACTTACTGTGAGACAAACTTTCTATGTGGTCGTCTCACCCATTATTTGATCGGCTGCCCAAAAGGCATCAACCACCCCTGCTTCTGGGAGTAGGATGCTAGTAGGCAGCGCCTCCCAGACATTCCAAACAGTCCCCTACACTAAACAGCGCCCCCTTTGGTCTGGAGGTATCATGCAGGGTGTCTCCTGAACAAACTTACCTGTGAGACGCACGGAGGGCACTCCAACACTGACGCCACTTCAGTTGGGAGTCTCACCACCACAACGGGCTTAATGGAATGACAAAAACGATCCATCACTTATGAGCGAGTGCAAAACGATATGAGGAGGTTAACCGAAATTGATGACATCCTCGCTTTAATTTCGCACCGGATGCGAGTCCTGGGTTATTGAAATAGACAAAGGAGCAACGGCTATCGTGCCGGAGAGGGTCCACTAATTATGCGGGACTCTCCGCTTCTCCGCGGGCCCAGGCAAGGTTCAGGGGCTAACTAGCTATCTCTTGCCGACGTGCGCTGTTTGTTTAGGGAGTGTACGCGCCGCTGTGCCACCGCCTTCGTCCGCCAGCGCGTTATTAACGCCCCGAGATGTAAACAGCCGCTGATATTTCTCGCAGTTAGCGTTGGTTAGGGCCCCACGGCGCACGCTGCCTGTCTGTAATGAATAAAAGAGTCCCGTGTAATTGTGGACCATTAGTAGCCAGGCCTGACCCACAGGCGTGGGGGAGGTGATGTCTGTAGATTGTGGAAAACTGTGGGTTTGTGTGATATGTGGATAGGGGCTTAACTAAATATTTTGGACCCTCTCACAAAATGTCACCTTGCCCCCCCCACCTAATAGTATTCATAATATTACATGCTCAGGGGCTCTACCTAATAAAGTACTGGGCCGGCTCCTGGTTCTGTGCTCCGTGTGCCTAATTCTTCCTTTGCCGCCCACAATGTGGCATTGCCACTTCGTCTGGCCCATTTGCGTATCTGCTCGCCACCCCTCACACCTCAACACCCCACCCCCCCCCCCCGACACTCTAGTGAGTAACTATGCATCCTCACGCTCTCCTCATGCCAGGGTGACGACGGCCCCTTCTGATAATGCCCCAGTGGGCCTGTTTCCACCCGACACTCAGCAGATTATCACACGCAGTCCGGGACGCGCCAGGACCCGCCACACAGTGTGCTTCAGCCACCCGCGCTCCCTGGCAGGCCACAGGGGGCGCTACTCCCACCCCCTTTTCTCAGATCATGGTACGTTCCATATGTTAAACACCGGTGTCGGGTTACAAGGTGACCCCCACCCCCTTTATTAGCGGATCATCACATGCCTCCCCGTTGGTTTCTTTCCGAGCCAAGACCTCGCCGGCCCATCGGCGACAAACGGAAGCATCGTGAAAATGTGCAGTTGGAGCCCCTGGTGTTATTTTCATAGCCTGAATGATTTAAACCCTGCGACTCGTTACACAGTAATAAATGTCTCCCTCGTTATCAGCATCGGCTGGCAGTACCATTTGCGATTCGCCATCTCTTAGGGTTATGCCGACCTATTTTACAATTACAATTTTTTTTCTATTTAGCAAATGCTTTTATCCTAAGCAGCGAACACTTTGGAGTAAGCAGGGTCACACGGTCCCGGGAGGGTGGGGGGGGGGGGGGGCTTTTAGG
>JAODJW010000045.1:9836148-9849124 GCA_026777045.1 Hyperopisus bebe
TGTATGTATTACATGGAGATTTCATAATTATATCTCATACAAAAAATCTCATTGTCCACTGTTAGGGCTTGAGGTCACCACTATCCCTGTCCCTGCACCTCACTGTCCCTGTCCCCGTGCCTCACTGTCCCCACACCTCACTGTCCCCGTGCCTCACTGTCCCCGTGTCTCACTGTCCCTTTCCCTGCGCTTCACTGTCCCCGCGCCTCACTGCCCCCGCGCCTCACTGTCCCCGTGCCTCACTGTCCCTGCGCCTCACTGTCCCTGTCCCCGCGCCTCACTGCCCCCGCGCCTCACTGTCCCCATGCCTCACTGTCCCTGTGCCTCACTGTCAGCGATGAAATGGGCCCCATGGACTCGCCTCAGCAAATAGAGAATGATTTTGTTGTTTTTCCCGTCCCCCATCTCCAAGTCCTTTGTGCCGTGTGATCAGAATAACACTGTGTCACCTATGAGCAAATGGGGGGGGGCTTCATCTGGTTGGCGGGCACGTGGCATGCTGTGGGGAAGGGGGATGGGACGGCGAGGTGGCCAGCGACCGGTTCACGGCCACACGGTGCGGGATAGGCACCTCGGCCCGGATTCTGAGTTCCATACCATTAACAGATGGCCCATATGTTCAGGAGGAACACAGCCTTCCCAAAATAACTAAACCATTGTTTTTACTTCCTCCAGCCAGCGAGGGGCATCCTGTTTGGGTTCGGATCCCACCCGGGCTCCTCGGTGCCTCTTTGCCATCCCACTAGCGGTAGGCATGACGCCAGCCCCACCAGCATACCCTCTTGCTACATGTGGATCTGTTACGTTCCGTCCCTTGAACTCCAGTGGTGCGCAGCTGAATGGGTCAGGCCACTGTGCCTGTGATAGCAAGGTAGCTGGTGTAAATCACACGCTTAACAGAACAGTCGCACATCTGGAAGCTGGACAAATGGCTGACACACTCCAATCTATTGTGTGTGTGTCTCAAAGGAGAGCAAGATCGCATATAAGAAAACTAGAACAATTAACCAAGGAACTTGAGCGAATAGTAAATAAAATAATCATTCCATAGACAGTCTTCTTCAGGAACCATTATTCTGATATTGATTCAGATTGTTTTCTTCCCAGAATGCCATGAAGAGCCGCCGTGCCATGAAGAGCCACCAGGCTGCCGGGCCGCTAAGAGCCGCCGTGCCATGAAGAACCGCCAGGCTGCCGGGCCGCTAAGAGCCGCCGTGCCATGAAGAGCCACCAGGCTGCCGGGCCGCTAAGAGCCGCCGTGCCATGAAGAGCCGCCAGGCTGCCGGGCCGCTAAGAGCCGCCGTGCCATGAAGAGCCGCCATGCCATGAAGAGCTGCCAGGCTGGTAAGAGCCGCCATGCCATGAAGAGCCGCCGTGCTGCCGGGCCACTAAAAGCCGCCGTGCCATGAAGAGCCGCCAGGCTGCCGGGCCACTAAGAGCCGCCATGCCATGAAGAGCCGCCAGGCTGCCGGGCCACTAAAAGCCGCCGTGCCATGAAGAGCCGCCAGGCTGCCGGGCCGCTAAGAGCCGCTGTGCCATGAAGAGCCGCCGTGCTATGAAGAGCCGCCAGGCTGCCGGGCCGCTAAGAGCCGCCGTGCCATGAAGAGCCGCTTGGTCACCAGGCTGTTAAGAGCTGCCGGGCCACTAGGTTACTAAGAGCCATCAGGCTGCCCTGCTGACCTATTTGTGGTTACATATATACACACATAAATAAAAGGAGGGCGATTGGATTAAAAGAAGATGCGATTAACAGGAGTCCCGGGGGAGAGGCGTGCCGTCTTCATGACCACTGTTTGCCGGCGAATCAAAGCAGCTCTGGCTCTTTAATACGGACACCGACACAAGTGGCCCGTGACAGCAAACATGGGGACTATATGGCAGAGGGGGGACCTTGCCCCATTCTGGCCCACGAACACAATGCCTAAAGCTCCCTTTAGGTGGTGCTGTCATAGCAGAGCTCTGTATATGGTAGGCAGAGATATTTGACATGAGTGAATAGGGAATAGGCGCTGGAATTTTAATAGAACAAATAAGCCAATCAGATTGCAGCATTAAAGGCTGCTAATGACTTTTTTATTTTTTTACATTTTTCAAAGCAAATAGACTTTCCTTGGTGGGGGGGGGGGACAGATCATGGAGCTGGTGTTACTGCTGGAGTCAAGCTGAGTCACACATAAGCGACACGGATCCCTTTGTTCCAGCACCAGGTCAGGTGTTTCCAAGACGTCGCAGACGGAGACAGGAAGCTGTGCTCTCTGCTGACTGCTGTCCATTCAGATCATGAGGAATAAGAACGTCTGTACTTATGTCAGCGCCGAATGGACTTTACAGTAACTGTCTAACAAAGACAGCCGCTGGTATGTGCTTCACCGCCGTGGCCCATTGCCCCGGAGACGCGGCTGTTTACGCGCCCCAGTTGGCGGTTCCCGTCACTGGCCCTCTTCTCCGCGCTTCCTCAAAGGTGCTCTGGCGTGACACGTCAGCCGGCTCTGACACCTGCCCGGGGCGCTGCGCCTCCTGTCGTGATCAGTCTCTGGCACGCGGAGCCGTGTTTAAAGTCACGCTGGGAAAGCGACTGGAGACGGAGATGGGGCTCCTGCAGCGGGCGTCACGCTGAACCGCTGTGTGTGTGTGTGTGTGTGTGTGTGTGTGTGTGTGTGTGCGAGCAGCAGGGCGGGGCAGGGTGGGGCAGGGGAAGGGTGCCAAAGACAGTGAGGAAACAGCCAATGAGGGCAGACTCACTGTTGATTGACAGCTGGCCATGATCCCGCCTATGAGTGTCACACTGATGCCTGGATGGAGTTCCGCCATTTCATTTAACCAATGGGACGGCGAGAATAATGATGGGGATGCACAGGGTTCAAAGCAGGGCAAAGCTAGCAAGCCTGCAGCAGCGACTGGACCTGTGAGTGGGTGACAGCCCACAGAAATCCCGCCCCCTAGGGGTTTCTTGGAGTCATTTTTTCCGACACTAAGCTGAATCACCTTGCCCACTCGCAGAGACATCTGTCAGTGAAGGACCTGGCGGTGCGGAGCACTTCTCCTGAGCGGCACGTCCTGCTACGCCCCCTCCCTTCAGCCCTCTGCTACACGCTGAGATATTTCAATGAGGGCTTCTCTTCCCAGGCTGATATCATCCCGGATGGATGGCAGGAAGCATCTCCACCCCTTGGGGGAATTAGAGGCAGAATTCCCTTCACGTCTGGGACTGACACTGGCATCTCTGTGACGGCGCTGAAAGGAAATGTTAAACCTGCCAGGCGTGGTGGCTGGTGGGGAGCGACGCCCCCATGAGGCTGCAGCATGCTGGGATGTGCAGGGCCACATGCTAAATGGTGCTGACTAGTGTACACCCTGTTACTCACCGAGTAACAAAGTTGCTATATTAGCCACTATTCCTGCTGTCACTCATCGAGTAACAAAGCTGGATTAGCCACCATTCCTGACCGTTACTCGCTGAGTAACAAAGCTGCTGGATTAGCCACCATTCCCACCATTACTCATGGAGTATCAAAGCTGCTATATTAGCCACCATTCCTGTTGTCACTCATCGAGTAACAAAGCTAGATTAGCCACCATTCCTGACCGTTACTCGCTGAGTAACAAAGCTGCTGGATTAGCCACGATTCCCACCATTACTCATGGAGTAGCAAAGCTGCTAGATTAGCCACAATTCCCGCTGTTACTCAACGAGTAACAAAGATGCTGGATTAGCCACAATTCTTGCCATTACTCACCGAGTAACAAAGCTGCTGGATTAGCCATCATTCCTGCCGTTATCCACCAAGTAAGAAAGCTGCTGGATTAGCCACCATTATTGCTGTCAATCACTGAGTAACAAAGCTGCTGGATTAGCCATGATTCCCACTGTTACTCATGGAGTAGCAAAGCTGCTAGATTAGCCACGATTCCCGCTGTTACTCACCGAGTAACAAAACTGCTGGATTACCCATGATTCCCACCGTTACTCATGGAGTAATAAAGATGCTGGATTAGCCATCATTCCTGCCGTTACTCACCGAGTACCAAAGTCGCTGGATTAGCCACGATTCCCACAGACGCACCGGCACACTTGAATTTACACTCGCCTCTCGTGCTGTTATCAGTGTGCCCCCCCCCCCCCAGCTCCCCTCCTGTGTCTTATGGGGGTGTCACGTACTTAAGTGGATCAAGCTTCCCACAGCTTCCCAGTCCGATTATCTGCTCCCTCTCCAGCCGTCTTACCCAGCTCCCAGGGGCTGTCTCACACAGGACTTGCGGGGTCTGTGCAGCAGTTGGGATGCAGCATGGCAGTGGGGCACCGCTGTGGAGCGCCCTCTGCTGGCCTCACAGCAGTTTGTCCTTCATGTCACCTGCCACACGACGCCCCCAGCAGGCCATGCTTTCCTGTGATCCTCTTAGCTGAGGGACCCTAACACCTCCACCTTGTACCTGGAGCCCTATAGCTCCCACTAGCCCAGCCACAAAGGCCTTAAAAGGTGGGTACCCCCCCCCCCCCATGTCAGACACAGAGCCCCCAGGGGGGCGTGGCATTGCCATTTGATCCACCCCACCGCGGCAAGATCCAAGGGACCTGAACGCGCAGCCACTCGCAGCTCTGAGTCATGCGGCAGTAGCAAGGCAGCAACACGGCGCATTTTTTCCTGCGTCCACCATGGGCGCATGCAACTGTGGCACAGGGGCCAGGATTAGGCTGCAAGAAGGCACGTGGGTTCGAATAGCATGGCCATGAGAGGCACCACCAGCATGTGTGTGTGTGTGTGTGTGCGTGTGCGTGTGCGTGTGTGTGTGTGTGTGTGTGTGTGTGCTGTATCACACCTCATAATATGACACCAAGAGCAGGTCATGTAGCTGGGTGACGAGGACGCACTGGCTCACCGGAGATGGCGTCTGACGTCCATCTCGGTGAATAAAAGCGCAGATGAGGCTGGTTATTAGCCAACACTCAGCCTCCCACCAGAGCGACATGCCAGTCTCGCCTCTGAAAGCGACCATAAGCGACACACAAGGGGGGACTGACGTTAAAGGAAGAGTGATCCCCACAGCCGGACGAGGGCCCCCGCTGGCGAGTATCAGGGCGAGCCTCATGCGGGAATGACTGCACATGGGTGCCGGGGAAGGGGGGAGCCGTCGATTAGCTTTGTTAGCCTGACGGATCATCTCTCCTCGAGAACTAACTCAGCCATGGGATGTGGTAACATACGGAAACGGGTGTCACGGGCAGAGCAAATATTTGCATGGTGGAAATAATCTCTGGGATCTGTGACAAGTCAGTAACGCAGCCAGAACAAGGCCAGAGTGACAATGGCGCAGACGGGCGGGGGGGACGGCGCATTTATCTGGCGTATTTATGGCTCATCAGCTGATGCTACAGTCTGTTTCCCTTCATGTGAAGACAGTGGCCTGGGAACATGCAGCGAATCACAGCGAAGAGTTTCAAACATCAGCACTTCATCACGGGGGAGAAGGCTCACTTCCCGGAAGTTTCCTCAGCCTGGTGGCGCGTGCTGGATAACTGAAAACCGCGCTGGCATCTCAGTCTCCGTCGAGGTCGCTCATCACCTCCCGGGAGAGGAATGCCCACTCAGTAAAACTCAAGACTACCAGGCCAGTGAACGGCGGAATGAGAGGAGATCCAGGTCAAAGTCAGACACGCTGTATGGATGTACACAAACACACACGTACTGTGAGTTTTAACAGAAAACAAATACTATATTAAAATATCTAAGGGCCACACTCCTCGGTTAAAATTTGAGGTTTTGTGTTTTTAAACATCCTTTTGAGAAACTAAAATCAGAATCTGGGCATGTAATAAGGCGAATCGGGACAGAAACAGTCTCATGTTCTCCCTGACTAACATTCATTGATCACAAGTTAAATATCGTCTCAGTCTACAAAAGAGTGTGAAGGTGTAAGCTTAAACATCTCTCATCAAAGCCCTCCAGATAAGCACTTTCTCACTGACATCTGGGCTATTTCCTGCTGTGTTACGGGGCCCTTATATTATAATAACACGCAAACTATGCCTGTGAACAGCAAGGCTTCCCTTCGCATGACACAGCGCTCAGCCACTGCATGAGTAGGTGAGGAAATGGTGTGACCACAAGGGCCACAACAAGGCTGGCCATCCTGTCTGTACGGTTACGGTCTTTAACCCACTCGTGTAAATCAAGTCAGCAGGTGGCTCAGTATGATTCAGTGACACGTATGATTAAATCGTGAAATACAACCTTAATGAACTCTGTACGCTGTGTATATACGTCAGTTTGAACTATATAGATATATAGACCGTCATGCAGTCATGATCCAGAAAAACGTTTTATTACTTATATACCACTCAGCTGAGCGGCTGCACACATTAACTCCGCATATTTGAGTTAGACGTCAGCAGATGACCTCCAGTATATTAAAGAGCCCCGAACGGCAGTTATTCTGACAGCCGCTATAATGGCTTCGCGGAGCAAACAGATGCCGCCGAGAAATTCCGTCAGAGGCGCGATCAGGCGCCCGCTCGGGGGGGTTGTGCGTTGACAATAATGCAATGACAGTAACACAATGAGAATAATGGATTAGCAAGAACGCAATGGGAACAAGGAGAACTCAACATATACGTCTATATTAAAATATATGGAAATACGCTAATGATGTTATTGAAGCAGAAACGTAAACCGTTCTCACGCAGTAGGGCAGCTGCCGCCGCTGCTCCTCCGGGAGCGCGGAGTACCGCGGCTCTCACCTGCTTACCCAGTTCATTATCAGGAAAGGATGTCCTCCCAGCTGCCGTTTCTGCTATAAATCAGATTTTGGTGACGATTATAAATGAAGTTTACCTTCTTAATTCAAAGAGGATCCCACGGTATCGCGCTCACTTTCCTCAGAATTTTACGCTGGGGAGACAAGACCAGTTTTCCAAGGGCACCTTACCAACTTTTAAAGGTTGACGAAAAAGTAAAAATCACTCACCTCGCCTGGCATCAAAGAAAGGTGTGCTCGGAGAAACGGGGGGAGATAAAATCGGCGTTTCTCTTGATTTCAAGTCGATATCCAATCAAAAACGAACCATTGAATCCATTTGCCTCATGCTGGACAAAAACTAAATAAAACTGAGAATAAGTATTGTGTTGCATAAAAATTTTGGTTCATTTTCCCCCCAAAAAAACGCTGTTTCTGAACGTTTTGAAATCAAGCTTGCGATTCTGTCACACTGCAGCCTTGGCAACTCCTTCGCCATACACCGTGTCCATCCGTATGTCTCATGAAAAGATGCATTTTATGGTATTTTTCTCTATCTGTACATTTGTACCAAAAGTGCCGACAGTTTTAGTCAAAGGATGATTTATCCAAGTTGTTGCACAAGCACCGTCTCCAAAAGATGGTGGTTTTGTTCCCCAAGCATTAACGCCGATGATATGCAAGTTTCTCCTTAATAAAACCTAGGCGATATGAAACACCTTTATCTAAACAAGTCATCTAATTTAGCCGTACCTCCATTTTACGGAGATTTTAGCTACACAGGTGTTGGCTTTAAAAATAAAACCTCGCTTCATATAAATTCTAGGAACATGATGTATGAAAAAAATGTGCAAATCGGTACTTTTTAGATATTCTCAAAATACCGAAATCATCTATCCAGAAAGGCTTTTCTGGTACAGCCGCTGTTACATTTCCACGGCTGAACAAGTGCGCAGACGCGGTAATGGTATTGTGTTTCTTTTCAGTAGTCTCCGGTTATTAGTGATATGATACATAGTGACAGTGTTCATTTATTAATGCATTCATGAATCCTCGGAGGAAAAAAGCCCGAAGAACGTATTCCTTCTCATCCACAGATCTGTCAGTACCACGGATAAATCCTTATATCTGTATGCCAAAATCCCTTCCCTCGATTCTTTCAGGTCCCGGATTCTTATTTTTCAGCGGCGATTTCGGTGCTCTTTTCATACTTGCTGTACAGAGCATAGAGACACGTCTTAAGGAAGCAGGTATCCACATAGGCTAGAAAGACGCATCTGATAGCAGAGTTTAAAAGCGCGTCCATCTCTCACCTGTGTCTTAAACCGTAGTGAACAGAGTGAATGACAGATCGGGTCCCTTTCGGTGTCAGTACAGGATTTCAGTAACAGGAATCCCTTATGACTCCTTTCAAGCTCCGTTTCTACGAGGCGATCTGCTTGACAGGCTCCGGATGAGTTTTTTTTAAAGGATCAACCAGGAAAATCAGCTTCTAAGGGGCGCGCATGGCGCATCTGCTCCGTCTTGTACCGGCGCCTTGGCCGCAGATGCAGACGCACGGGGCGCCTACGGAGGTTTTAACAAGTAACTGTTTAAATAAGGATAGGAGGCGCCTTCATCAAAGTGAAATTCCTCCATACAGCACCGGCTCAGCCTTGCATCGACGTGCAAAACGCTGTGCTGTAGCGGGCAACTGCATACGAGAAAGTCGGGCACAAGAAGGCATATCATACAGTAAGAAAAGTAGACGGAGAAGGCTGAAACGATTTCATAATAATCCACATGCAAAATGTGCATCTGAAGACGCACAACGCAATCGCAATTGCAGATTTTATTCCATTACTTTTGAAATCAAGCACTGTCGAGAAGATTCTCATACATGCATTGCAGCAGTATTTGTATATAGAATATATGTGTATTCTTTAATTAACAATGCAAACATCTCAAAGCCGTAATTGTTTTGCAGCCGATAAGGAGCGATCATACATTCTCGCTCTCGCTATATATGTTAGTCGCGCTTATAATTATTCAGTTTTGATGACTCAAGTAATTTTAGTTTATTTTCAGTTTCGCATTAGTATTGAATAGGTCTTTCGCATACGGTAATTAATCTCTATTATCAGCATAAATTCCGAATCCATTTTCCACGTCTGTGTGACATTTATAGCCTAATAAATACGAAAGAATTATCAGATACTTCCACGTAAATACACTACTGTGTACCAAAAATATAAAAATATGCAACTGTATGCCTGCAGTTAACGTGCATTTCGTAGAAAAACAGAACACATAAGCTTTTATGGTTCATAAAGCCAGAGTGAATGAGCATGCGTCTTTACTGCTGTACATAATTTAAAAATAATATTTTTCTTCAAAAATGTGAAAAGTCTGGGCATTACATTACACAGATTTTTGTGTTGCGAAGGCTTCCTGATTCGACTTTCCTGTGTCTCCTTTTAAAAATGAATCTACAATACCACCCCATTCCCCAGGGCGCATATATTAAAACCAAGCATAATCTCATACACGCAGCACTATCCGTGAGGCGAGAAAGAAGCGGGAGAAGGGCAATTTTAAATAGAAAAAAGAGCCGTACGAAGACATTGGCTTAGAGGCTCGCTGTCCATGTAATTTTACAGGGTTTTGAAACATTGAAGGCTATGTTACTTCTGTATCCTTTTCCACAATCATTCTTGCTCCAGGACGTTAATGTATCACATCGGTTTTTCGGGACTTACAGCGTCCTGTCCGAATCGTACGCCAAAAAGGAGACATGCAGCCATAAATCTGCAGGACTAGCGAAGGCATGCTGTGGATTTGCCCTCGGTTTGATCAGGCAAATTTGCTGGCCTAAATCCACAGACTGGAGTTAACGCCTGAAAACCCCTGGGATATTAAAGGAAATCAGAAGGAAAACTATCAAACAAACTAAGAACACCACTAACGACTACTGCCAATCTGTCAACAAAAATCTGTTATTTTTATTTGTACACCCAGCTACAGATGAAAGTGTAAATACTGCCCAACCGAATTGGTCCTGGAAAAATGTACCCAAAAAGTGATCTAGTGTGACAAAGAGAACATTCCAGAAGTGTACTATTACTGGAGTCTGGTCCTGCACACTTCATTTCATGTGACAGGTGGCTCATGTGAGGCAGCAGCCCCCGAGAATACCCACAATGCCTGTGGTGGATTGGACACTGGGTGCCAATGGACAGCTTTGAAGCTCTTTTTAAGGGACTGCTTTGTGTCACCGCTGTGTGACAACCTGTGTTCTCCCCGCGCCTTTTGTAAAAGCCTGATGACCTTTTATGTGCAATTAAGCGCAGAAATCACAGATACCCAAATTTAAAAAGGTGCACATCTGTTCCTATAGAAGCGCAGCGGATTTGAATACGAAGGGACGGGACGCCTCGGCGGCTTTGAGAGACGTGCTGTTACGTTGATTGTTTCGTTGTGCTGTTTGTTTATTGTTTTAGGCGGAGATTTCCTTCTAGGCGTAAAAGGAATGTGTCCCAAAGTACTTTAGAACATTACTACACGATTCAATTAATGTATACAAACACTTTACACCGTTAAAATGTAGCCTTCTGGTCGCTCTCAGGGGATCCGCCTGAAGGGGGCGCTCGCCTCTTTCTAGGTAGCCTGTGAGATATCTCCAGAAATGTAGGGTGCCCCAATGCGCTGCCATCGTTAGCTTTGGGCTCAAACTTTTTTGGTTTCAATGGCTCGAGTCCGATTCCAGCGAAGAAGGTCACACGTGAGCCGCGCTGGAGACATGGCGGGTGGGAATTTGGCAGCAGTTCCCGGTAACCTTGGGAAGGGGGCAGAGGAGTCTCGGATGCAGAGATCTGTCAGAAATACCCGCAGGTGTGAACACACTCAGAAGGAAGGGGGAAGCAGGGTGTTCGGGGACGGACAGGCTGCCAGCTGAATGACTGTCACCGGCAGAGCCCGGCGGGGAGGTGCGAGGAGGACCCGCAAATGTAACCTCCCTTCCAGCACATTCCACAGGCACCCTATATGCTGTCTACGGCGTAATTAGGGCCGCAGTATTGAAACACCAAGCGTCGATGATCTTTCTGTTGATGCAAAAGAGTAAAACTGATACATTGTGACATCTCAGAGCTAAATGAGCATCGCCTGTAAAACTGACCTTGACACTTGTAATTGAGTTCTAATAGGTTTCTGTTAGCAAAGTCCCCGGATTAAATACATTATCCCGTTTGTAGCCATGTATATCAGCTCTACTGATCTTTTTCGAATTACATCGAAAATGGCACCACTTGCTCTCACAGCTCTCCCAACGCATAAAAATCATTTTTAAACGTCTCTCGACACAGGTGGATCATAAATATTTTAATCAGAAATTTTCCCGAGCGTAGTAAGATCAGAAGGCGCAGGGTCAAGAGCCGCCTTTCGGGTTTGGGTTTCCGCTCCTGCGGATTCTGTCGGCTGCTCCCTGGAAGATCATCGATCGCCCGTCAGACGTTTTTCCAGCGTAAGAAAACAGACAGATATCAAATAGCGCTTAACCGCTACGATCACCTTGGCTGCACACATCGTAGTTCCGACAGGCGACTTTCACTCTCCTGCCAGGGTCTAGCTCTGCATAACTTCCCAATTCTTCAACACAGTCTTTTTCCTTTAGGTGAACGCATCGGGACTCAGAATTCCCCGCTGGGTTTATACGAGTGAGTAAATAGATGTTCGTCGCTCTTCCGCTAACAGTATAATTCTCTTACAACAATTGGCGGTATCGATCTTCCGGGGACTAGGCCTGTCTGCCCCAAATGTTTCATGAATCTTGCGCGCTGAGCTCCTCCTTTCCTTGCGCCAGGCTGTCAGCTTCTCTCCGCCGGGAGAGCTCTGAGCGAGCAGAGCCCAGGGAGTGCAGAGTGGCAGAGATATGCACACCTGCTCGCAGTACAACAGCTCCAGATCAGCAGAGATTCCACAAACCCTCCCCCAATCTGTGGCTGCGTTTCTGCTGGAGTTGTAGGTGTCAGACCCCCACAAGCCAGGCAGATAAAGGGTGTGACTGAATTAAGTTCAACATAAAAGCCATGGTATAAACATTATAGCACAGAGAATGCAACATGGACCCATGGCCTCCTTAACATTGCGTTTTCTGACGCGGCTCCCTTCCTGCACCCCGCATTAACCAGTCTGAGAGGGAGGCAGTGACATTGACCGCAGAAAGGGATACAGTTACCGACGTCCATCACTCTCACAGCCACCATGTGTCGTGGTGAGTTCCCAGCATGCACTGCAGTTCTCAGATCCTCCTTCCTCCTACCTCTCTCCCCCCCAGACCAGGGCAGGGTGGGGCCACTCTAGTATCAATGTGGTCGATCGTCTTGGCACAGCTCTAGAAGCCCTGCAGTTTCTATATTTAGAGACCGACTTTATATAAGTTTAGGTGAATCACTCGCGTTGACTGATTCCCTCACTTTCCCTGCAGTGTGCGCACACACACAGACACATGCATACGCACTTTAATTCACTCCTCTGTCTGTCCGTCCTTCCTCTCCTAATGCAGGAATGGGGTTCCTCCTTGTCTATGTCTTACTCGCTTGGACAATTATCAGCAGCCGAGGATCGATGAGGGATGCGGAGGCGTCTTAACGACTTGCAGGGATTCCTACAGTAGGGCCGATGACCTCGTCCATGTACGGCCCCGGATGGGTGTGGGGTTGCAGACCAGGCTGAAGATCTAAGGGGCCCAGGGATCGAGCAGCATGCCGTCGAAGACCAGCGGGGATGAGGAGCCCAGGTTTTAATAAGGCCCCTGACATGCACACATAGCGTGAGAGAGAGAGGGAAAGAGAGAGAGATCAGCAGCGGAGCAGGGGCAGAGGCAAGCACTATAAATATCTGTAAGGGATGCATGCGGACCCTGGGGCAGCGAAGCCTTCACAGGTGTAAGCACACGCGGTGAGGGAGGGAGGGAGAACCTCGTCGCCATGGTCGCCTACTCATACACCCAGGAGATGACCTTTGACCCTGCCACTGTACAGTTGATGAGCTTGTTATCATTCGCACCTGGGACCAGAGGGCTGCCTATCCATAACCCCCAGTGCCGCCTGATTCCTGTCAATGTCGCTCTCAGCCAACAAGGGCCATGTGGGGGAAGACAGTCCCTCCGAAATCCAACCGTCTGTCTCTGAAGCGCAGAATAAGGATTCACTGCTAGGGAGTGTCACACAGAAATCACAGGGGGGGGGGGGGGGGGGGGGCTTCT
>JAODJW010000045.1:9849296-9859860 GCA_026777045.1 Hyperopisus bebe
GGGGGGTCTTCTCTGCTGGATCGGGCTGCTTATCACAGACTGCTCCTCTCCGGGCTAACAGGCACTTCAATCCTGCACCTCCAAGCTGCTTCAGACAAAACCAGAGTCCTAGAAGAGCAGGCGTGAAACAGAGGGGAGGTGGGGAAGGACAGAGGATGGGAAGACAGAGGATGGGAAGACAGAGGATGGGAAAAACAAGGTTTGATAAAGGCAGAATAAAGAGAGCTGCTGCCCCTCGATGCCAACAGACAATAAATTAGGCGACAGAGCTTCCAGTGAGAGGATCATTGTGGTCGATGTGAGTCTGACTGATAAGAGTCGCCTGCTAACTGCAACTAGGTTCATCTCTGCCTCTGTCCTCCTCGCTCTCTTTGTTGTCCTCCCCCCTCTTCCCTCTCTTCCTCCTCTCCCCTCTCTCCACTGTCCTCCGCACTCCCTCCTGTCCTCCCCCCTCTCCCTTCTCATCCCCCCTGCCTCCACTGTCCTCCCCTCTCTTCCTCCTCTCCCCCTTTTTCCCTCTCCTCTTCCTCTGCTGTCCTCCCCTCTCTCTTCCTCCGCTCCCCTCTCTCTTCCCCCCCCTCTCTCCTCCCCACTCTCTCCTCCCCTCTCTCTCCTCCCCTCTCTTTCTGCTGTCCTCCCCTCTCTCTCCTCTGCCCACTGCCCTCCTCCCTGGGTATGAAATTACCCACAATCCCGGTCCTTGCATTGTGTTACATCAGATTAAATAAGAGTGGCACATGTCTGCTTTCAGATATTGTTCATTGTCAGGAATTTTAAAAGATTCATGTTGCTATTCTCAAAATCCACAAAAATGTGATGTGTTCCTTTTTTCCTGTTTCACTAAACAGACAGTTCTGTTTGGCTGGGGGCACTGCATCATCCAATGGTGTATTCATTTACTGCTGAATCGACTCTATCCTATATTTCTTAATTCTACTTTGTTCAATGAAATACACACATTTGCAGAAGCACAGATTGTATCCACGTGTACATTACTTGTATTTGAAGACAGTGCTGCAGTACCAACTGACAACAACAGAGGGAGTCTATATTTCGATAAGTCTATTCGTAGCGGTGTCTCGGCAACTTGCTCCTTATTTGTAAGACCTAAACACGGTCAGCGCTCCGACAGCTCCCCGCCCCTAATCAGCGGCCCATTTGGTCACTCCACAAGGGGCCGGACAAGAAGAACATGTTGGCCAGAGCCTCAGCAACACCACTGCTGCAGCCAATGGCCCGGCAGCCTGTCACTGAGGCTGCCAGGATCTCATTGTGTCGTTTGGATGAATGGGCAGGTTCAGGCCTTCTGATAGCAGACAAATGTATCAAATTGCTTAATCATTCACCTGACATGTCTCCTTTCGAAATGCAAGACATCCTAATCAGGCTTCCTAAACATTCTCTGGATTTTACAAAGGGGGATCTTAATCCTCTGTCCAGGGCAACAATTCATCGTCATGTTAATCTGTTTAACTAAGCGCAGACTAAATCACTCTCTGTGAGAAATTTGTTTTAACATTGCAGTGTCTTACCGCTTCCTGGTGGTGGCGCTATGCGACGTTTAAGGCAAAATCGAGCGCTAGCATTTTTTGTAGTTTTTAGGTAGACCTGTACAAATGGAGGTTGAAATGCTGATCTGATAAGACGGTCTACGTGAAATCAGCCATCACAATGTTAAATAAAGAGCAATCCATCTCACTTACCCCACGCCTTGCATCCTACAACAAGAAGATGAGACCCAAAAAGAAAAGCTATTTTCTCCCAGTATCAATTCGCGTTTTTCAGTTACCTATTTCATTTGTTCCCGTTCTCTTGGGGGGGGTCTTATGGGAAACTGGGAAGGGACTCCAAACCACTGATAGGCTATACGTGCCTATGAAGTCGTGCGCTAAAGTAGAAAAAATTAGATCAAGGATCTAGGAATATCTAGAAATAGGTACATAACTAGAATTATGATCTGCTAAAATTACGCATTAAATGTTGCTGACTTGGCATGGTTTACATATGTATTGTATTCTGAATATATTCTGATAATAAATATTATTCAGTTTATTGATCAAATGTGAAACGGCATTACTCAGTCCTGAGGTTCCAATTACCTTTCATGAAATATCACGGAGGTGTTTTATTTCTTTCTTGGATACTTCCTGTAGACAGATACAGCCCGGGAAAAGACATGAGAAAACTCTTTTTGCAGCAAATTGCACTGGGGACCTGGGAGCCAAAGAGAGCGGATCAGATAGCGGCAGTGACGGTCATTTCCGCCGAGAGCTCCCGAACGCGGAGGCGCGCCAAAGGTGTAGGCCTATAGGGTACCAACGCGACCTTGCATGTAGGTACTTCACGTGTTAGCATATAGTCTACCCAGAAATCCCTGCGCGGTTTAATGATTTTCACGGAATGCACAGAAATACTCTTACTGTTTTACTTTAAAACCTCGATCAAAATCTCCCGAGTACAACTAACTAACATTTCGAGCACTCCGGTGTATAACTCAATATTTATTTTGTATTTTGCAGTACCTGACAATGAACAGAGAAATTAAGATGCGCACAATAATTAATAACATTAGGCCTATATTATAATCATAACATAATAAATGTTATATATAAAACATGTTTTCAATCTATATTAACAGACAGGAAAAGCCCCATGTATTTTCTGACATTTCTTCTTAGGTCGGTTTCTTTCCGCCACCTACTGGTAAAAATAAAACTGTATCGTGCAATATTGTCTTGGAGAAATATGATGTATAGTTGTTGTTATTGTTATGACCACGCTCTGTCCTACTATGTCATGCTAAAATATGAGCTCCGACGTATTTGTCATCCACCTAACAGCCTTAGACGAGAATGACACTTTGATTAACTAAACAGTTGTCCTGCGTGAATAAGCCATTTTTCACATTTCTGCACGCACCGAGGTAACTTTAATTTGATAAAACTGACACGCGGAAGAAGTCTCTTACCGAAAGCCATTTCTTCTGAATTCCTGGACATCAGGTTCGGCCTTCTAGAACACTATTTAAGCAGCGCCCTTCCTTCCAAAGACATCAGATGCATTACTACATAGCGGAAGTTGGGGTGGAGACGTGACAGGTGTGAAGCCGGTTTGTTTATTTCGCATTCTAATGTACCAATGTCTTGATCGGTAGCGTAAAGTGCACTGGAAAAAAAAATCTGCTTTCCTGAATCCTACTGTCCAGGGGGTGACAAAATGACAACGGAAAATGACACAGAAAGGCCGACTTTGAAGAATATCCTTCAGCAGCCTGGAAATGACAAATGTGCAGATTGTGGGGCGCCTGGTGAGTGAAGTTATAGTCCTATATAACGCTGATAAAAGCTACTGCAAACAATATCGTAAACTTCCTCGCTCTTTTTTGGTCATTAAAATAACACAGGATAAACGAACACAGGCACCGGTGACTCGGTGTGAAAAGCTATACCTTTTACTGTTTGATGTTCAGTATTATTTGCAGTCTACGTTTTGGATGTGAATACAGGTTTTTATGTGGTACGTGGCATAATTTTGAAAAGCTATAGGCATTGCCAGTGATTCAGCCCTTAACAGGTTTTGCGTGGTGACTCAAATGACTTGCTTACTGATGATAATCATGCATGCAGACGAGGTGAACTGCGCCTCTGAATGGACTTCTGTAAGACTGGACATAATTACCGTGGCTAGATTACCTGCTATATAAAGCGCCACGATTGTTCCCAGATCAGGTTTTTCTTGTACCGCTTGTGTAAACTGCGAAAAGTTTAACCCCGCAGCGCCCGGGGCCATTTGTCGTTTTAACCAACTCATTTCGTAGGCTGTTATAAGTTTCGGAATTAATTGGGTAATAAGTGCCACGGCCCCCTTTTTTTTATTGTTTTATAAACAGCGCGATTAATCAAATAGTGGGAGATTATTACCACTTTCCTCTCGCACTGAAGAAATGTAGCGCGAGGATTCACTGCGGTAAAGGTAGTACAGACGCACCCTGGTCCGCAGTACAGAACAGACGTTCCAGTGGAGGAAAAGGGGAACGTTTGGATTAATAAACACAGTCAGAGCGGATGATGGGGATGGGCCGGAAATCGAGGCTGGTAACGCGACGAGGAACGGGAGCTTTAGGCAGCGGCCGCAGGGAGTGAAAGACGCGCATATCTTTCGCAGGGGTGTGAACCAACCGTGGCTTCAGCCCGCTGGATGTCCCTGCCAAGCCATCCGGCCGGACTGCATTTCCGTGCTCTGTGTCACTAAGCTCATTGTCTTTGGAGTGATCGGAAACCTGTCACGGGAATCACATTCAGACCAGCCGGATTAACCGAATTTTCGGCGACTCCCTTCCGTATCAGAATGGCAGTCTTCCTCCTTCCACTCCGCTTGGTCATTTGTTTGCCTCCTCACCTACGCCCGGCTACGTGCTCGCCTGTGTTCTCGCTCCCATGTTCTTCGTCTCCAGTTGCTCGAATATGCCAGGGCTGTCAGTCTGAGTCAGGACAGCATGCTAAGAGCTAACTGGGCGCAAGTTCTATCAGAAATGGGAGACTCAGAACCAGCCGAGATGCTGAGCCGGACCCACAGAAGTCCCCAGCTCTTACTGGCCATCTCTGCACCTCCTCAGACCTACAGTGGGGCTCCTGCACACTGGGGGTGCTTCTCTGTAACGGCTGCTCGGGGATCCACATGACCCTCATGGAGACCAGCAAGATCAAGCCCCTGATCGATTCTAAGTGGGTGGACTCTGAAGTGCAGGTTGGTGCTGTCATTAGCTAAACTCCACACCATGTCCAACTTGTGAAGCCGTCTGCATCCTGCCCCATATATGTAACACTTAGGCCATGAGTTTCACAGTAATTTTCCTGCAATATTGTACCTGCCTTGAGGCGTGTAGGAAGACACACAGCCTGCATCTTTAGTTAGATCCACAAGAACTGGCTGCAGCACTTGACATTGTGCAGACAGTGACATTGTGACAGGTGCACAGCTGACCTAACCACTGCTTGCCACTGTCTTTCAGTTCCTGTCAGCCCACGGGAATGAAGTCGCCAAGCTGAAGTATGAAACGGCTGTTCCCGTCTATTACCACCGGCCTAAGTACCTGGACGCCCAGTGAGTTCCCCCCCCAACCTCCCCCAGACCCTCACCTTCACCTGAGCCCCTCGCTGCCGGACGCTCCTGCTTTGGATCTGTTTTGTCTTTTTCTCCCCCCCACCATGTGGTTGACAGTTTAGTGACAGTCCCCTTTGCCACCATCTCAATAAACTTCACCCTACTCTTTCTATAGACGCTACCCCATTGATGTCCTCATTGCCATTCCAGACGGCATAACAGTAGCTGAAGTTTAGCAAGATCAGACTTACAGCGCAACAGCAGTCCTAGGAGCTGCATCCCAAATTCGCCGCATGCTGTTTACTCTCCCTAATATTTATCTTCTCAGCAGAATCGAGCCACTTCCTGTTCATATTATTCTATCTTTTTTCCTTCTTGTTTCTGGAGTCCGTGGCTTTTCCATACTTGCATGCGTCTGTTTGGCTTTGCTTAAGGGAGGGGCTGGCTCTCCTGATGACATCATAGCAGTGCCTGGCCCCCTGTAATTAGTGACAATTAATCGTCGCAAAGGTGTTTTCACGCAGAGCTCAGTGCCATGCTACTGCTTGAAACAGCGATGACTGATTATCCTACTTGACCTTGCTGATCCTGCCAAAATGGACCCGCAGAGTATGATTTCAAGCGTTTTGTGACTTGTGTCTGTGAAAAGTGCTTCATAAATAAATTTTACTTGCGTACTTACTTACTTACACCTCGTTTTCAGAACTTTGCCCTCTGCAGCTCCCTCCCTCTTCACCGGTGCCACAGAAAACATTCTTCATGTTCTAGTTTCACCCTGAATGTTAAACTGCCTAAGGAGGTGTGGCAATTGCAAGTCAAGCGAAAACCTCAACCCACACTAGAGTTTATACATAAACAGGCTTATTTACAAATACATAAACACTTTTGCCTTCTTTCATCTTTACTGTCTCTGGTCCTCCCATTGGTTGGCCCATCAGGGTCTTGTCTTCTGTCTCTGATTGGCCTCTCTGCTGGTCGGCTCTCAGGGTCCTGAAGGAGCAGTGGATCAAAGCCAAGTACGAGAGACAGGAGTTCATGGATCCCATGAAACGGCAGACCTACCAGGAGGGTGAGCTTGGGGCATGCTGGCCCACGGATGCCCCCTTCATCCGTGATCTGGTTACCGACGAGGGGGTTTCACTGAGGGAGGGGTTTGGGAGCCACAGGTGACGGTGTGTGTGGTTCTTGCTACTGCAGAGCTGAGGGAGGGCTATCTCATGAAGAGAGGCCGGGACAATGGGCAGTATTTGAGCCGGAGATTCGTGCTCACAGAGAAGGAGGGAACGCTAAAGTACTACACCAAGGAAGATGTGAGTCAAAGGAGTAGCTCTAGCTAGAGAGAAACTCTGCAGCTATCTGTATGAATCTCGTCTCAATACATTTCCTTCTGTTCCAACTCCAGTGTTGTGGAAACAGAAAAGCTTTGACTACTTTGAGATTAATTTGCTCTTAGTTCCTGACTGGGGAGTTAAAGCTATGAGAGTGAGCCCACCTCCCATTATTCACCGCATGACCTGACTGCGACCTTTATCCCCTACCATTATTCACCTCATGACCTGACTGTGACCTTTATCAGCATTCGCTCAGACACGTCTCTCATGACGAAACTTTTTCTTTAACGATCTCCATTCCTCCTGCCCCCTTCCTCTGATCTTGTCATCCATGCTGACACAGAACAAAGTGCCCAAAGTGGTGATCAAGGTGGACGTCATCAACGCTACCTTCCAGCCGGAGAAGATCGGTCACCCCAACGGCCTGCAGATCAGCTTCCTGAAAGACAACAGGACACGCAACCTCTTCCTCTACCACGAAGATGGCAGGGTGAGCTGCATGCCTGGAAGGAGCCCCCCTCTATCTTGTTCCGGTCGCTACAGCTGAACACCATGTCTCACTCCAACAGGTGATGGTGGACTGGTTCAATGCCATCAGAGCTGTTCAGTTCAGGTGGCTGAAGCTGGCGTTCCCCGCGACAGCGGACCAAGAGGTGTCCTTCCTTTTTCCTGTTCCTTACCCACCCTGCTCTCTTTGTCGCCATCTCACCCCAAATCCCATTCATTCTCTGCATTTCCAATCCTCAGCTCACCACCAGAATGATGAGGATGTACGTGAAGGAGGGTTTCATGGAGAAGACTGGCCCACGGGTAGGATTCTGATGCTGTGTTTGGAACGGCCCGACACGCCCGGCAGTCACGGGGCTGTCAGGCGGCGACGTTAAGTCCCAAAATACAGCACAGTAATGAGCACAGGCAGCCTCGCCAGATAGGCTTTTACATTTCCATTTGTCCCAAGTGTACAAGAGAGCAGATGGCTCCAGGCGTTTGAAGTGGCCCATTAAGATTAGATTGTGTTTGTCAGTGATGGGGGGGGGGGGTGAGGTTTGGAAACCCATAGAAGGTGGAAATACGGCCCCAAGCATCTCTAAACCAATGGGCACCAACAGAGTAACCAATGGGAAGCTCATCGGTGATGGGCAGCACAGGAACATCACCCCTATTGTGGCTTTCAAAGTCCCATTTTCCCCCGTTAGTTTCCATGGAGACCCTTTGATGCCGTGGGTGCATTGGAGGTCCTTTCTGATCTGTCAGAGGGCGGAGGTAGCAGGTCTAGCAGGGACAGTGACCTCGTGGTGGCTCATAAGCTCGTCCCGGTGTCACCCTCCGCTCTCTCCTTCTGCAGCAGACGGAGGTCTTCAAGAAGCGCTGGTTCACGCTGGATAACAGACGGCTGATGTATTTCAAAGATCCCCTGGTAAGTCACGTCCAGCGGGACCTGAACGCCGGCCTCACGGCTAAGCGTTTGTATGTCGCCGCAGGAGAAACGGCCAGCCAGAGTTGGAAAAGCTGAGACGCAGACAGAGCGGCAGTTAGAGAAATGCGCCCTGAAATGCGCCCTGTTCTTAGATATCGCTCTTGCCTTAGATGTTCACAGTGATTAAATTCTTCCTGGGTGCAGAACTGATTTCCTGTCATCAGCCTTTTCTCAGTCATCTGAGTTTGATCAAAGAAATTTGTAGCTGGCAAGTTAGAACCAAAAAAATGATGGCAGGAAGAACATAGTGCGAGATAAGATGACTGAGTGTGATGGTTATAACCATGCAGACACGCTGATGTGAGGAATCTGCTGCTGTTATCTGTCTGCCCCCGCTGCCCCAAGCCCACACCCACTGTATCCTTACGTGACACCCAGGATGCCTTCGCCAAGGGGGAGCTCTTTCTCGGTCAGAAGGACTTGGGCTACAGCGCCAGCCCGGGGCTGCCAGAGGGCACACAGTGCGGGGAGTGGTCACACGGCATCACCGTGACGACGCCCGAGCGCAGCTATGTGTTCACCTGCGAGTCCAAGGAGGACCAGCAGGACTGGCTGCGCCAAATCAGCAAGGTCATCAACTCGGTGATGTCACCGCAGGACTTTGCCAGTAAGCAGCCGCACCCCCCCCCAAAATAAGACACACATGTACATATACAGGCAGTTACTCCATCCTCCTTCCTTTTGCAGTGGAATCCATGCTCAAACACAGATGAAAAGGTAGCCCGTCAGCCAGCACGGCCCTTCTCCTGCCAGACAAGCAGGGGACTACAGTACCCACCTCTTTTTCAAGTTTCCATGTGGACTACAACGCCCATCTCTACGGCCATATTTTGACTACACTCCATCACCCGACAACCAATCAGATCCAAGCCTTCCTAGTGGTCACCCCAACAGTACTGTCACATTGGTTGCTAGGGATTATTCCACAGAAATCCAAAGGCACATTTATAGTAAAGTATTTTGCCATTTGCACTCAAAGTACATCTAAATGTTTGTTTTTAATCTGAAAGGCAAGCTTGAAATGCTTTTTTTCTGTTGTTCTTGAATGCCATGTACTAAGACCAGTGATTTTGAGATATTACCCACAGATTTCTGCTGTTACTGTACCCCTCTCCCTGATTCTATCTACCAGTGCAGTGTTGTCTGATAATCGTGGATTTTTGAAGAACAAAGAGTAACAATGCTGCCCTCTACTGCCTATAAAAAGCATTTTCAGTTTTAGCTGGAGCCGCCGTGGGTGTTGAGTGCTGCAACATCGTGCTGACTGTGGCACTCCTCTCCGAGAAGGGATGTTGGTACAGGCTGGTGTGGGGGCTGAGCCGTGAAAGCGAGGGACGAGATGCTGCATGATACATGGCGAGTGAACCGATAGAACAGGGTTATTCAAATCACGGTCCCCGAGGTCCGAGCGCTGCTGGTTTTCCAGCCTTCCTTTACCTGTCAGTCAAGTGTGAAGCCTCTGACCAATCAGAATCAGTAATTGTTAAACTAACTACCTGGGAGAACTGAAAACAAGGCCTGGATTTGAAGAACCCTGTGATAGACAGTGCAGAGGCTGAGAGAGACATCAACACTGACACGGGGCTGTGTTCAGAGCCAAAAGCCAGCAATTAGCAGTTTTATTGAGTGGGTTGACAAACAGACTTGGAATGGTTCCCACAAGCAGAAACACCCCATTTTAAGCATAACACCTTTTGATGGGAAGACCTTCTCACAAATCATACGAAGCTCAACTCTGGCCTGACATCCTTTATCCTTCCCATGATGCTTCACTCCTACGGTATGACCTGGTTGGGTATGTGACAGCGAATCACACTCAGCAGGTGTGTTTCTAACGGGAGGTCTATGTGGGCGCTGCAGTATAGGGTGAGCAGCAGGCAGCCGGCGAGGCGGAGGTCCGCAGGCCTGTCTGGGGCCGGGCCAGACCGCCCTACTTGATCTCAAGGCTCTGGATCTTCACGTCGCCGACGAAGTTGAAGTAGTTGTACTTATCGTCACCTAGGCGATTGGGGAAGTTGATCGCACAGCCGTCAGGGAGGGAGACCTGGAACTCTTGGTTGTTAAAGGTGACCAGAATCTGCCATTGAGATAGGAGAGTGAAACAAAGGCATTTAACAGAGCAGAAACGTGAAGCACTACTGAAAATTAGTGCCAGTTTCCGGGCAATGGGGAACTCAAGCAAACAGTTTTGAGGAAGTGGGACCCCAAGCCTGACTGGACGAGACCGAGTACTGAGAGAGCAGCTTTGCGAGGGGGCCTCTCACCTCAAAGTGCTCCCCCTCCTCGAAAGGGAAGCTGTCCGTCCTCTGCTCCTCGCACCAGCTGCCCCCCTCGTAGGAGTTGCACACGATGGTGTGCTTGTCCCCGTGGGCGTTGAAACGTGGGTTCAAGTGCAGAGCCAACTCATCCTCTCCGCGGCCGATATTGATGGCAAAGCTGTGCAAGCATGGCGTGTTGCATAAATGTAGGACAGGGCTTGCCAACGTTCATAACAGTGAGAGCTAATGCTACAAAGGGAGTGATCTGGGGAACCATGTATAATATGGTAAAGATTGGTGAAAGGTTAGAATTTAGAAATCAGTGGTCATTGTCAACACACCACAGCACACAGTGCGCAACAATGAAATTTGTCCTCTGCATTTGACCCATATGT
>JAODJW010000045.1:9859960-9874101 GCA_026777045.1 Hyperopisus bebe
GGGGGGGAACAGGAGAAAACCACGCGGGAAGTTGGTGCCAATGCGGGCAGCACTGCCATTAAAGCGGCGATTGCTGTTATTATGGTCCTAATGACATGCGGCAGAGGAGGCCTGCTGGGCGGAGCGACCGCTGTGGTCTGCAGGCGCACGCCGCATCATCAGAGCCCATCAATTTTGCATGTCTCCTTCTCTCCTCCCCCAACCCCGACCCCCTTTCCAAAAAATTCTGAAACCCTTAAGAAAACGTCTTTCACGGTTCAGCGGTCCCGCCATGGTTCCTTGCAGCCTGGGGCACGGGAGCGGGTAAATTGATAGTTCGTTTTGAAACAAATTGGAACCCCGCCCCTCGGTGAATTAATAATCCAGAGGCCGCTTCCCCCAGAGGAGGGCTCTGGCGACCCCCCCCCCCCCCATTTCATTGCGGTTTGTCGGTACACATGGCGACAAGGCCTGCACTAATACACCAAGCGGGACCGCAGACACAGACCGCCTGGATTAGTGGAGACCAAGTCACTGAGTGCCCAGCGTCACGCATCCACTGGACTGGAGGGGGGAGATGCAAAGTCACGGCAACTCAGGAGTCACAACTATAAAAACAACAACAGTGACTTAACGGATACCTGCATGTTTTTATGGCACTTTGAAAACAATTTACTGCAAATATAAAATCAGCAAGCAACCTGCATGTAGTGTGTGTGGGATTATTGGGGGGGGGGAATATATACAGTAGCAGGGTTACATATGAGTGATGGTTGGGAGGGCAGCATGGTTTTAGTGGTGGAATGTGTTTCATTGATTTATCTATTTATTTTTTTTTTAGATTATTTCTGCTTAGTGAGGAAGTTATGGGTCTTATTTACACAGCTGAGCACCTGACAGCAGCAACTTGCTCCTCACATGAACGTCCCACATCAGTGACGTGGTCTGAGCACCTCCAGATGACTGACCCCTTATTAAATACCCTTTCAAGTCATCTGGGACGTGCAAGGTAGTTCTGACCCAGTCAAGATTGCAGATCTCCAGGAAAACAGTCCAAACTTTCACAACTATAAAGTTTATTAGCAATTTAACATGTACAAAGTATCTAAATACTGAGTCTTAGGTGCTGTTTAGCATCCTGGGTACAACAGAGCAGGCGTAGTGTACTCCCATCAAAAACAAAATGCAGAGGATACTGGGAAACACAGGATTTTAAATGTATCGACACAAACCAAGATATTTTCATCAAAGGTCAAGAAAAAAGATCATCAAACTAAAAGGGGCAGGTGTACACTGCAAGATCATGAACAGTGCAGGTGGTTAAGGAATGAAGGAAGAAACGGAAAGATACACAGTGTCATTTCACATTCTGTGATCACAGCCATTTTGGTTTACCTGCACACTTCCCGGTAAAAGTGATCAGTGCTTTAGCCTTATAACAGGTTATAACACTGCAGAATGGAGGATGGAATCACTTCTGAGATCCCGGGAAAAAGTAAAGCGTTTGACAACCGAACTCCAGGACAGCGTTTATCTGGCAGTATAAGACGCATGCCACGACGGAGGGCTTGGGCGCCGCGAAACATGAGGTACCTGCTCTAGCTGCCCCCACTACTGAATTCTACCGTACGATTCCAGGAAAAGGAATGTATGTACAAAATAGATTTATTATCCCCCACCACTAACATGACATTTAAACCAAGCTAATTCCGAGATACGCAGCAGCCCTGCAAGGCTGCCTACACAAGGAGCAGCTGAAGGTGAACGCCGATTTGCCGGAGCTCGTCGGTGATTCTGATGACACACCGGTTACGGCTAACAGACGGCGGCTGGCTCTGATGACCTTATATTCTCTTTACAAAACCCTGACTACAAGGAGCACATGGAGCTGATGTCTCTTTTTATGAATATATATATATATAGAAAGGTTCATGTTGAGGTAACGGCTGTTCAGTTTGGAATTTCCTGCTCTGCAACCTCTTCTTTGACTGAATCTTCCTCTTCCTCGCGCCCATCTTCCTCATCCTGCAAAAAACGGAAAGCCCCACTGTAACCATCAGAAATGCACATAGCCAAGAGAAAATCATAGTACACAAACTGGAAGCAGGCAGAGCCGGCAGTAACTGACAAACTCATCTGACGCATCTCTGGCCTCAGAAACCGAAGCAGCCCCGGAAGCCGAGACCGACCGCAAAATCACGGAAGAACCGTAAACCTTCTTGCTTGAACGACGGGCACTGAACGACGAACCCTACACACTCACTGTTACCTCACTCCTGATCTTGTCGACATCACACCGATGACAGGCTCCCATACATGAGGACGAAGAGCACCACACCCTGGCAGAGCACCACACCCGGGCAGAGCACCACACCCGGGCAGAGCACCACAGTATGTGTGGATCCTGCCTCTATGCTACCAGAGCATCCCAACAAAACGGACCTGACTGACGAAATTACATCCTCCGTGGAGAAGTTAACAAATGCCTCCCTACACCATGTGAATCCCGAAGATGGAACTGGCCTGCTCCCCCCCCATATTATCCATAGCAACCTGACCCCCCTCCCCCAGCCCAACCTGGGGCTCTGGTAACAATGAAGGAATTCTTCCAGGTATTTAAAAGGATCATGACTCTTAAATCAGGTTAAAATGAGTAGTGTTCATTTACTCAGCGTTTTTCTTCTCCAAGCCCCCCACACCAAGCCTTTGTGTCCAAATGACTTTTGATAAGTGGCTCTCTAGTGAAAAATGTTTCACTTTTTCCTGAACCCTGGATACCTTCCCTCCGCCGGCCGATAACGGCACATAAATTTTAGGGGGGGGGGGGAGGGGGCGACATTCCATGAACCCGGCTGCTGCATCGCCCGTGCCATCCACCAAATCTTTCTGACAAGCCTGCCAATTTTCCAATTACTTGTGGCCCCATACGTTATCCGAGGCCCAGTCAGCTCTTAAATGGGGAACAAGAGAGGGGGCTGGCCCAGCGCATGCTAACAAGCTCATAAAGCCAGAGGAGGGGGCCTTTTTCTCCCTCCCGACCTCTGATTTACCACCCCACCCTCGGAGACGAGGTGACACCATAGGCCGTCGGGCCGCCCCCCTGTTTGCTATCTTTCACCGTGCCTGGGGCGGGGGGGGGGGGGGGGGGGGGGGCTTGTTCTCACTCCTGAAATATGACAGGCAGTGGGAGTGGCCGACGGCTTGGTGCACCAGCGTATATCCAATTCACAGCGAAAGCAAACACTTAAAGAAATTCATATCTACAGGAGAGAGAAAAATCTAATCTTCATCTGTTTTCATGTGCCTGCTATTCCACCTTCCGGAAAGTGCCAATCCCCCCGGTAAGATTGCTTTCCATTAGAAGCAAAGATCCATTCATTGCACTGTCAGACTCGGGGTGGGGGGGTGGGGGGGGGTTGTAATAAAACTACTGTTCAGCAAACTTTGGACTTAAGGATACATCTGAAATGCTAAAAATCCCAACACGTCTTATTAATCATAAAACTTTCAGCCTCATCTTGCAATCTTCCTCTGCGTTTGAGGGACGCCTACAGCTGAAGATCTTCCCACCAACAATTCCAGACTCATGGATCAAAGGTTACATAAAAGGACACCCTCTGACCTGGAAACTGGAGAACTTTGAATATTGCATTTTAATATAAGATTTGACATTGTGGAAGTTAAAAAATAAAAGGTAGAATCAGGAAGTTTACATTTCAGCGCTGACTGTTTACTGTGTTTCTCCAACACAAAAACTGATCCAAGGCTTGAGAACTGGTGCATGCAGAGAAGCCATTCTACATGCCACTGGTGCACCGAGTCATTATTTTTCCACTTGTGCCCTTTCTGTTGGCCTTAACGAGTCTGGCCATTCTCCCCTGACCCCTGTCATTAATAAGGCACCCACAGAACTGCTTATGTATTATGTATTTTAATCACACCACACTCTGTAAACCAGACACTGCAGTATATGAAAATCCTTGGATGGTGACTGTTTCCACCACAAACGGCATGTACAATCACACCACATTTAAAATCAGTCTGATCAGGTGTCTAGAATTAGAATTTAGTGATCAGTGGTCATTGTCAACACACCACACCACAGCACACAGTGCACAACAGCGAAATTTGTCCTCTGCATTTGACCCATATGTGACTTTCGTGACATAGCAGGGGGCACTTAATTCAGCGCCCGGGGAGCAGTGCTCGGGGGGCGGTACCTTGCTCAGGGTACCTCAGTGGTGATTTGCTGGTGGGGGATTCGAACCTGCAATCTTTCGATTACAAGGGCGCTTCTCTAACCATCAAGCCACTGCCCACAAGGTGCTGACCATGTTGGGGCAGGTCATTAACACCCTGTGCACAGTAAAGGAGGTTGACTGTGTTGGGGCGGGTCATTAACGCCCTGTGCACAGTAACGGTGATTGACTCTGTTGGGCCGGGTCATTAATGCCCTATGCACAGTAAAGGCGACTGACCGTGTTGGGCCGGGTCATTAACACCCTGTGCACAGTAAAGGTGGTTGACTGTGTTGGGCCGGGTCATTAACGCCCTATGCACAGTAAAGGCGACTGACCATGTTGGGGTGGGTCATTAACGCCCTGTGCACAGTAAAGGTGGTTGACTGTGTTGGGCCGGGTCATTAACGCCCTATGCACAGTAAAGGTGACTGACTGTGTTGGGCCGGGTCATTAATGCCCTGTGCACAGTAAAGGTGGTTGACTGTGTTGGGGTGGGTCATTAACGCTCTGTGCACAGTAAAGGTGGTTGACTGTATTAGGGCGGGTCGTTAGTGCCGTGTGCAGTCACTCACTCTGTGGCCTCGGCCTTAGCAACACCTGAGACCTTCAATGTCTGTCCTGCCTTGAAGGACATGTTCTTCACGACGACGCCCTGCGAGAAGCAGACATAGTGGATGGTTAACCTTCCCCCCCGGGCACTTCACGGTTGCCAGGACGAAGAGCATCACACAGACGCCAGAATAACCACACATGCCGCTGTTTTGTACATTATATTATGAAATTAGTGCCTAAATGCCAGAGAAGCATAAAATGCACTGAAAGGTAAACAACTTAAAAGTATGATACAGATTTAGGTTACACTGGCATGCATTTGGGACACAGACATTTTCCACAGGCTGTGACAATAATAAACTGCCCAGAATCGCCCGTAAGGCAGCCGGCCTGTTATATTTACACACAGCGGCGGAGCTTGTGAGTTTGCTCCCAGCCCCAGCGTCCCTGGATGGCTGTGACACTCTACGTTTCTAATCGCCATCCTGCTCAGAGGCCGTAATGTTTTACGGCAGGAAAGCAGAGCTGAAGAAGCTAGCTGCTCCATACGACCATTTCTACACACATTTGGAGGAACACGTCTAAGTAGCCTGTAAATCTCAGCGCTGTACATTTTTTCCCCCAGATGGTCATATAGCTGTAAATATTCCTTTAGGAAAAGTGGCAGTAATATTTTCCAGAGCAGCTCTGGAAAGTGGCCGCCTCTGGATGAGGGAAAGGCGGCCCAGACGACCTGATGGAACCAGATTTAGGGAATGGCGGCCCAGACTGGAACTGACAGAACTGGATTTAGGGAATGGGGGCCCAGACTGGACCTGACGGAACCGGATTTAGGAAATGGCGGCCCAGACTGGACCTGACAGAACCGGATTTAGGGAATGGGGGCCCAGACTGGACCTGACGGAACCAGATTTAGGGAATGGCGACCCAGACTGGACCTGAGGTAACCGGATTTAGGGAATGGCGACCCAGACTGGACCTGATGGAACCAGATTTAGCTGGTGCACATGGTGGGCTGAGCTATGGCGACGGCTCTGGTGATATACACCGCCCAGTTTGGCTCCATTCCTGCGTTCCCCAGTAACATCATACTGTTACGCTCTTACATATCGCATTCAGCAGGAAGCATTTATCTTGCACTGGACAGTAATGATCACATCCAGGAAAAGCCAGACTGAACAGTGCCTGCAGGTCCCTAAAATGGATTAAGGAGGAAAATAATAACGGCTGGGAGAGGCGAGGTTCTGCCGATGCTCAGATCTGGCCTGAGATCAGTGAATTCTTTCCACATGAGGTCCCTAGATCTACTGTAAACTCTGGCTAGCAGAGCCCACAGAGACCCCCACTGCAGGGCTCAGAGGAGCTCCTCTCCATCAGATCCTCAGCTGTGGCTAAGAGGAGAAGCCCTGCAAGTTTCAGCTACTGAACCAAGTGGGGGGGGGACTTCTGGGAAAAGGCAACTGGAGCGTTACTGATTTTATCCGGCTAAACAAATGCTTAACCTTTTCAACTTTTTAAAATTTAACTTCCAATGAATTACTGAGACTCGTGTGCATACATCAGTTACTGGGAAGCTCCCATGTACATATATTAGGTATAAGAAGGATGGTCTATATACTTACTAAGACTTTCCTCTATAAAATTCCATGCGGCGTAGAAAAATAACACAAAAGAAAAGTCACTTTTGCATACAGGCTAGAATCACTTTAAGCTGGGGGGGGTTTCCTTGTGATTAGCTATACAGAGATGGGGGTGTGTAATGTTTCAGAATGAAGCAGATTTCTGCTGAAATGCAATGGAGGCAGCTGTTACTGGGGTGAGGCATGTGGGATTAAGGAACGTGCAGAGATACCTTCTTCTGTGGGGGATGTTCCCTCAGACCGGGGTCTGCATGAATATTAGGGTTTGTCAGAGTCTGCAAAAGCCTCACACGTGCTGCACAAATGCCCATCGAGCCTCATCATCCAAGTGCCACATAATGGCATGTGGATGCTAAGTGGCGCAGGGAGATGTGGCGGCCATTGCAGGGTGTGGTGCACGAAGCACGGGGCGGCGCCATGCAGCAGCTGTGCCCCCCGTCACGCCTGGCACACTCGTCCCTGCTCATTATCCCCCTCGGAATAAGTGTGCTGTTAGACTATGAGAGCGAGGGCTGAACGGGGGGCTCGGGGGGGGCGCTGGCACTGCCATACAGACTCACATTCCATCTTCTCAGGACATAAAGTTAAACATCAGAGTGGCATGTTTATGAAACTAAAGCTACATTGTGTTTTAAAAGCTTTCCTCAAAATATTAATCCATCAGACCTTTCTTTTGTTTTTTGCATAAAATTGTAAGAGGATGCTGACCAAGTGTGCAAAAAAATGGAATCGCAATTCTTTTTACATTAATGAACGAGCAGTTCTGATTCCTTTTTTAAGCTATGCTTCCACATGTGTGACATTTTCATAATCAATGATAATTCTTGGATCATCACTCATTTAACGGGTAAAGGTTTTACTTTTGCAGAAGACTGGTATTCTCTGAAATGCCTCAATGCTTTTATGGAAGAGAGGTTTATAATTCAGATGGGCTTTCTTGTTCCCAAAATCGATATTGCTATTCAAACACGCCACAATGACGTCATGCGTCCTCTAGCTAATTTTTCCATTTATACGAAGTCTCAGCGTACAAAATCTGTTACTGTTTATCCCATTAACTAAGACAACAATCTAATTACCCAGCTCTTATTAGATGCTTTAAAAACGTCCTAGATTGCCAAATGACTTTGCGACACAATGACGCAACATCTTTGACAGCGTGCGAGGAGTATAAACTTACTTTATACGTTTAAAGTGAGAGGATTTCATAGCTGGTGTGATTGCGGCGTTTATTCTGCTCATAAAACGAAACCGCTGTACATATGGAGAGTGAGCCACGGGGTAACAGTCGCAGTCAGCCGCGCCCCATTAACCAGCGCTATTACGCAGAAATGGACGCGGTTAATGGTACCCGACTTCTTAAACATGTAAACATTGCAAGCGCTGCGTATGAGAGGCAGCAATCATGCAAATTAATGAAAAGAGAGCCTACTTACACTCATCTCTGCTATGTAGCGGGCGGTGTCCGATCAGCTGAAGTCCGACCTTTTCTGTGTCCGTTTGCTGACAGCCGGGGGCCGCACGAACCAATGCGGTATCGGTTATTACAGACTAACGGAGAG
Source organism: Hyperopisus bebe (assembly GCA_026777045.1). Classification (NCBI taxonomy): domain Eukaryota; kingdom Metazoa; phylum Chordata; class Actinopteri; order Osteoglossiformes; family Mormyridae; genus Hyperopisus; species Hyperopisus bebe. The sequence goes on from JAODJW010000045.1 coordinate 9,867,935, forward strand.
CCAGCAGGCGGCCGACCAATCGTAGGGAGGGAAAGGGGCACCGGGGGCCCCTGTGCGGGGCGGGACGCCTGTAAGAGCGCCCTGAGCGAATACAGCTCTATTTAAAGCATGCAGATAGGGGAATGTCTTCGCTGCATTTTATGGTAGATGAAACGGTTACGTACGAGATTTCGTTGGACGTTAAATTAAAGCCAAAAATCTGAACAAACGGGACAAAACTGTCATTTGATAGAATGTTGATTAAGGGTAAAAAGCCAAAACAAAACAATATTTAATTTAAAGCGCAATTTTCACTCGCCATAAGGCCAACGGCTGTAATATAATAAACATCATAAAAACATTGAGGTAGCCAACACCACGCCATGGTCCATTTATTGAAAAATTATAGCCGCAAAAACTCCCTTTATTATTGTTGTTGGTGTTTAGTCATTTTTGTTTATATAAATTACAAAATATACAAAAGGATGGTTACAGTTAAATAAATGTTATATTCCTGGAAGGTCTCCAAACTTAAGTAGCCATGGTTCAGAATAATCAAAAGAATTTTTTTTTTCTTTTTTTACAAAATCCAAAATGTTACACCAGCTGTCCAAATGTTTTTTAAATATCTATCTATCTATCTATCTATCTATCTATCTATCTATCTATAGATAGAGAGAGAGATAGGTAGATAGATAGACAGATAGATAGAGAGAGAGGAGAGAGAGTCATCTAGTCTTTAGCTCTCCCCGAGCTGTCGCCGAGTTTAATGCATGGCAAAAGAGCAAGTTGAACCCTTGGATGGACCCTTGGCCCCTGCTTGCAGGATGAGGACAGCAAGCACACTGAAGCACTGAGAGGGCCCTCATTCCCCCTGCTCTATGAACATGACGTCATGCTTACTGAACTTCTTGCCTTCCAGCACGTGCATCCGCCGTTTTACAGGATGATTTCATTGCTGCCCTCTGTACACTCTCAGGAAAAAAGGGTAAAAAAATTGTACCTTTGCTTGTTACTGAGGGCCTTGTACCCTTATCTGTGGGTAATTGTAACTATAAGGTACAGAAATGTACTCCAAGGAACATTTCTATATCATTGATGGTACATCAATGCTGTTTGTACCTTTTGGATGTTCCTCAGAGTCCATTTCTGAACCTTAAAGGGTACAATTACAAGGGTACAGCCCCAATGACAAGCAAAGGCACACATTTTTACCCCTTTTTTCTGAGTGTAGCTACTCTGCCGAACTCACCACAATATGTTGTGTGGTTGCCCTTGGTAACGGTTTGTTAGTTCAGAGTGACAGGAGTTTTTTTTCTGCTTACTTGGGAGTTTTTGGTTCCTCTCTTCTGCTGTCATCTGACTTTCTTTCTTTAATTTCTGTATCACACCACATCCATGTAAAGCCGCTTCGGATGACTGTTATGAAAGAGGCTGTATAAAAAAATTAATTGAACAGAATTGAATACTCATGTCTGAATAATGCAGGATCAGTATCTCCTTCTCCGAAAGCACTACTTAAGCTCTAGGCTCCTTGATCTCTCTCGTGTGCACTCTCGCTTTTTTTGCTCTCTCTCGTGCACACTCTTGCTTTTTTTGCTCTCCCTCGTGCGCACTTTCGCGTTTGCAGGTGTCATGGAGCCGCTACCAATATGCAAGAGACTCCCAGAACTTCCGGGAGACCTGGGGCATCTGCACTGCACGCTTTTGTAGTTGTGTGCCTTGATGCTTTCATTTGTTTTTGTGATCCCTGATACAACGTGGCTCACAGCTACTTTTGGTACAGTGGAACTGGGCATTTTACTTTTGTTGTAGCACATAAGTTAATATCAAGAACTTCAGGCTTGTTGCAAAATATACACTGTTGATACTCCCCCATGTCTCCCAGATGAAAATGATACATTCCAGGTACTTAATATATTATCAAAATATTTGTATTTACATAAAGGGACATGACATGCCATTCTTCCCAAAACTAAGAAAAAAATAAATGACCATGATATAATACCATCACCATACAAAAAGTGAAAGAACTATAATAATTTTATGTCATTTCGCCCACCTCTAAACAGAAGAGCCCATCTTACCTCATCCTGAGTGGTTAGCAGAGTGTAGGTCTGTTACAAGCGCTGGCTGGGGATTATTAGCGATGGGAACAACTGCTGCAACAGAGAGCCAAATGGCAGCAAAATATCAGGAATGTGGAGCTTGTCTGCTAAAGTCCATATTATTATGGTATGTTTCTCTACCCCGGATAGCTGGGTATTTTAAAGCATCTTGTTTAAATACACCTCAGAAATCACACATGGGGATTTGAACTGAAGACCCTAGGTCAGTATTCCCCAATCCGGTCCTTGGGGACCTACAGACAATACCCGTTTTTGGTTCCTTCCAGTTCCTGAAGCAAAAATGTGGACTGATAGGGATCTGGGAGGGAGCAGAGATGTAAACTGACTGTAGGTCCCCAAGGACTGGATTGGGAAATACTGACCTAGGTCATGAGTCTTTACATTCTGTCCTGTTCTGTACTTCAAGCTACGTGATTTTCTGCTTTATGAGACTGTGGGTGCGGAAAGACACCGTGAAATTCAGAGGACAGCCCATCTCGCTACAGTCATGGAGCAATCAACCTCATGCGTACACAGCGGAGCGGGTGGGCTGTCGTCCACTTGCCTGAAAGCGAGTCGCTGCAGCTACGTGGCGCCGCATGGAGGATCATCCCCCCCACGTCACCGTGCAGCCCCGCATGCCTGACTCAGACTTACGGCCCCACTTTTCCTTTCATAGTCATAGCTCTGGCAGCTATTTAAAAACTCTTTTCAGCTAAATTCACCTCCAGCTAAATTCAGCTGTGGCTCTTGTCATGTGGGCTTGTTTGATTATGCTGCTTAGTTCACATGCTTGTTCAGTATGATTAAAGGTTTCAGACTCGTTCTTAAGCACTTCACCGAGTGGTACTAGATGGAGGCCCGACCTGGGCCCTGTGCTGAGCCTTAACCCAGCTAACCCTCTGCATCTGCTTCAGGCTTCTGGTGATGTGAGGAAGCCACACACCAGTAAGGACACTTCAATCACAGAAGCCGTAGACAACAGCACCCTCTACTGTTAAATCTAGACATAGCAAGTGAACATTATTAATCTGTGCGGTGGTTGCAGATCAGGGCCCCCAAACTTTTTTTCACGGAGGGCCAAATTCTATCAGCAGCACAAAGCCAAGGTCCACTGTGACCAGGTTATGGAGTGTAGGGTGCTTATGGAGGCTGACTTACAGAAGGATGGGTGGGCAGGGTTCTGTGGGACAGTAGCCTATGAGGACATGTCTGACATAACGAACAAACCAATCAAACGTCATGCTGTGCTGCCAGCCAATCACACTCTTGTCAAGCGAGACTTACTGTACATTTACCAGCCAACTTTTATGGAAACAGAGGACTGTGTTTTTTACTGGAATAATCTGGGTCAGGTTCCTCACAGCAGGGACTTCATCAGAATCATGTTCTAGTTTGCCGACATGCATAAACTGCATAAACGTGCAGCTTTTAACAGTAAATCCCCAGCTCTAATTAAGTCACTTTAACCCAGACATCCAAGTGCCCATAAGCTTTTACTGAGGAGAGATAAACCTCCGCGAAGCTGCTCCGAAGGATCTTAACATCTGAGCTGTTTACAGGCATCAGCTGGGTGCCGCTTAACCCCAGATGCTGTTCCACACATAACTACTGGGTAAACTTGTTATTGCCAAAGCATTTTACTTTATGGTCTCCTAATCTCATATTTGCATTAAGTGGCAAGCAATTCCAGCTGTACTCATTGTGATCTCCCCTCCTGTTGCTCACTGTCACCCCCTGCAGGTGGACAGCAACAGGACAGGGTGGTGTCCAACACCTCAGCTGCACTCTCTCCCGCAGTCCTCCTCTTCGTGGTCATCGTGAAAGCAGACTCCAACATCCTGGGCATTCAACGAAGAGGCAGGTGAGCAGGACCGTCCACCACCAGCAGAGAACGTCCCCTGCAGCCAAGCAGGCGGATTCTGTTCCCCACTGTCGCTGTCGGTAGCATATTTATTAAAGGATCTGCTTTTTGGTGATTTATGGTTCTAATGTCTGCGAGAAACAGCAGATTTGTTGAGTGTGCATCACAGATGCGGGGGGGAGGGGGGGGTGGCCAGAGAGGATTTTGGCGCCATGCCTGTCGGTCAGCATGTGATCGCCCACCAGTGCTCATGCCTGAGGGAACGTGACCCTGTGCGGCTTCCCTCCCCGTCTACCCTCACAGGACAGGCATCCGATCACCAATTCCCAGGCATATGATATGCACAGGCCCACGTGACCAGGCTTCATAAAGGAGGGGAGTCTGATCACGGCCACAAAGAGCACCTCACTGCCATAGAGCCTGCTGGGGGAGGTACTCAGGTCATCACAGAGGCCCCGCCCAAACCGGCCAATCGTGGGTATAGTCCACTGAACGTGCTGGTGCCGAAGTGGAAGAAACCCATCCATCACAGCTCACAGTAGACTGGGGAGATCTGCTTCCGCCCTGAATGCCTAGGGCTGATTCAGTAACAGCATGCCTCTTGATGCCACACACACACAAAAGAAAAAAAAAAAAAAAAAAAAAAGATTCCTCTCCGTTATCGACCACAAAGGCCCGTGGCACAGCAGGGAGAACCAGCGACTTACTGGAAGGGGAGAGGAACACAGATCATCGCAAGGTCGGAGCTCAAGCAGAGCTAAAGCTGCATGTTTCATATGCCTTCATGTTCTCGCTATAGGGGCCAGGAATCTACAACATCAAGGAACAGAACAGGGCAAAGGAATGAGGAAAGGCGGCCGATTCACCCATGGTGTGAGAGGAGCTCTGACCTCAGCCAGAAATACCTGCTGAAACTGGTTTTGTGTCAAGATGGAGTGAGATGTCACTGAGCCTTTTCCCACTCCCCCCAGCCCGTGACAAAAAGCTGTTTAAATCAGACATTAGGCAGACCTTAAGTAACAGGCCAAACATCATGACTGATATACCATCCTTCAGAAAATATCGATCACATTGAGGCTGCAAAATGCACCATGAAAAGCTACAGGCCATCAGTGTCCTCATTTAGTAGGATGTTTACTCTGCACTTAGCCTGCAGCCGGATCTGGTCACATGACACAACCCCACCTTCTCAGTGAACTCGCTTCCCCCAATAAGCTGCACTCGTGCTCAGCCGAAGTCTCTGAGGGCACTTTGACGGCTTTATATCGAATTCCATTCACAGGGATGATGTAATGCCAAAGTCAGGAAACAAACCAGATGTTAATGCTGCTGTTACATATATACAGACCTTTATTTTCTTTTTCTGTACACACAGGTGAACATGATTGAGCGGCTGCGGGCTCCCCCGCCGCTCTGCAACCACAGCAGATTTCTCACAAATTACCCACTGCTCAGAGGGCCTGCTGAGAGCACAGCGGTGCAGCGCCACCTACAGGCAGACAGTCCTGTTTCATCTTCAGTGCCGAATAATTTGCACGTGATAAACAGAGTAGATTTATTTATAAAGAGAGATTGCTCCTCAGATCGACAATGGTGGAAAGCTTGTAAGTGCCACACAGAGGGTGTCCGCCCGTGCGAGCATCGCTCGTTGACACAGTCAGGTCCTGGGATCTGGTCTGTTCGGTGAGGACCATAGATATTCTAATCGTACATTCAGAATAAGAGGCTGCTGGGCTCTTATGTGGGAGTTAGCACACAGCACAGTACCTTCCACCTCTCAGCAAGCTGCATACACATCGGACAGCAGTCACGGTTTTTAAGGTTACAAATCTAGGAACGCGTGAGAGTTTCACTGCTGGTTTTCAAGGCCAACCCAAGGGCCTCAGCCAAACTGCTTGATAAGCAGGAAGTTACAAATTCTGACATCCTGTTCGGCGCATGCACTGCTGAGACAGAGCAAGCAGGACACAGAGGCGGATGCCCACAACCCACCCAAAGTACAATGCCATCATCAATAGGGGGCGGTAGCGAGTCGAAAGAGTAGCAGGGGTACACCTGGGGGAATCTGACACTGAAATAGTACAGGTTACATTTAGGAAATGTATTAGACACTGTGGTCTTAGCACACCCAGCTGTACAAATGACACATTGCAGCCTTTTGAAATGTCCACCAAAATTGTAAGGCAGAAGGAATTAGGAGCCAAAAGAGCGTGGCT
>JAODJW010000045.1:9877340-9902707 GCA_026777045.1 Hyperopisus bebe
ATCAGCACACAGTCAGTCAGTCAGACAGACAGACAATCAGTCACCATCAGCACACAGTCAGTCAGTCAGACAGACAGACAGTCACCATCAGCACACAGTCAGACAGACAGACAAACAGCCACCATCAGCACACAGTCAGTCAGACAGACAGACAGACAGACAGTCACCATCAGCACACAGTCAGTCAGACAGACAATCAGTCACCATCAGCACACAGTCAGTCAGACAATCAGTCACCATCAGCACACAGTCAGACAGTAATCAGCACCAGCACATAGTCATCATCCACACCACTATCTCAAAAAAAAAATGATCAGGAAATGTAGTTATCAGTCACATTTACAAGTATTAATTAGCGAGAGACAGGAACACAGACCTCCTCAATGAAGAGCCAGGGGTGGCAGAGACCACCTAGTATCGAGGGCTTCTTCAGACCATGCTGGAAGATGGCCTTCAGGGCTGGGCAGAGGGTCCCCCTGACGAGGTCAGTGACAGCCTCAGTCACAGAGTCATCCCCAGCCAGCGAGTACTGATGAGAACACAGACATGGCTCATGGTGTCACATCACCCCGAAACACAGATCAAGAATATCTCTCTGAGATCAATAAAGTTAGTTTAATCTCACCTAACATCACCCTACAGCGGATATGATCACTGTAAAATGATCGTTGTTTAACCTTGATTATTACACTCGCTATGGTCCTGCCAATAATCTACCTCCAGCTAACCCTACAGCAGGATGAGTCTTATCAGTATAGCACTCACTGAATATTGAGTACTAAATACTGAATACCAGACAGGATAAGAGTGATGCTAGCCGTCAGTCACTGACATAAGCAGTAAAATTCATATTCACTTTTAGGTGTCCAATCCCTGGCTTCCCAACAGATATTTTCTACTCTTTTTCCTTCCTCAACACATCCAATTACTTTTCAGAAATCTATTAAAAAATAAATTTATTCCATTCCGGGCATTCAGTATCCCGGGCTTGCTTTAATCCAGTTTCTAAGTGAGTGAACACAAAGAAAACGCCAATTAAAGGCAGCCTAGGAGGAAAGAAACATGAAAATTGCCTGGGGAAGATATCCGAAGGAGCCATGATGGATTTTTATTGCCCAATTAGATTCCCAGCATGCCTCATCATGCTGCATAGCCACCAGCGGCTACAGGCTAGCACAGAAGGCTGCTCTTTCCCAGCTAATGCTACTTTAAGGGGAACCAGGCCCAGGAGGAAGACCTGATTTCTGCTTCCCAAGGACAGCATTCCCTTGCTGTAGCGGGGCCAGCACCAAGGGTAGGGCGTCCATAGTAGGTCCTTCACGCCGCATTTACACGGCCGTGATCTTTCTCCATATTCACTGACTTCGGCCACACAAGGTACCCAACATCATAAAATGTAAAAATAGCAGAGCGGCAGGGTTTCGGTAATCAGCTTCAAGGATGCAGCCTGCCATTAATCTCCCACAGACATGCTGAGAAATTTGGGATTCCGCTAGCAGGGCTACTGGTTTCGGTTAATTTGAGACCACTGTGACTTGCGTTTCCCCACAGTGATGCAACACCGCAGCAAATTCACGCACCTCTTTGCTCCGCTCATCGAGAACTTCAACGAACTTGGCCGGAAACCAACCTGGGGAAAACAAAATGAAACTGAATGAAACCAGGATGCTATCACCACCCTCCCCAGCTGTTCAGGTAGTACTGGTCACTGTCACACCCAGATCAGGGGAACCAACCACTGGTACAGAGATACTATAATGGTGGTGGTGGTGGTGGGGGGGGGTCAGGTACCTCGGAGCCCATTGAGCTCGCCCACCCAGCAGTGCTCATCCTTCTGAGAGATTATCTGGGAGATAGAGAAGGAAAGGGGGAGAACACAAGGAAAAGCTAATTAGATGCATGCAGATTTGATTCATGAATGGATGTGCCATGCATGGAAAACAGCCTGAGGTGGTTTTTTTTTCCGAATGACAGGTTGAACTAATAATTAATGACATGGGAGAACCTGAATCCACACCAATGCCTGGCTACTTGAGTGTGCTGGATTTAATGACATGGGGGAACCTGAACAGGCACAGAGGCCTGGCTAATTGTTCTGGATTTAATCCAAGTGTAACACACTGATATATCACACTTCATCAGGTCTAAGGTCTCACGTCACTCAGGACACGCTGTTGACACCGGTGAGATGTTGCTGCTTACCGTAATGATGTCATTTTTGCGGAAGCCCAGCTCGTCGTCGTCATGGCGCTCAAAGTCCAGCAGGGCCTTGGCACGTCGCCGCCTGTTACGCGATACCACAGCGAAATTCTCGTGGTCCCGCTGGTGACTCTCCATGGAGTAATCTGGGGTCAGGTCCTGAGACAGAGAGATGCTGAACGGTGCTGCCACGGCGCACGGCAGCAGCGGGCGCAGGTCAGAGGCGGGGTCGGTGTGTGGGGGGCGGGCACTCACGGCGCTGCAGTTGCGCGGGTCTAGGCAGTGGAAATGCTCGGCTGCGCGGCCGATGGCCTCCCGCAGGGCGGCCACCAGCTCCGTCTGCTTGATATTCTTGGCCTTGAGCACTTCGGTCTCGTCCTCCCCAAAGAGCAGAGAGCTGAGTGTCGACTTTCTGCGCTGGCTCTGCCTGCGCACCACCTGCACACAGACACGGCGGCTATTAAATGCAGACCACCCTCACGGGGAGGGGGCACACGCACCAGGCCACAGACACAGTGGCTATTAAATGCAGACCACCCTCACGGGGAGGGGGCACACGCACCAGGCTACAGACACAGTGGCTATTAAATACAGACCACCCTCACGGGGAGGGGGCACACACACCAGGCTACAGACACAGTGGCTATTAAATACAGACCACCCCCATGGAGGGGGAGAGGTGTCACCTGGCTACAGCGGCTCTTAAATACAGACCACCTTTCGTTAAAATCTCGACAGGAAGTTCACCCCTATATCAATTAATAGTTAATATGCACCACTGAAACAGTAACAGAATCACATAGGTCCCACTGGATACAGACACCAACACTCAGACAGGACAGCAATCCAACTTTTAATTTTGTCGTCCTGGACTATTCAAAATGTGAGTCCTGTTTCTTGTCCTAACTGCATGATAAAAGTTCACTTCCTGTCTAAACAGGAAGCTGAAGGAGCACGTCACTCACCTTGTTGAGGCTGCTAGTGAGGGCATGCGAGTTGTTGGAGTTCAGCTGGGCCTGTTCAGCTAGGATATAGGCCAGGTGCTTGTGACGCTGGGCATCCAGGTTCTCCTGGGACAGCGCCCCCGCCAAGCGAATTGCCTCCCCGAGCACAGCTGTGCCATCCTCGATCTGGCTAGGCAGGTCTGATAGCGTGTTAAAGATGGAGGCGGAATTCTCTGAGGACACCAGCTCCCCCTCCTGGCAAGAGATGGGTCAAGCAGTGACACAGGCAGTATGGCTGGGTGGAGACATCACTAGCAAACCCAAAGAACTTTTCGAGCATGAACCAAGGCTAACAGCTAAAGACCTGAACATCTCTGCTAGTGCTATAGTTCAGCTTTGACTCTAAGATAAGAGAGAAAGCTGACAGCACAAGGCGGTGCTCTGCACAAACCTTGATCTTCAGCATGCCCAGTGTGACCTGGAACAGCACAACTGAACCTTCATAGAAGAGCAGGTCCCATATGCGCAGGAGGATGCGTATGTCCACCACGCTGGCGAAGGACGTGAGGAACCAGTGCAGCGTGATGAGGGAGAGCTCTGCAGAGATGTCACAGGAACCCTTAGACCATCACAGATACCAGCCACCACCAGACAGGTGGTCAGAGACCAACAGAGGGTGGAACCTACTGCAGGCCGTCAATCACAGCCCAGAATAACCAATGAAGTAACTGACAGGAAGTGTGTAAACACCCCCCTTGTGATTGACAGGCTGACAGAATCCCACCTTCTGCTGGCCTTGAAGCCATATTCCTCCCACCAATCAACACTCTGTGTCACTTGCTAAGAGCAGCTCACAGTCCACCCCCCCCGGCAAGCCGCCCACCCCCGAGTCTGCCTCACCAATGTCATGCTCCTGCAGGAGCCGGTCCAGGTGGGGCAGGTACTGCACGATCAGCTGTCTGAGCACACGCTGGTCTGTCTGCACGCCCAGCAGCGTGGAGGAGAAGTATGAGGGCGGCAGCAGGTCCTCAATCAGGGCACACATCATCCACAGGGCATCCTCCTCCTCCAGGAAAAGCAGCAGGCATGAAGCCACCTGGGTGGGACAAGTAGCCAGGGACCAATCAGACGGCATGAGGAGCGGCCTGGCACCAATCAGACGACGCGAGGAGAGGCCTGGCACCAATCAGACGGCACGGGGAGCTGTCAGTGACTGGAGTATTACTGTACTTTCTCCAAGTTATCTAGAATGATCTTCATACTGGAAAATAAGACTTCTGTGAGCGCTAACCTTAAGCAGAACTGGCTTGCGGGTGCTCACTAGAGCCCCCAACAGGGTGGAATGTGGCTGAACACCCTCAGCAGGGGATCCCAACAGCCTCAGTACCAGACATGCCCTGCCTAAGGGAAACACGGCTCCCCCGTCAATGCCGGCGGCCTGACCGCCCCCGCGGACGCCACCTTGCCAGACGGTACTCACCATGCCGGTGCCCTGGCAGTAGCCGATATCTGGGTAAAGCCAGGCCAGGCCGCGCAGAACCCTCCGGAGCCGGGGCACGCCCACGCTGGTCAGGGTGCTGAAGCAGGCGTTGGAGGGCATGGTGCGCAGCAGGTCTTTCTCTATCTGACACAGGGAGATGCCAAATCAGGGCCAGAGCACAATGTCAGCCAGTCACTGAGCACAGACAGGGACAGGGGGTGTCGGAGGAAAGGGCATGGGAGAAAGCGGGCACCGGCCTGCCCCACCAGTCACCTGCTTGGCTGCAGTGGTGTCGTCATTGGAGCTGTTCTTGATGATCTCCCTGTAGGAGATCTCCGACGTCCTCTTCTTCTGAAGGGCCCCCGAGAGCCGCATCCACAGCTGGGGGGGGAGTGACAGGGGACATGAGGACATGGAAGCTGCCCAAATGAAAGTACCACCAGCATGCTGTTTGCCAACATGGAGCCTCTGGAGGAGGGACACCCACCTGGGGCCTCATGCTGTGGGGAATACCCCCCAGTACCAGCGCCCGCAGCCGGTCGGAGCGGGGCAGGCAGGGGGCGATCAGGTCCCAGGTCAGGTCACCCACTGTGTGGTTATGGGTGAACTCCAAGTGGGCCTGCCAGCGCAGCCTCTGCTGGGGGTCCTCGTGCTGGGGTGACCTGTCACCTCTGAGGGGGTCCTGGACTTCCACACCGTCTACAGGACAGAGAACAGCGAGATCCTGTATCATATATATCCTATGCGGAGGAGCAGCTCTGTGTTCATAGCAGATCTACTCTATGCAGAATAGATCTACAGCGAGGAGCAGCATTCTATTCACAGCAGATCTACAGTATGTATTGGCGATGTTCCTAAAACAATATTATAATTAACTTAGGGCACTGATGTTGCGGGATTAGTCAATAACTCAGTCAAATAGACAGGGCTGGTGTAATGTTTTCTGCTGTTATTCACACAGAAGCCCAAAACGTCTGCCTACCTTCACTATCAATCCGAAACCCGAACTCATCGTACTGCACTTCGGGTTCATCGGGGGACTCCTTCTGTAACAGATGCGGACACATGTTTGGGGTTATACTAGGTTTGGGTGCATGCGCAATAATCACCGCCGGGTCAGATGACAAACGAAGCATTTGGTCGGACGTCAGCTTTTCGGTGAAATACGGACATTAGTTTACCCCCATAATTTGGTAAGAGGATTAGTAGTATGTCTTAAATATCAATGCGTTTTGTGACACCCAAAAGTTAGTAATCTGTATAAACTTTACATTTCTTAAATTCGATTAGCAGAGCAGCCCACATAATACTGTTTTGGTATACTACAGTTTGGTATACCTCAATGCAACATGCACTGAAGTCGCGGTGAAGAAGAGCAGCTACGACATCTTTTAAAAGAGGAGATCTTGTGGTTAAACAAGGTTAAAATACATCGGCGCTGTGACGGTACTTTATGCAGTTCAAAGTCTGATATTTATTAAACATAAGGATATGCTGTATTTATACTAATAATGACTTTTGGACGTCATACAAAGCCTCATTAATATTTTAGCCATACTACTACACTGCCTCAGAAATTGTGGGCGTAAATAAATGTCCGTATAGCACCGAAAAGCTGGCGCATGGCCAAATGTTGCGCCTGTCATCTGAAGCTCTAGCGATTATTGCGCATGTGCAATATATTATCGATATTTCGCCCAGCCCTAGGTTATACCCAGATGGCGTGGAAGACAGGCCTGCAATCTGCTTAAGATCAGGAGAGATATCACACCAGCCAACAAACATCCTCAACAGAAGCAGATGTGGTGAGTCTTTGGAAGACGGAGGAACACGGTGAATCAAAAGCAAAGCGGGGGCCGTTAAAATATACCTCTGGAAGACACTGCGGCAAGTGACAGCCATACGATTGACACGAAGGGGACACATTAAGAACACAGCAAACAACACGAAGCACAGCGCCCCCTAATGGCAACACCGCCTAACAGTGAGGACGCATCCTCCAGGCTGACGTTCTACCTGGCAGCATCTGGCCAGGATGTCCTGAGGCCACATGCTGGGGGTCAGAGCTGAGAAGGGTCCACCTGGTACCGGAGTGTAACTTCCTGGAACACAAAAAAGGTGCCATGAGTCTAGAGTGGCAGTCGCCAGCCGTGAAAACAAGCGAGACGCAGTGAGAGCTCCTACCTGACATGGTGAGAGTGATCAGCGAGGCCGAGACCCGGCTTTATGCAGAAGTCCAAAGATGAAAGGTCAGCAGGTGATTACAGCTTCTGGGGGGGCGGGTTTCGGGGGTGGGGGAGGAGGGGAGAGAAACACTGAGTGGACCGATCGTCCTAGCACATCCCGAAGCTCATCTCTGCCTAGCCGTCTGATTGGGCCCCTCGGCATCCCCCGCGGCGCTGACCACTCAGGCAGGCACGTGCACGGCCGGATACTGGTACCGGGGAGATTCTGCATATCACCAGCGACTGTGGAGCCATCAGTGGCCTTTCAGACCAAAGATATCTTCAAACAAAGATAGTGTGGACAATTCACTCCCAGTACAGGAGCACCACTTCCAAGCAAAGTGGGGCCAACAGGCCAAGGTACAAAGAAAAGCATGCATACGGGCCCAAAAACCATTGTCATGTCACTCAACTGAGCTAATCACTCACAGACTTAACTACTTCAATCAGATTTAGCATTGAAAAAAGCTGCCAGGTCTCAGCAGGCTAAAGGCGGAATCTTCATTGTAGCATTAGAGTAATTAAAAGTTTGGATACTCAATTTTTTGTTGTTGAAGGCTAAACCTTGCATTAACTCTGCTTAATCTCTTTATTGAGCAAGATGATCAATGAGGAGAAGGTAGATATGACTAAGTTACTCTCACAGCTGCTCAACTAGCAAGAAAAGCACAACAAAAACTTTGAGATTAAGCGTGTGTCTCAACACAGGTTTGCCTGACATCAGCTAATAACATTTCCAAGAAAAACTAATTGGGGGGGGGGGGGTGTTAAATGGGTCAGTCAACCAGTAAGCATCTTCTTGCCCAACTGAACCTCTCCTAATAGCCATCAGCAAGCATCTATCGTATATTTTTATGCTAAAATCTCAAATCAGTCAGTTGGTTGAGGAATAATTAAAGATGATCAGCAATATCATTATCACCCTCAAACAGGTCTAACCAGCAATCAGTAACAATGCAGCTGCCTTTGACACCAAAAACCATTAAATTCCTGTTTCGAATTCCCAGAAGGAAACTGGCTACCTCAAGACCAGTATCGACGCAGACGAGCCCTCTGAGACGGACGTGTTTTGACGGGAAAGTCGGGAGCGATGCCCTAAGGCTGCCAACTCTCACACTTTGCACTGTGACCCTGGACCCATGTGACACAAAACACAGAAGCCCAACTGATCAGTCAATGTCCCTGTGCATCAGACTGTCCACACACTTGCTGACGGCTAACTTTCCGCACTAACTTCCTGCTCGTGAGTGAACCTAAGACTCCCATGAAGCTTATTGCCACCTGGTTGAACAATACCCTTCGTGGTTCTCCAAATATTACAGGGAGTTTAATGGCAGAGAGCAGGTCATATCTGTGAAGTGCGTCACATGCTGTGGGACAAGACCCACTTCTAGCACTTGCACTAAAAGCACAGCCAAACCAGAGAGTCATCGGGTACGAGCCGGGCACCGATCTGCTCTGGGGCACTAATACAAGAAAGGGTGCTTACTGCTGCAAGAGCTCCTGCTCAAAATGAATCCAAGGAGGAAGCAGCCACTTCCACTAAATCCACATATCTGTGAGAGCAGCTCAGGCCAGAAACCTCAGGCAAGACAACAGGTGGTTAGTGGGAGAGGCTGGATCTGCACAGTTCACTGTGTCACGTCTAGCTGATTAGTGTTTACTTTCTGGGCTGCACCAATTCTGATAACAGGCCGAGTTAGCCCGCAGGCCAGCCCTGACTGGATGTGTGTGGAAAGAAAACAATCCTTCCTTTTTCCGAGAATCCCTGCCCCATGATGGTCGTGGGGTGACTGACAACTGAGGGATGGTTCCAAAAAGACTCTACAGTGGGAGGCTGCAGACAATCAGTACAGAACACACTTCATGCAATATAACCTTTACCTATACTATCTTATGTAGTGCGTTCAGTATAACATAACCTTTACCTATACTGAACACACTACGCACAATAGTAGGTTGTGCAAGACAGAAATTTTGACTTCAGGGTCCTCGAAACCTAAACTGAATTCTAGTAAAACAGGCTGAAAAAAATAGGGATCAAGCAGGACTACAGAGTAGAGGGAGTGAGACGAAAAAGTCCAGCAATCCAGGAGGTGATGAAACTGCAAGCTACTATAAATAGCTGCCTGCAAGGAGAGCTCATTACGTGAGAAAACGGTGAAAGCCTGGAGGACTTTGATTGGAGCCATTTCCTCGGAATGGCAGCCAAAGGGCCCTGTTGATTCTGAGTGAGCAGAGCCCCTCCCTCCATCTTCCCCAACATGACTCTTATCCTACACTTTTATTCCCCAAATATCAGCCTGGAGTGCAGGCGATCAGCATCTGAAAGGCAATCAAGTGGACTTCCTCTACAAAGGGGATCACAAACAGGACTGAAACCACATCACTGTTCAGAATTCTTATCTCAAGATAAACTATTGTTTGAGAATTCAATACCAATCATCTTGCTAGTGCATTTGGGATTTTTGGTTTTATTTTTTTTCTCCTCCAAACATCTCACCAGTTTTTGACACGTAAGGTAAATACTGATGATGCCCTTTCCTGGAATAAAGGGGGTTCACATTAAAATGGTGGCCTTAGGCAATGTGCCTGGACAATGAATTAAAAATAATGAACCACAATACAGGCCTATGTGAAATTGGGAAAAAAATAAATAAAATCGATCAGGAAACACACACAATTATCCACTTTTTCCATTACATATACATTTGTATACATTTAGGTATGATTTGTTAAAGAACATTTAGAAAGTTATTTCTAAAAAATAATCATGACAGAAGGTTCCACATAATAGCCATTCATTGACAGGATTAAGCTTATGCCAACGCAAACTCACGACAAAGTTGGTATTAAGAACAATAGCTCGTTTCAGGAGGTACATAACACCCACTCAATTACTCTCTATGGATCTGAGGATGACATTTAGTTTCTCGTATTTTCTAATCCATTTTTAAAACAAAAATACACTATTCAGACTAATTCCTGTATCTATAGACTGCAGATGTAAAACAAATATTGTGGCTTTGTGGCCACCAACACAATCTAAACCACATGTTAAATTCTTTAGGCTGTTAATGGAGAGTTGGGGGGGGGGGGAGGGGGGGTCACATATTCAGTATTCTCACAAGCTTCCCTACAGCGCCCTACAACTGACTAATTCCAAGAAGGATAGCCTCTCCCTTTGCATGGGTTAAAGTAGATAAAAACATCGCAAACTGATTTCAAAGAGAAATTGTCCTGCAAAGTGGATGAAAAGGCCAGTTCCGGGTCCACAGCAGACACACATGTGCTGACACCTTGTTAGCAGGATAAAGTGGGAGCAAGGAAACAGATTTCCCAGAATGCCATGTTCATACATGAAGAGAGTTTCAGACAGGGCCTTTGTATACACACCAGCAGACTCAGGTGGCAAACACTCAAGGCCACCCTGGTTATGTGACTACAAGTGTCACCATAAGACTACTGACCTAAATATATTAAAACATGATTATAGCTAATGTGTATGAAGGGTGAGTGTGCTGCTGATGCATGTGTAACCATCAGCTGCAGATTGAAGGAGCACAGATACACATCAAATGAAGAGTTAATTCAGCAGAATTAAGTTGATGACTCATCACAGGCAAAAAATGAGTAAAGAAACTGCAACACTAATTTTCATAAAAGGCCAATATGACACCCGGTCACGACATGGAGGTGCAGGACTAGCGAGTTATTAATGGGCAAAAATGACTGCTGGTAGAAAAACAACACTAATATTCATATTTATATTCATAAGCAGGTGGATGTGACGCCTGGCTTCGTCAACACGGAGCCACCTGGACCTGCTGAGTCTTACTAACGGGCATAAACGCTGGTAGGTGGGAAAACACCACCGCTGATATTAATATTCATAAGTAGGTGGATGGATTTTATAAATGGGGATACACGATGATAGGTGGAAAAAAACAAGAACAATACTAACAATGTTTATAATCAGGCGGATGTGACGACCAGCTCCGTGTAGCCGGACCCGGATCTGTATATTCACGGCATTTCGGCGTCAAATCGCTGCTCTTGGGAGCAGTAAAGCCCGCAGATAGTGACATGAGGATCATCGCCGTGAATTTCATACACTCATGAATGTGTTATATACTGCATATGATCAGGAGTAGGTACACACAACAGCACTTATTTCCGGATATAAACACAGCGAAAGCGTGTATTGTCAGCAACTCTAATGGAGTGTGGACCTATAAACGTGAAAACGGGCCAAGCAAACGTTTGCAGCCAGTTTTAATAGTTATTTCAATCGGGCACATCGGCTGGCATATGCCACGTTAGCTATGACGGCACGTAACTAGGTAGATTAGAGACCGTAAAACACATACGTCATAACGACTGCCGCACAGAACTAATTTCTTAAAATGTTTTATCATTTTATATTAGAAAATGTGCAATATAACTGATCACATCAATCTGCTGGGCTTCTTCGCCGGCAGCTCAACGGAAATTTAAAGAGACGGCCGGCGTTAGGTCACTCTGCAATGAGCGAAACCAATCTAAACAGCTAGCGTTGAGTAAGATTACCTGGCAAGGCAGCTAGTAAACCAGCTAGGGAGGTAAGTTAGCGTTCGTTAACCGTGCAGGTGGCTAGCCGCCGTTAGAATCCGGACCCACAGAACGGCCGCTTTCCTTGATTTTCTTAGGCTTTCTTTCGGTACCTCACGGTCGTCCTGTCTCTCCACACACACTGTCCTCCATCCTTGCAGACGCGCAGTTCAGTTTAGAGGCAGGAAAGCAGCCTTAATTATCGGATAGACTCCAGAATAGGACGCACATTAACGGCATCCTCTTCGACGTGCTTGCTTTGCGTCATACACCTGCTCACGACCCTGTCGTATCCCTGCGCTGCGCCCGCCGTTTTCTCAATGGGAAGCCGAAGTAGTCCCGGCTCCCGGAACAGCGATCCCACTTCACTACCTGGTCGACAGGCAGCTGCTGTATTCTGTCGCAGATCGATAACAGCCATGCACCGACAGCGGCTACATTCGTGACGTCGTCTTTTATTACCATTTTTAAATTATTTTTTAATTAATCACGATTTTATTTATCCTTATGTGGTGGTATTTAAACGTGCACAAATAAATCCATATTAAATGAGTTTAGGGACGTGCAGGAAAAAGATTGTCGTTAATTAGTTTTATGCAAGTATAAAAAAGGAAAGCATTCTGATAACTTGCGACCAAGCACATTTTGTAACGTTAGATATGTGTTGTCGAAATATAGAAAAACTAGAATAATGTGTGTTGACGGGATCGTGTAACCAGAACATCTGGTTCTGGGTAAACCTCTCAGATGTAACCCCATTCTTTCGATTGGAGTATCACGATTTGGTATTCTGTGATGTATAACACCGTCTCAGGGCACCAATGCAGCATTTCCCACTTCGTTTGTATAGCTCTTTTGCTATCAAATCATTCAGTGACCGCTAGAGAATCCATAAATGCCTTTGACTAATCACAGTATTTTTTCATTGCCTGCATTCTTTGCATAATTTGAAAAGTGCTTTTTTAAAAGTGTAGAATATTCACGGCGCTACGTAATGCACCTGGAACATAGCATCACATTTTAAAATTTCTTCATGAATTATAACGTTCACTCTGCTGGGGCCACGTGTGACTTGCTTGTTTAAGAAGACGAACTTGTTAAAGCGTAAGTATTCATTCTGCTACCACAGGTCAAATTTTAGTACTGTAGTAAAATCAGTCAAATAAACCATTCATTTTGTTGCGTAATTAATGCAGCGTGTAGAACAGACGTTTTATCGTGCCCTGTCATCTTGTGGTCAAATGTGAACATTGCAGTTACCGGAATAAAATAATTATTTAAGTACTTGAACATCATTTTAACGTTTTAGCACTGAATATGGATGCTTATTTATGACCGTGGAGAAATGGCTGACATGAGGGGCAGGGTGTGAGGCAGGGGACACCCCGGAGCCTATAACAGGGGGTGTGGGGCGTGAGGCAGGAGACACCCCGGAGCCTATTAGAGGGGGTGCGGGGCGTGAGGCAGGAGACACCCCGGGGCCTATAAGAGGGGGTGCGGGGCGTGAGGCAGGGGACACCCTGGTCAATGTGCAAATTCCTCACACCATCACACAATATATGGAAACTATAGAGACATAAATTCACAGGAACACAGGTTTTAGAGCACTGGTGAGACCCTGATGATTATTGTAATTTCTGTTTGGAGCACCACTGTACGCTACACAATTTAACAAAAGAGTCCCGAGGAAAAATTAAACCAAATGAAATGGTCATAAGTGTCTTATTTGTTAGTCAATTAGCAGAATATATTTCACATCTTCTGGATAAACACCAAGACCTCATTGTTGTCAAGCTCTGTGCCCATCTGCTGCATCTGCCTCCTCTCATGAGGTCAAGGCTGTTCCCAGGCCTGCCTCACCTTTGAATTTATTTTATATATTTTATTTTATCTATATGGTTATGTACTCCAGTTTCCCCCCACAGTCCAAAGACATGCTGAGGCTGATTGGAGTTCCTAAATTGCCCATAAGTGTGCATGTGTGAGTGACTGGTGTGTGAGTGTGCCCTGCGATGGGCTGGCCCCCTGTCCAGGGTTGTTCCCTGCCTCGTGCCCATTGCCTCTGGGAAATGGAAAATGAATGAATGGATATATGGTTATGTTATGTCTTGTTTATGGATACCCAGCCTGTACCTGTTTATGTTCCATTTTACATGTGCTTGTGGTTCTCCCTTGTCCTGCATCATGCATTGTTATTCGTGTATTTAAATGCCTGCTCTTGTTCTGTTTCTCAGTGGGTCATTGTGGCAGTTTTCCTGTTTTGCTGTCTGTTTATTTGTTGTAGTCACTCTGTTAGTTATTGTAGCTTCCTGTGTTCCTTCCTTCCTATTGGTATTGTTGTTCCTGGTGTTGCTCCCTGCCTTAGCTTAGTTTTGACCCCTTGGGTTCCTTTTGTTTTCTACTTCTCCGCTATGTGGTTCATACCTTCTTCCTTCGTCATACCCCGCCATAACAATAGCCACAATAATTGTGTCAGTTTAAAAGAAAAATCATGTTTTATTTCGTGCATCGTTGTGACAGCTTTTATTTCTCCTTTTTGGATGCCCTGTCCGTTTTACTGCTGCCTCCTGTGTTCTCCCTTGAAAATAACTTGAGCCGCCACTGTGCAAGGTCTCCTGCATGGTTTAAAATGGCATCACAGCTGACTGCTGTTACCCGTTTTGACACCAGATGTCACTGTTGAGAACATGTTGGCACACCCCCATAGATGGGTGTGAGTGAGCCTGTGCGTAGGTTTTATGTGGAAATCAAAGGAGAGGGTGACTGTAATTCTTCAGCTGTTTACATAAGCTAAAGGCACCAATTTCGACATAACCCTAATGCTGATATTATTGCTAACATAAGCAGTGTATCATCAACTAGGAAAGAGACATACCAGCGCATGCAAAGCTTTTATTTCTTGGTTCTTCACACAGACACGATGCTAAAGATTTACTTCTGTTCAGACGTGTTTGTCCAAAACCTGTGCATCCTGGTTAATTTTGGGCTCCCTGTGTAACCCGAGGTTCTCATTATTAAGCACAGCAAACCACTGCTCTGTTCCAAGGAAGGTCGTTAACGCAAGCAGGAATGTGCGTTTCAGGCTGAGCTAATTCGCCAGCTGACTGACAGCGAACTGGCGGCGAAGCTGGAAATCAGCCCCTTAATGATACTGCAGGACAATTAATGTGTCTCTCGCAGCAGTGGAAGAAGGCTTCCTCGCCGTTCGCCAGCTAATCATCTCTTTCTTTTAATAGGACACCAGTGATCTCAGCAGGGATGCTGGGAGACGGACACCATCAGAGCCCAGCGGCTGCCGGGGGCTCCGTGCCAATTTCTCCTCGTCCCTCGTGGTGAGGAGAGCTGCCATAGATGCCTTTGAACTTTCGCCATGATAATAGCGTGGCGCGTGCTAGTCAGCAGAGGGCAGTTTCTGGGCACCTCTACCTGCTGTGAGGTGGCACTTACTTAATTTACTGAGCCACACATGAATACACAGGCGTATTAGTGATATAACTGCAGAAAAGAAAGTAAAGCATGCATCTGCTCAACGGTTGCGCAATACATGCCCCATTTAGCAGGAGGTTCTGAGTGCATGGGAAAGAACCACCACATTGTGTAATCAACTGCTTGGTCATCCCTACAGGTACCTTGGTTATCACCTGGAACAAGATGCACATTAAAGCAAGTTCTGCTGGTCCAAGCCGGCATGCAGATCTCCGCGGAGCTTTTCATTTGCCGTGCAGCCTTCCAAGCAGTCCACTCTTCTAGATTATTCCATGTAAGCAGATCTGGGGCCGACATCGGGCTCCCCAGCCACGAGGCCTCTCTGTTGGGCCGATGGCGTGTTCAGGAGGTTTTGCCGTTCCTGCCTCCCGCATGGGTGTGTTCGGACACAGTGTCATATAGAAGCCGCAGGACGGCATCTCTGCATGCGATGCGGTCGAAAAAGCTGGGCCCCAACGTTCAGCTCGAATCAGACGGCCAATATCTCTCTGCTTTACCTGGCAGTAGGGGGCGCTGTTGTCTGCGTGTCAGCACATGGGTGTGCGCGTGTTTTGCCCTGTGGAAACTGGCGTTCATCTTTATCTTTGCGGCACCCAGAACCTGGCAGCCGAGCAGAGTGTGAGCCACACAGTCCAGCTGTTGCTCATTCCTCAACCTAAGTGTTACTTCTAAACAAGCTGGGCTGACTTAAATAATGCCTGTCACTGAATATATTCCTGCCACTGTCATTAAAGGCACGTCATATGACTGCCCTCCCAGACCCTCTGAATCAGGGCCACTTATAAAGATCAAGTCAGTGGAATCCAAACCAGGACTCCATGTTCCCTGTCAGCTCTGAAACACCCAAACAGTCTCTCTAACCAGTACAAAAGGAGAAAGGCCTAGAAATCATTTAACGGGAGTTCCCCACAGCCATGCTAAAGACAGCCGGGCATCTAACATCCCCAGCATGTATGGTCAACACGCGTGCTTCCTCCCCTCAGAGGGCAACGTGATGTTAGCAAGCAGAGAAATGCAAGATATCACAGCACAATTACATTTTCCTGTTGGCCCGTTTCTGTGTCTCCTTCATGTGGTCAGTCTTTAATAAAAAAACATTGCAGTTTTAATAATGCAGTAATGAATGTTCATTACATTCAGCACGAAACTGTAGGGCAGCACTAACAAATACTAGCAAATATTTTCATGGAATAGCAAATAGTGACTTTTATAGATACATTCGCAGGCTGGGTGGCCACGTGGGTGGGAGAGGTGGGAGTGTGCAAAGACACAGAGCCTGAATCGCGGCGTAACACACAGAGCCTGAATCGCGGCGTAACACACAGAGCCTGAATCGCCGCATAATACACAGAGCCTGAATCGCCGCGTAACACACAGAGCCTGAATCGCGGCGTAATAGAGCCTGTATCACCGCGTAACACACAGAGCTTGAATCGCCGCGTAACACACAGCCTGTATCACTGTGTTACACACAGAGCCTGTATCGCTGTGTAACACACAGGCTGTATCACTGTGTTACACACATATCCTGTATCACTGTTACACAGAAGGTGTAACACTGTGTCACACAGAAAGCCTGTAACACAGTATTCCAGTGAACCACACAGTCAGTCACATAATGGGCATGATCAGAAACATACAGAGAAGCACAGCTCTGCTACGGTCCGTTCTTCTTGCTTTCATTTTCAGTTATAAAGCGGTTATTCCGGTCTGACGAGCTGGACACCATCCCGGCCGGCACTTCGCCTTCCTGACACTCCAGAGCGACGGACAGCAGGAAGACAGTGCTGACAGGAACAGACGTTGTTATATAAATTTGCAGCTGCCCATTCCTTTGGTAACTTGACGTGTCACATATGAATAGACAAGTTCAGCCCTCAAAACAAATTTGAAAAGACTGAAACTGAATGAGTTAAATCCAATGATAAGAACGAAGTGATAAAACCACACTTTTTTCCTTTTAACTGTCTCTGTTATTACTTGTAGATGACATAACACACACTGATCTTCCTAATGGAGCCTATTCCAGTGGAACAGGGTAGAGACCCCCTAGACGGGATGCCAGTCCATCACAGGGCACGAGGCAGGAGCCACCCAGGACGGGATGCCAGTCCATCACAGGGCACGAGGCAGGAGGCACCTTGGCCGGGATGCCAGTTCATCACAGGGCACGAGGCAGGAGCCACCCTGGATGGGATGCCAGTCCATCACTGGGCACGACGCAGGAGATACCCTGGACGGGATGCCAGTCCATCACAGGGCATGAGGCAGGGCACACTCTGGATGGGGCACTGGCAGTCCTCACCATTACATGCTTTTTGCAATTCAATTATTGAGAGTAAGGACTCTGCAAACTTTTGAGCATTCCCTCTGTTTCCTCATGCAGTAAAATAGTCATAGCTTCTGTTTCGGACAAAATAGGTCACTTCATAATTAGCCACAGCTCAGGGCATAAAGAAATCCAGATTCGTGGATTACAGTATGTGTGACAGGTACGTAAGTGCACAGACAGAACTGAGAAGAACCACAGAGGACTTCCTGCTTGTTGATAAGGTCTAATTGCTCAGATTGTCTTGATTAGGACATTGTTAGGTGTGTCAACAGCATTTCGAAGTGTGACAACCAGTACAAATGTGTTTCCACCAGCAGGAAATTGTATTCCAAAGGCATGAGGACGGCAGTCCCTGATGCGGAATTCCAGTGAAATTCCAGAGGGTTGCAAGCTGGGAGGGGAAAAAATTTGTGGTAGTTAACATGAGGATTCATTTTTGCTGTCTAAAAGGCACCATATGAAGCATGTGTGCACCTGGACAGGCCTGCCATCGCATCAGCACGCCATGGCTTTGTAATAATTGTCAGTACTGTCACCCCCCACACAGTAATAAGGCTCTCCTCTGTGTTGGGGGGTGTGGTCTTGTTGAGCTTTGCCCTCTGCCACGAGCCCCCATATCACTGTGATTTAACTCCCTCAATCTTTTTAAAGGGTAGTGTCACACAGTCATTATTCAGGGTGATAAGCTCTCTTTCTCTCTCCCTGCCTCACTCTCTGTCCCTCAGTCTCTCTCTCTATCTCTCCCTCACTCCTTCTCACCCTCTCCTTCTTTCTCTCTCTGTTTCATTCTCCCTCTTTCTTCCCCCCCCTTTCTCTGTCTCTGTCTCTCTCTCTCTCTCCAGATGTAATCATCCTGCCAGACTACCTCCACCATGTGAGGATTCTGAATTATTGATTCGAAGGCCGGGATTGAAAGGTTGGTGCATAGAGGAAGGGGGAAGAAAATGAAGCAGTGAGAGAGATAAAGGAAGAGGAGCAGGGGGGATGGTGGCGGTGAGAAGAGAAGGAAGGGGGCAACTCAGAGACTGACAGGGGAGACGGCTGGGTAGATGAGAGAAAGAGCGGGAAGAGGGGAAAGTAAAAACAGGAGGCAGGTGACAGCAACGGCAGGGAAGAGCAGGCAGGCTGGTTATATAGTACAGCAGCGTGTGGAGAGATGCAGGGAAAAGCGGGCAGGCCGGTTAATTATACAGCACGGCGGGGGGCGGAGATGAGCAGGGTGGAGCGGGCGGGCCGGTGAATTATACAGCACGGCGGGGGCGGAGACGTGCAGGGTGGTGTGGGCAGGCCTGCTGCTCACCAGCACTATGCGAAACGCTCGCGTCTCATTTCCGGTAGGGGTCCTCGTTAACCCGCATGACTCGTGTGGAAGTAAAATTGGACATTGGTAGGCCCGGGAGGGGAAGCATATTGGGTGTGTTATGTTTTAGGCCTTAGGAAAGAAGAGATTGTTTTGAATACTGTGTGACCTCGCTTTGTGATAGCTGCCTGTAGTTGGCTCCGCAGAAGCTCGGACCTTGGAGAGGCAGACAGTGAAGAAAAGGGGGGGAGAAACCACCTGCAGGAAGAGACTCGAAGCTGCCCTAACTGATGCACAAAGAATTATAGCTTAATAAAATAGTTGCAGTAGACAATATATAATATGTTACGCAATTGATCGCATATGTAATCATGTTAATCATACTAATGTTAATCATACTAATGATATGTTAACCATGTATTTGCAGTGATTCAAGGACAATACGTCAATGTGTTAATCATTAATCAATGGAACACCTAAACGTTAACAGTGATTCAATGCCGTATAATTAATATCTAAGGCTTTAATATATACATATCTCAAGTAGAGTCTAGAAGCCGAGGCTGATTCCGGTAAATTGTGTATAATGGGTGGACTTTACCTTGCTACCAAGGTGAACCAATGGGGCAGGAGAATTGTGTTTGTTATATGTTTCAGCTTAGTTTGTTCATGTTTTGTGACCAATCAGGACTCAGAAGTCCTGGGAGTTTTGGTTTATCAAGTGGTTGCTCTGTGTGCTTACTTGGTACCAAGTGCCAGAGTATGATGGAAGCGTTTTGCTGAAATCGCTGGAATAAAAGCATGTGCTGATGCGATGGCAGGCCTGTCCAGGTGCACACATGCTTCATATGGTGCCTTTTAGACAGCAAAAATGAATCCTCATGTTAACTACCACAAATTTTTTCCCCTCCCAGCTTGCAACCCTCTGGAATTTCACTGGAATTCCGCATCAGGGACTGCCGTCCTCATGCCTTTGGAATACAATTTCCTTCTGGTGGATTTTCTTTACTCACCAAACTAAGAGGTCCAGACTTTTATTCTAAGTGACTCTCTGTGTTATCAGAGAGGTTGATTTATAATTTTTCTACCACAATCTTTACGACTCTTCAGAACAGATGAACACTCACCTCTAGGGTCCAGTTCAGCTCTTCTGCCCTTCTATTAGCAGCCAGGCAGCTGTACCAGAGCGCCCCCTGGAGGTTCCCATCACACACCATGTAACCAGGGTGATGCGTTAAGGGATTAGCTACAGATGAAGGAGGAGGACTGCATGTTTACAAGGTTTAAAAACATAAGCATGTATCACAGCTAAACATACGACATGTAACGTTACAATAGGACGAAGAGGGACTTCGCTCTCCTTTATTCAGACATGCATTGATCTTCAGTCTCAAAGGTCTCATTTCTCACTGCATACTTGCTGTTTTTCGCATTTCTTGAGACGACAGGACACACTTATTAAAAGCTGAATTGATTCACCCTGTACAAATCTCCTGCTTTAAAAAAAAAAAAAATATATACATATATATATATATACACACATATATATGGATGGGATTAATATTTTAATAACATTTGCTCTTATTTAATTTTTGATGTGGCTGGTTGGACGGCGGGTACCTGTAAGTTGAGATTAGTGAGGAAAGCTGATTACGTGACTGTTCGGATCGCTCAGCAAGGTGTGCGTTCACGTTTCCAGCATGCGCTCACGGAGGAATCCGCTGCAGTCTGTCTGCGCGTCGCACCTAAACCACTCTGTCACGCTGGCAAAGCAAACGACTGCAAACAACTGCAAACAACCAAAGTATACAAATGAAGCCGAAGCATCGAGGTGAAGGGAGGAGCATGAAGGAAGCTGGACAGGAGGCCATTTCGGCCTCAAAAGGACACACACACACACAGACACCCCCACACACACACAGACACCCACACATACACACAGATACCCACACAGACACACACATACACACAGACACACACACAGACACCCACATATACACACAGACACCCACACGCACATACACAGACACACACACATACACAGACACACACACACCCACTCACATACACACACACACACATACACACCCACGCATATAGACACACACACAGACACACACATACACGTATTTGCACACACAAACAGCTGCTTAAGGCCCAATGACCACCAGGAGCCGCCCTATCTGATCAGCCTGTGGTGTGTGTGTGACTCAGAGAGAAGGGCCCCAATTCAAATTTTGTTTAAGGGCCCAAAAAGGGTTGGACTAGCTCTAAATGTGCACTGCACCATAGTCAAAGGAAAACAGTGATTAACCCAGACTCAATGCCAGATGCAAGGGTTTCCACAAGGCAGGGGGAGGGAAGACTGAGTGTAGGACTGAGCTGGGGGGGGATTACATGCTGCCTGACCATACACCTTAGTACATTAGCACTGTGCTGAGCACAGAGCAAATAAACACAACAGGGTGCCTGAAGGTAGTGCTTCTGAAGAGGGGGGCAGGGAAGTGGGAGACGAGCCCCACAGGGGGATTCGTAGGACTGCACTGCAGGGTCCTGGTGTGATACAGTAGAAACTATTTCCCACAATCCTCAGCAACTCACTGCATGTGACATGTGTGAATCAAGCACACGATGCACAGAGGATTAATGCAGATTACGCATTAATAAGCAGAAAGCCCCGTAAAGCACGGACTGTTCCGTAATGCACCTCTGCAGGTGTCACAGTCTGCGACGCAGTACTGCAGTGTCAAGTATCAGAGCAGAAGCGCAGCTCCCGCCTCCATGGGCGCAGGGCGGTTGGCAAAGGCAGGCCGATAGCTGGCAGTGCGTGGCCCCGGCGTGGCGGCGGCAGGCGTCTGCAGGACGTGCAGGGCAGCTGCTCCATAAGCCGATTCCCGGCAGAGGATCAGCATTGCCTTTGTGCTCTTTTAGAAAATAACAATGAAAAACAATCTGCCTGCAACAGACTTAATAAACAGAAATTGCACTGTCACCCAACAGGTCCAAGGTTATGGGTTTGAATCCCACGCGCTGTGTTGGGGGTTTGCATGACCTCCATGCTCCTCCAGCTATCTCAGGGTTCTTCTGCAGTCCAAAAATATGCTTTGGGGTGAACTAGTGTCTTTTAATACGTGTGTGTCCCCTTTGAGGGCGTCCCCTGCCTCGTGTCCTGTGAAGGACTGGCGATGCCCCAGACTCACCATGACCCGTCCTGCATGAGCAGCTGGAAGATAGATGGCCGGACTATACCCCCAGGAGTAATATCATATCTGAAAAGGGCTAAATGAAAGACAAATGAATTTAGAAGCAGAGTACTCAGAAGGGATCAGAGGATGATTAGATAAGCAGACCAGTGGCTGGGCTGCAGGGTAGAAACCCCGGGGGGGTCCCCATCACAGCTTACCCATCATGCCCAATTCTCCCACAATCCTCCAGATAACACTGCAATGGCAGCTTGGCACAAAGGCTCATCTGTGTTGGCACACCTGTCACCAGAGGCGTGTGTCTGATCTAACAGTCTGGGAAAAGCCACCAATTCAAAGGCAGGATCGATCCATTTTGCCACTTTCATCTACTCTCTCCATCGGCCTGGTCTGTTCCTCTTCCTGATAGACTACGTCTCACCTGATGTGTGAGTCCTGGTGCTTTCGATTTACCATTTCATCCATTTCCTGGGTGACCGATTGACAAAAGGTGGCGTTAAAAAACAGAGATTAAGATATATTTTGCAGTCAGCCCATCATTCAGAACTGAGGCAAAGCAGTAAGGTTTACGTTCAACGGTTACATATTGACTCTGACAGGCCTCACCCAGATGTAGTATGAGTCTTATCCCCTCTCAGCCACCCTCCTTAATGACAACGAGAAATGACCAACGGCTTGAATTTCATATTTCCAGCCGTCACTGGATGGGATACGATGGGAAACATGATCGTCGAGATTGTTTACGCCGCAGGGATTTCTCAGCTAAAATGCTACCCCATCGAGCAGCAGTTTAACAGATGATCAAACAATTTACAGCACGACAGGTCGTACTTCTCCAGTGGCCCGGCGCGCACCCAGACCCCATCCAGGTGGGGGCAGAATAATAAAACGAGCGTGTTTTATTACACCAGTTTGATAAACACGCACGCTAGCTCCGCAGCACCGGGGACTCTGCCAGCCGTTAGCGGGGCTTGTTAGCACTGATCGTTAGCGCCGCTGAGGGTGTTTACACAGACGTGCCCTGGAACGGTGGCGCAGCTGCGCTCGTGATTACGGTGATGAAGAGGCGAGCGGCCGATGCCTCTGGATTGTTCTCAAGAGAAGTAAAAGTAGGGACTCCCATCACGGGGTCCTTGACGCTAATGATTAGCCTGATGTTGACACACGCCGCCATAACCGCTAATATGACCTGTGTGCATGTACGAGACCTGGCGGTGTGAAGGAACGGGGTGTAAATAAATGGGAAAAAGGTCGTAATATGTGGATGAGGGGCATGCGGGGGGGCTCCCTGGAAGCATGGACCACAGAACCAGGGCGGGGAGGTACCCATGACTGGGTAATTTCAAGAAAAATACCTGTAGATTATTTTGTGTAAATGAATAAAACTTTACTCTTTCAAGCCTTATTATTAAAAAATAATAGCTGTGCTTTTTATGGCTATATTTTTCACCAGCAAACAGACCCCCAATTTATTCACGTGTTCCGTGATCCATGCCTGGAAGCAGAGGTATAAAGTTCAGAAGATTTTGCTTCAACCAACCAATTGAGTACTTTGTGACTGTGACACTCAACTGGGTAGTTGACACAAAATCTTGGTCTGGAGTTTTACTCTCTGGACCTGAACTCTCCTCCTCTGTCTGGAAGTGTATTCCTGACAATGTCCAAAACAGTTCACGTGAAATCAAAAGGCTCCTGGCAGGTAAGGATCTGCCCGCACTTTCGAAAAGGTAGAATGATGCCACTTGGTATGGAATTTACCGCATGGTACCGAAGAGATTAACGTTCCAGGTGAGGATCAAGCTAGAGGTCGAGTCCCAGTGACTGTGGCAAAATTAGTGAGCTGGAGTAAAATAACAGACTGTCAGATGCTGGCTGACGCGCTGCTCGGAAGAAAAGCTCACCTCCCATGCTAACAAATTAAATTATGGGGCAGCGGGGGGGCCTAATGCTTGTGGAGGATGGCCTGGCATCTTTCACCGGCAGGACCTGTAGCGTCAGGCCTTGGTCACTGCCGCGAGGCACATTTGCAGTCCCCATGACGCCGGAGACTTTTCAAGGGTAATAAACTCGCAGCGTTTCCCGCAGTTCAGAAATAGAGCCGCCATCATAACCGGCAAGACGAGAATCCTGATTTAGAGCAGCGCAGTACCTCCTCATGCTGTTTTTCCTCCCAAAAACATCATACAGCCTGTGGTAAGGCAGACCACACCGAGGCAGTCTGTACTGAGGCAGCCTGTGATGAGGCAGACTGTGCTGAAGCAGCCAATGCTGAGGTGGACTGTGCTGAGGCAGACTGTGCTCTGGCTCTCCAGCCTCTTTGATTTATCATGAATGAAGATTTTAAAAATGACCTCAGGAGTTTTACACACGGAGAATGAATGAGCTCTGCAGTTTCTGGAGCAGACTGCATTATTTACACACCGGTGCACACACAAACTCTCATACATACACACTCACACACACACTCTCTCACACAGACACAGACAGACACACATAGTCACACACACACACACACTCCCTCAAAGAGATACTGTACATGCAGAAACATCATACACACTGACACACACACTCACATACATACTCACGCACACACACATGTGCTCTACTCAGTTCCAAAGCAGAACATGTCTAACCCATCATTTCCATCACCTTCGTTACGCTCCGTCTCCAAGCTCGGCATGACATCGAAGAAGCTTTGCTGCGGAGCAAAGCCGGGGTGCCGAGGGGGTGGGAGGCGTTTGAGGAGCTGAGGCATGCAGGCGTGAGCGTCGGCGTCCCTGCAAGATTTTCCCAGCAAGAGGTGCGTCACATTACGGGGTGCCAGAACCTTCTACAGCGAAGGGGACGTGGATCACCTCCCAAGCTGTATTTCATTTGCAGACCCTGACCCTCCAGTCTAACAGAACATCATCTGTTTCTGAATGTAAAACAATGCCCTGTGTGTAATACTGCAGTGTAACGTTCTACTGTCATTCATCCAGCTGCTGTGGATCCTGCATGCTTCTACTCGCCCCCTGAAACCTGGGTGTAATTCAACAGCCACCCCCCCCCCCCCACCCCAATCTGCATTCCAGCAAAAGGGAGCATTTCGGTAGATGCTTGGAGTGTGGGCTTTGGCTGCGGCCCTGAGGCGGGACAGCCGAAAGCACTCAAAGAGGGGAGTCCATTCCCTGTGCCATGAGATCCAGGCCAGGACACATATGTCACATAAGCTGGGATGCAGGTACAAGTGACTTTGATGTCCAGACTCAGCCCTGAACTGTGGACAGTAAGGCACAGGGAGGCTGGAAACTAAACTGGAAACAGCGCTGGGGATTAGGAAAATGAGCAGGACCTGAGCAAGGAGCTAGGAACGGTGATAAGAGACAAGGAACAAGACTAAGGTCAAGAAATGCTGAACAAGGAACGAGGGCAAGACACTGACTCATATAGGGAAAGAAACAGGTGAACAATCTCTCTGCCCCTCTCTCCGCCCTTTGCCCCCCCTCTCTCCACCCCTTGCTGCCCCTCTCTCCACCCCTTGCCACCCCTCTCTCCGCCCTTTGCCCCCCCTCTCTCCACCCCTTGCCACCCCTCTCTCCACCCCTTGCAGCCCCTCTCTCCGCCCT
>JAODJW010000045.1:9903909-9914516 GCA_026777045.1 Hyperopisus bebe
CCCCCCCCCCCCCCCCCCCCCCCCCCCCCCAGCTGGCTATTAATCATCTTGCATCTATTCTTGCTGTCCCTCTTCTTTCCCCATCACTTCCTGTTGTCAATGTTCTGTCCTCATCACTTCCTGTTGTTGTTGTTCTGCCTCCGCCTTCTTCCACACTACATGCACCCCATCGCTCTGTGCCTTCCAGGTAAGATGGGGGGCACCTGCAACCAGTTTATTTCGACTCGTCTTCATGCTGAATCTGGGATCAACGATATTTGCCTCCTGAGATTTTGGTCACGGCCTCATTAATGAGGACAGAGATGAAGACCTGTTCACTCAGACATTTAGCATCACAAAGACACCATTTATCCTGAGACCAGTAATTTGGTGTCCTTGGGGTGGGGGGGGGGGGAATAACAGCACAGGATAACAGGTTGTACACTTGTCATTGGCAGGAATAGTACAACACCAAATTGCATGAAGAATTAAGATACTATGTTGCTTTGGACGAGAATGAAGTCAATGCAGATGTGTGGTTTTTGACCCTGACATACAGTGATGGCCTTCGCACAAGGACACATTGCTGTAAGTTTCTCCTGCAGTCCGGGGGGGTTTGTGTTTCAGCCCTCGTGATTTATCGCTGCTGTGTGGCGATCGTGTCCCCGCATCTGTGTGTGCGTATTCCTACACGTCTGCCTCTTTGGCGTATAACTGCATTCATGCCTGGATGACAAATCTTTATTTCCCTCTGACATGCTCCTCTCCTGTTATGTCCTTGAGTCTCTCGCTTTATTTCGTCTGCATCCTCATTCTCTCCACCCTACACCCCCTCCTTGCCAAAACAAGGTTTGTACATAAATAGCTTCCCTATGCCTCTGTTGTCCTGAGGATTTTTTTTCTCCTCCTCTGTCTGTTCTTATCACAGTATTTTTTGTGAACCAATCATCAGACTAAACAGACCTTTTATTTAGGAGAAATAGCCGAAGGGTTAAATTCACTGCTTGAGAATCCTGAAACACTGCCCCCGGTGGCCTGCTGTGTTTTAACCGCTCACTTGTTGAACAACAGCAAAGAATGCAGGGTAAACAGTAAGAAGTGGTAGTCATTTTGAACAGGAGCACTACTGTGTGAACGCAGCAATATTATCTATCTATCTATCTATCTATCTATCTATCTATCTATCTATCTATCATCTATCTATCTATCTATCTATCTATCTATCTATCTATCTATCTATCTATGACTCATGCAGCAGTCTCGTTCTGCATGTCTCCGCTCAGCCAGCTGGCTCCCCGGCGCCCCCTTGCTTCTGGAGGCTGTACTGTGGCTCAGTCACCCCTGGGTGTACATCACACAGCTGTCACTGTCCTCGCAGCTCCTCTGCTCTGCCCCCTCAGTGACAGTCCCATGAAGCCCAGCCAGCTGACTCCCTCTAAAAGGCACACTGGATCTCCTCCTCTCTCTGCTACTCCTTCCTCCGCGTTTGCATCTTTGAGCTCTCCTCCTCGTCCTTTCTGTCCTCCAGGGACACGGCGCCCGTTGGGAGTCCCTCTGTCAGTCGCTGCCATTTGTCTCCTGTCCCTCCGTCTTCTCTGGGGTCCCTCTGCACGCCGACCTTTGGCTGCAAAGAGCCCTGTGTCATTTCCTTTTCCAGTCTGCTTTGTCATTGGCTGAGATGCCTATCATGCTGAGATCAGGCCCGATGACAGCACTTTATTCTCCTTTCTGAAACCTTCCTCTGCTCCTCACGTCTTGATGCTGACGATCATCACGACGATCTTCACCTTCAAAACTGCAGCCATCAGTGAATCATTAATCTCTCCATCTTTCCTCCCCAAAGGTGCCCCAAAATCTGGATCAAGCCCTAAACAGGCGGGCTGATGGGGGCTTTAAATGATAATCTCCGGGCTCCTGACTGCCTTATGGGATCTTACTTTCTCTAATCTCTTTCATGACGTAACCCCTAAAGTCCTCTGCGTCTCTCTGCCAGTACTTTCCATTTTTTTCTGCGTTTTAACAACCCTCTCTTAAACTGTCATATGTACAAAGCTACTGCTAGCTTTAGCATCCTACTTTTATTACTTCCCATGCATGAATTCCATTCGAATTTTTCACATAAATCAAATGCCTGGATCCAGCAAACCCCCTGTTACTTGACTTTGAATTTGACACATGCTCCCCCTCCCTTCTTATGTAATCCTAGCCCCCTACCTAGTGGCCGTATTTATCACCACTCACTGCCCAGGTTTGCCCCCTATTGGCCACAAATGGTCACTACACTAGGGTAGGCAGGTCGTCCCTGAAGTGACTTTTTAAGTGGCGCTCCAGAAACAATGAAGCCAAGCCTCCCCGCCCCACCCTGCCCTTACTTTCTCTTGCTTTCCAGCTCCTTCAGAGCTTCTTCACGTCCCACCAGGCTGATGAAGGGCCGCACTAAACCTGTCTCTGGTTGTGGCACTGGAGCTGCCCCCAATTCTAGTCATTCTCCCTTCTTACTCTACATCACTGTCTTTTATTAGGACCACATGGCCCCGTTTTTGCTCATGGTAAAGAAAGACATTTTCTTCGTGATTGGTTCTCACCTCACGCTTGACCTGATCAAGTAATAGATTTCCCTGCCTCTCTGGAGGACAGAAAGCATGTTCCTGCCAAAGCTCTAAGATCAACATTTGTGGACACCGTGACTTGTGCATTATTCTTTGTTAAAATGTTCGAAAGGGAAAATATTGGCTTCTGGGTAGCTAATTCATACCATCTGCTAGCGCAGGTCTTCCTGACTTCCGGCCTGTCCCCCCTCCCTACATGCATCCTGGGCCCCCCAGGTACTGGCGGCCTACCAGCATGTCTACACCCCAGCCGTCACTGCAATCTCACCTTTAAACCCCCAGTAACGGGATTTTCTAGCCATCAACTTCCACGGCAAAATCTCTGCATGATTCACTCTGAACTGCCTCGGTCTGCTAAGCTGCACCTGCTCTTAGCCTCCAAATTTTATCTGGCTGCGTTTTTTTAAGAATTGTTAGGTGTTCAGTGTGCAGTTTACTTAGCAGACTTGCTCATTAGCACAAATGCCCCGCTCAAACAAACAGCGAATCATGTGGCTGAATACATAGAACCTGCAAACAAGGTCAAGAGCTTCACTTACTATTTGACCGAATCTTACAACAGCTAATTTGCCTGATGTAAGTGATTATTGTTGCCAGACTTCGAGGTTCTAGCCTATCAGAAACAGCTACCTTCCTGGGATTCTCACACACTACAGTGTCTAGAGTTTGCAGAAGATGGTGTGACGGACTAAACCATCCAGGCGGGGTGGTTTTGTGGCCAAAAACCCCACATTAATGACAGAGGTCAGAGGAGAATGGCCAGACTCGTTAAAGCTAACAGGAAGCCCATAAGTGCAAAAGTAACAGGTCAGGACAACAGCAGTGTGCAGGGAGGCATTTATGAATACACAGTTCATCTAAACTTTAAGGGGTTCTGGAAGCAAAAGTAGGTTCTAGTCGGTACTAGCTAGGTGTACCTATAAAGAGGGTTCTAGCTGGTACGAGCTAGGTGTACCTAATAAAGAGTATCCTTATGTTTTTCATAACAGAACCATAAGTATCAGACTGTTATTAATTGATTTGTTTGTGATTATCCCAAGATGGTATTGGTTTTATATAATCAGTTGGGAACACCAAAAGCTTTTCTCCAATTTCCAGCACATAAGCAAATCAATAATCTTAATCAAAATGCAACATCAAACATAGGTGTCACACATTTGGTAAATATTGACTGCTGGAAATTCAGCAGCTAAAAGCTGAGTGTCCTCGTGTGGCTTCTTCCCCGCTGCCTAGTTTGCGATACTAAATCAAGCAGCAAATTGCCTCATGAAGAGTGCTTATCTTTGAAGGAGAAGAGGAGAGGTGAGATGGAGGTGTACAGAGAGACACAAAGCTAGAGCGCAAAAAGAGGTAAAAATGGGAAGCTGACTGGAAAGACAACAGCAGCTACTATGGTTTGCTAAGGAATGCCAGTGAATGAGGAGCTGTGAAATCAAACGTATCCCTTAAGTGATTCCGTGAGATCCAGTGTATCCCTTAAGTGATACTGCGAGATGAAATGTATCCCTTTGCTGTAACTGTGCAATGTAATGTTTCCTTTAGCTGATACTGTGAGATCTGGTGTATCCCTTAGCTGGTACTGTAAGATCTGGTGTATCCCCTAGCTGGTACTGTAAGATCTGGTGTATCCCTTAGTTGATACTGTGAGATCTGGTGTATCCCTTAGCTGGTACTGTGAGATCCGGTGTATCCCTTAGCTGGTACTGTAAGATCTGGTGTATCCCTTAGTTGATACTGTGAGATCCGGAGTATCCCTTAGTTGGTACTGTAAGATCTGGTGTATCCCTTAGTTGATACTGTGAGATCTGGTGTATCCCTTAGCTGGTACTGTAAGATCTGGTGTATCCCTTAGTTGATACTGTGAGATCCGGTGTATGCCTTAGCTGATACTGTGAGATCCAGCATACCCATTAACTGGTATTGTGACTAGAAGCGTGAGATCAGCTGTGAGATCAGGTCCCAGAAGGGGTCCCATTGTTGCATTCTCGAGCAGAACACTCAAGTAAAAATAGACAAATAAATAAACAAATAACAGCTTATGTATTTGTGAGCAGGCTATAGCGCTGATGTGGTGTACTCACTATGTTTGAGATGCATAAATCCAGGAACAGGGCGGCCTTTGTTAAATGACGGACATAAAGAGACAGCGACAGGATGTGATGTGCAACAAGGCTGCAGCGGCACTCCCGTGTCATGGCTGACGTGTCCCAGCTTCCTTTGTCTCTGCGAGCTTCTAATGCCATTCGACACACAAACTGAGCCGGGAGGTGACCCTGGCCCCCTCCCCCCCCGGACCACGTGACGCACACCTGTGCCCATAAGGGCCCCGGGCCCCGGAGGCAGGAGACTGAGAGGCTGTTCCCCGCTTCAGCCAGGAAGTACTCTCCCGCACGCCCTGAGGACGTCGCTGAAAAATGACTACTTTTTGCTCACCTCAATTGTTTTTCTTCAAGAGATAGATGGTGTGTCTTTTTTAAGTTTCTGAGGTACACTGTTGGGGTAGTACATCTCTGAGGGCACTACCTGAAGATGGAGCAAAGTTGGCTTACTGATGTCAGACCAGAAAACTTGCTGGAAGTATCTGCTGTATTAAATCCTATATGTATACGGCCTGTCAGTATCGGTTACGGCCCTCAGTGTTTAATGAAATGCACTGTAGTTTACAGAAAAGCTCTGCATTCTGCCTCAGTAAGGGGGTCCTCACCATATCCAAAGCTAACCATACTTTAGGAGCTGGTTTCTTTCTTTTATCCATCCTAAAAAACGTTTGCAATTCCAACCGCA
The DNA here is from genome assembly GCA_026777045.1 of Hyperopisus bebe. NCBI lineage: Eukaryota > Metazoa > Chordata > Actinopteri > Osteoglossiformes > Mormyridae > Hyperopisus > Hyperopisus bebe. Next base: position 9,909,282 of record JAODJW010000045.1, read on the forward strand.
AAGCCTTGATCTGTTAAATAAAAATCGACAAGCCGTCAGGACCTTCCCCAAAGCATAAAGCTTGTGTGAGTGTGTGTGTGCGTTTGATTTGTGCGTGACCCCACTCAGAGGGAGTGTCCCTTAAACAGAATGTAAATAATGGTGCGTGGAGGTCACTGTTTATCAGAGACGAGCAGCGTGACATTTCGTTATAATCAGATGTCCATTTGCATGCTTCCACTTTTTTAAAGGACAAAGAGTGTCCTGTGACATCACACAGGGTGACAGATCATCTGTCTGTAAGGAGCTTCCATCTGGATCATGGACCGTCTTCACTCACCCCTACATCAGAACCAAGCCGGCATTCAACTAACGTCACCCTGTTTGGAAAGCTACTGCTTTTAACCACGATTCCTCTGTAAAGTGCCCTTCTTCGTCTGCTTGATCAATACCCTCCACATGCAGCGATCGTGTTCTCAGTCCATCTCCAGCTATCCGGCTGAGAACCATCCCACCAATCCCAGCACGAGCTCCATCCCACACCACCTGGCAGTCCTCCAGACCTATCCCAGGCATCCTCACTCTTCCACGCATCTCCAGCTTCATTAGTTGACCTGCTATTTTAAATGGAGTCTCATGCAGTCCCATTAGAGAGGTGAGACCTGACATTAATCTTTAGGGCTCTTCCTGCTGACATCATCATTATAGGACGATGATAGACTGGCATTCTCTCAGGTAAACATTCTCTCTCCTGAGGCTGTTACTAAGTGCTATGGGCAGAGTGCTGATCGTAGGATTTGCTGGTTTAAAAAGCATCAGGGGCTGGATATACTTACTTGGAAACTCATCTGATTGTTTCAGATCATTGTTGACCAATCAGAGATCACCGTGATACGGAGATGCACCCAACGCACTGACACCACACTGCCGCGTACTCCTCACGGGTGGTCGGCACGCCCTCTGCTGGCTGGAACTGCCCCCACAATCCCCAGCATCACCAAACCTCAGGTGCGGTCAAACGTCCACAAACACACACAGACGGCCTCCTGCCGGACGTTTCCTGGTTAACGGCTTCACGCCAATAGCCGGGACCCTCGCAGGGCTATTTAAAGGCCGCGGCGCGATAGCGCCCTCAGCAGGGCACAGTCTGTGGGTGCAACAATCAGAGGGAAGCAAGTGCATGTACTGTAAGCAGCCAGGCTCTCATCGCCGTGGTTACCTAAAAAGCCGGCGTTCCGCTGGGTCTCGGCCACGCCAAAGCGCTGCCTCCCATACCATCTTTACCCGGCCTCTCTCTGTCGGCGCTGGCACCATCCCCTCGTCCTCGAAAGCTGTTTGTTTGGTGCCCCCTTAAACGGATGGCTCCGTCCTGTGGGTTTATTTTACGCTCCGGCTCCTCGCATGCGTCCTGCTTTTAAAGCCGCTCACCTCCGCACCCGCCACCGTCGGCCCCTCCAGTCCGTCGCCCCGCTGCATGAGGAGGGTAGTCATCCCCCCCGCCCCCCACAGGGTCAGCGGGCCCCTTTTGCGGGAAGGGCAGGTGAGTGGGATCGTGACAGGTTCCCGTGCTGCTTGCCGCCCCCCGTTTCCCGGAGCCTGACAGCTGGGTGGGACGCCTGTACCCGGGATGATAGAGCCCTGTGCTCCTCCCCCCCGCCCCTGCTGCCTTTCTGCTTCATTGCCTGATTTCCATCCCCCCGCCGGCTCCCTGCCCACCCTCCGCAGCTCTGTAAACATGCTAGCAGTACATGGAGCTCCCGGGACGAGCGGCAGTGCAGGGATCAGCTCGCCGGAACGTTCCCCGCGCCGAAGCATGAACTCGCCCACCTTCCTCCGGCTAATTAGTGCACCAGGCTGTGAGACACTTGCTGACTTGGTGTGCATGTGGGACAAGACATGTTTACAGAAGTGCTCAAACAGGTGGACCGAAACCCCCCCTTTTGGAACCAGTCTAGAAGACACCGGAAGGTCAGAGGGATTAGCGCTAGGAGTCATTGATAGTCTGATGCTCTCTGGCATCCTGTCTTCTTCTCTTTCTCTGTATTAGTGTACCTGACCGGGGTGGATAAAAGGCGGGGGGGTACCCCTGTTCCCACCAACATCAATTAGTCTGGCACCATCCCCCCTTCCCCCCCAGTCACCCCTATTAAAATTTCCTGCAAGTGCCACTGGTCCCTATGTCTGGATGCACCCACTCATGACAGCTCGCTATGATCGACAGCATCCGAGAAGATGACCAAGGAACTCTGGGTAGGCAGAGGGACTGACATGCAGGGCGGCCTCGCAGGGAGCCGGCGCACGAAAGGCCGATAACAGAAAATAAGCCTCTCTGGCAGTCTGGATGACTCTGCCATTCCTACCTTTAAATGTCATTTAAAGTGGCATTAATCGTAAAGTAGGTCTATTAAACTCCTCCATCATATCAGATGCAGAGAATATATCAGCGTATGAGCTCATGCGTCAGATGCCAGCGGATAATGGCACAGCATGATATCTGGCGCATTTATGCAGCACCAGGAGTGGCCTGCTCACCTGAAACTCCACCCACACTCGTTCTGGGGGCGGAGCCTACCGACAGGGAGGTGGGGAGCAGCAGCCAATCACCACAGGGCACAGATATGAGCTCCACCCAGTGCGGGGTCTCTGTCTGCAGTTTTCCATCCCATCTGTTATCATGCTGGGGATTGAGCTTCCATACTAAAGGCTTTTCCTCTGCAGTTTTATCTGTACAACAGTCCGCTGGCAGTCATCTGCAGACCTACAGGGATTGTTAGGTACTTACTGAATATGGCAGCGTCGATGATGAGTGTTTACCCAGTTCTGCATGCAGGAGATTTACATAAAGCTGCCATGTCCTCAAAGCACCCAGGTAGGGCCAGACGGACATCAGGCAGGATCAGACAATCCCTGTGGGTGCTTTCTGATGATAATGCATCATTTACCCGAATGAAAATTCTCCATAAATATTTTCAAAAGCTCACAAAGAGCTATGGAGCAAAGTACATTCTTCATGTGAACTTCAGCCGGACAAGTAGAAGCCGCCTACCTGGGCTCAAGGTGGTCACAATTCAACTTTAACCTGCGCGTCTGCAGGACCAGCAAGGCCTTGGAGATATCTGTAGCCAGGGGTTATGTGTCATAAATAGTAGGGAAATGGCAAAAGGTATTAGCGATCCTGTTTTTTCCATTGGACGCTTCCTCCCGAGGCCCATTTTTCATTGGACGTTGCAATAGCAAGACAGTAACAAACTCTGCTGGCCATTTACTTTCTTTACCTGTATCCATCCATCCATCCATCCATCCATCCATTTTCCAAAATGATTACTGCTAAATTTGCCAGTAGATTCTGAAAACCTTATTTGCCTTAACATTGAAAATTTGGTAGAATGTTGTGTCAATAATACAAATAAACAGCAGCCTCCACCAAAAGGGTCTCAGTATCTCGAGACACAGGGGGAAAGTGCGGGATTTCACAGGAAAATGTGTACATCAAACAAAGCTTACAAGGACAAAGGGGGAAATGTGTACATCAAACAAAGCTTCTAAGTACAAAGGGGAAAATGTGTACATCAAACAGAGCTTATGAGGACAAAGGGGAAAATGTGTACATCAAACAAAGCTTCTAAGGACAAAGGGGAAAATGTGTACATCAAACAAAGCTTATAAGGACAAAGGGGAAAATGTGCACATCAAACAGAGCTTATGAGGACAAAGGGGAAAATGTGTACATCAAACAAAGCTTATAAGGACAAAGGGGGAAATTTGCACATCAAACAAACCTTATAAGGACAAAGGGGAAAATGTGTACATCAAACAAAGCTTTATAAGGACAAAGGGGAAAATGTGTACATCAAACAAAGCTTATAAGGACAAAGGGGAAAATGTGTACATCAAATAAAGCTTATAAGGACAAAGGGGAAAATGTGTACATCAAACAAAGCTTATAAGGACAAAGGGGAAAATGTGCACATCAAACAAAGCTTATAAGGACAAAGGGGAAAATGTGTACATCAAACAAAGCTTATAAGGACATCCTTAGGGGAATTTGCAGTTATTTCCCTGCAAATTGCCCTTTCACCGATGCCCCAGACAGTCGCTTTGGAAATTAATGACAAAGACTCCTCACCTTTGGCTATGAGGGTGATCCCCCCTCCCCACACACACACATCTACCCAGCTAAAACAGCCAACTTTAATGCTAGGAGGGGCTGCCTTGCTTTCAGCCAGCTGCTGTTAGTAAATGGAGTCGCATGGCATGATTAAAACTAAGCAGGTCTGTAAAGACTGCACCATCGAGCCCTCTGGAACGCCACCACACCAAACGCCAACGGCATGAGGCGATGAGGAACCACTGCAGTGGTACAAAGCTTATGATTAGCTTGAGAAAAGGCTGACCTCGCCGCATGCTCCAGAAAGCGCTCCCTGCCATGCTTCAGACGCCTTAAAGGTATGCAGTCTTAAATGAAAAGGTGATGAATGTTCTCACGGCTGAGAGCCGATAAGATGATGGTGGTAGAGTACAGAGGGAGAGCTTGGGGATCCTGGATCATCCTGCAGACTCCTCTCTGTGGCACCACAACGGCATCAAGAGATGCCCTGATACGATCGCATCATCCCGTTCCTATAGATCAATCCAACACTGGTATATCTGCACATCCCTCAAAAGTTCCTTGGTAGGTATATGAGAGCTAAACCGATACAGGAAATCAGGCCTTTAAATCACAGTTCATTTTGCTTCAGGTATTCTGAATGTTTCTCAGAAATGGCATTAAGTTCAGATGTACTTTATTGATTGCAGGAGGAAAGATGTATTGCAGGGGGAATGACGTAAAGCAGCCAGCTCTTTCGAATAATTTTCCTGAATATCCGCTTAAGGGAGGAGAGTATGGTTCAGCTCCTTCCTTACTGGACGACTAATGGTGCTCACAATTCACACAGATGGGGAGAGTCCCGCTTCTAGCTAAGGCCTGTATTTCGATCTCCAAAAACTCAGGCTCTCAGCTGCACACTAACACTCTCAGCCGTGCACTCAGGCTCCCAGCTGCACACTCAGGCTCTCAGTCGTGCACTCAGGCTCCCAGCTGCACACTCAGGCTCTCAGTCGTGCACTCAGGCTCCCAGCTGCACACTCAGGCTCCCAGCTGCACACTTAGGCTCTCAGCCGCACACTCAGGCTCCCAGCCCCACACTCAGGCTCTCAGTTGCACACTCAGGCTCTCAGCCTCACACTCAGGCTCCCAGTTGCACACTCAGGCTC
>JAODJW010000045.1:9982085-10002419 GCA_026777045.1 Hyperopisus bebe
CGTCATAACCTTGTAACAAGGAGGGATCATGCGGAGGGACTCGCAGGTCACATGTCAAGCCAGGGGGGCATCCAGTGTAGGGTGGGAGGATGGGTCAGGAACCCATCCAGCTGTAGGAGAGGGCTCAGGTTTGCAAAGGGAAAGTGTGGGGGTGCTACACTAGAAATGAACAGAGAGAGGGGTGACAGAGGGACCATATCTAATCTATCTGCCGTCACTGTTCATGCAGAATAACGTGCCAAGTCAACTCCTGCATAAACCTCTCTTTTCATATGTAGTTTTGAACTAAGAGGAATAAAAATGTTGGGTTTTGAAACCTGAACCCCTTTTCAGAGACCCCCGCCCTTGCCTCTCCAAAAGCTACGTTCCCTGAGTCAAAGCCACCCCCAACACACACACACACACTAGTGGGTTCTTATTACCAGAATAAAGTCCCTCACTCCACATCGTCGACAGTCTCTAATTGTAACCTGTCCCTCAGGGCTGTCAATAAAACAGCACAGACCCTTCAGTCAAAGGCGACACGAAGCGCGGCCCAGGAAGAGAGAGCCTATTACTGCACACTGCCTGACACCTCCGTGTGACAAGCAGGGATACAAAACTAAAGGAGTAACAGGTGGGCCTGGTCACAGCCACCTGCTGAAGGCAGCCTGTCACCTGAGCTTCTTATTACAGTCGCACCCAGAAGCCGCGGTCCTGCCAGTGATCACGCAAAATCAGGATCCCGCTGTCGTTCCGGTAGGATGGGTAAGATCATGAAACCCAGAGTCGAAAAGCTACCCCGAGATCCTGCTCACGGCCTCCTCAGTCCGGGAGATTACCGTGTAACGTGCTGTCGTTTTCATTAAATAATAATAATAATAATAATAATAATAATAATAATAATAATAATAATAATAATAATAAACCCTCCAATTTGATGGGCTGTATTTCCCTGCCGTATCATACTGTTTCCTCAGATCGTGATTAATCAAAGGTCTTGGTATTTCGCATCACATGGGTATTTGCCCGTATTATACCTTAAAGCCGACGCCTGCATTCCCGGCTAGATTACCTTACCACCCAGTATACTTTAGATATCAAGCCAACATACCGGCGTCCTATAGGCTACCAAGTTTAGAAAAATTACTGAGGCATTAAACTGAACTGTATATTTATATAAGAAGGGGTGTGTGGGGCATATTTACGTTGTTTTAGTCTGTCATTGATGTTAATAATAAACAATTATAACGTCCATACTATAGCCGAATATTGATCGTAACAAATAACACATACACTACGTTTTATTCTGTTAGCATCAATAAAATATATTTACGGTTTCACAGGTGTGCATGCCGGTGTATTTACGGTTGGAATTTTATCAGCCATTGTGCATCAGCCATCTTTCCGTGGCGGCTAAGTGCAGTTTAGCGGAGCGGGACCTCGGAGCCAGCGCTGCGCTGCGCATTTGCCATCCCGCGAATCGGACCGGAGCGCTTCCCAAACTCCATCCCTCTCTCTCCATCTCTCTCCATTTCGCTCGCTCCCTCTCCCTCTCTCTGAGTCACAAATACTGTCACACTAATGCATTTTTAAATATCATGCCATCAACATCCCTATATTACTTAACCTGCAATGATACCGAGATGTATTTTTGTGACACGCATCGCTTCTTAAATAAACGTTTTTTATATATATTTTTTATATCTGTAGCAGTGGACGCTGGACAGAAACCCCGCGTCACTAATGTTTTTCTTTTTCAAAAAGCCAAAATCAAATACAAGCGCATTACCACGTCTTCTCTGTATGCATACAGATGCACGTAAAACAGCTGGCTGTGAGAATGATGCACCACTTTCTGTAAGCCATTTTATACATCTGCGACATGTAATATTAAACAAGCAATGAAACAAACATAATCATTCATTTAACAAAGACTGACAGACATGCAAAACCAACAGGCTCTGTTGTGAAAACGTAACCCCCGGTTATAAACCTCAACTCCAGTGAGCCAGCATCCAGTGTTCCCAGAATGAGAGATAACAGAACAGGCTATTTTATCAGCTTGGAAAACACGTAGTGCAGGTGGTTGGATTACTGAACCCCCCTTTTCACTTCAGTTTTCAGCAAAATTGCCACCTAAACGACAGCAAGGACCCGCAGTACCTTATTGTATTCTTGCAAACATCCATAAAGATATAAAGGAATATCACAATACCTCGCACGATCGCCCTTGCTCCGTCGTGTGTAATGAATAAGCTGTTTTTTCGCTCTCATGCTATGCTGTGCAAGACGGAGGGAGAGAGTGATAGAGAGGGGTGGGGGTGATCTTACGGAGAAGGGCTAAAGCTTGGGGACATTGCCACTCCCGCTTTCATCCGACTGCAGCGACTACAAACTAATTATAACATCAGCATTTAATGGTAACGACGGCATGGGTGCAGTATTTGCGCTACTTCGCGCGCTGCCCTGGTATAGACCGTGACATTGGCTGGGACTTAAGACACGGAGTATTTGCTGTGGAACCGGTACGGAAATCAGTGTGAAAGTTCAATATACAGAATGAATGGACGAGTATATTTTTTAATAACATAACCACGCATATTTGATTCACTCCTGAAAATATCCTTTATTTCCTGTGGATAATTAGATTCAGGCGACCAATAAGTTATGCGAAACCCTGTGGACTGAAAGAAAAGTTGTTCCTGTATTCGTGCATCTGGGTTGCCTTTCAATGTAATTCTTTGTATGCATGGTAAAAATCGTGTAGAGTACCGTATGAAAGGCCTCCCATGTATTTGAACCCTAATCACGTAAATGCATACGAGCTACAGGAGCGCGGCGCAAGCGCGTTCACGCGTGTATCTCTGAAACATCTATTTAACGGGCGATGCAAATGTGTATATTCAGCTCCTCTTAGGTGTTAACTACAAACATTTATGCACTATCCCTCACCATTCCCCGCTCCTCTTTTCATCTGTTTCCTCCACTGCGTCTCTGAACAGAGCCGTACCAGTAAAATCGTTATTGACATTTCTCTGTGATTAATACGGGCGACACAAGCCGCGAGGAAGGTGGCGCCCCTCTCAATTTATTTTTATTGTGTGGTGCTTTATGATTTCAAATAGCTTAAGTACCAGACATGCTTGAATTGCGGCGATTGTTAGAGGCGTTCAGTCCTTTCCCAAATGCGATGCCGGACAGCGCCAGGGAGCGTAGGGGTCTCCAAGGCTGAAGCTGGAAACGCCGGGAACTTGGTTTTGAAAACCCTTGAAAAAAATGCACAATCAAATTATTTTCCTACGGAAACGGCGTTTGGTCATACGTCTATACTATGTTCTATGAAATATGTATTATACCTGTTATTAACAGTAAACTCAGTTCAGTGTTGATATCAATATATGTCACTATAAATCAGTTTGAGCATTTCAGAGATTGATTTAACACAAGCATTTATTTTTCTTGCCAGGGTAATTTTGTACCTGTGGGTACAACCAATCGATTGCTTCAGGTTAGAAGGTATCTTGGGACTGTGAGCTGTTGTTGCGTTTATGAGGTGAGGCGTAGGTGAGCCCAGAAGAAGTGAACACCATCCAGAACACCAACCCACAGCCAATCTGGAGATAGCTGATCCCATGAAATAAACATGTGGCAGAGTCCAGTGGACTGACAGGTGGCATGGGGGCTTAGAAGCTACATGCACAATCACTCCCGGTAGGTGTTCTGCTGTTGTACCCTTGAGCAATACACTTAACCTAAATTGCTTCAGTAAAAATATCCAGGCACTAAAATGGGCGAATTTTAAAACTGGAACCTAAGTAGGGCAAGTTAGATGAAACTGTATGTTAAGCAGGTAATAAATAATCATTCTGAGCTCAATGCATTTTCTTGGAGTTTGCAAATGAATCAATGAAGGAAACTTTCATGTAACATTACATTCTGCATATGGGCTTAAGTTTGGGCCAGGCAGAGACTTTTGGCTCTGATAAATGTCTGACACATAAAGAGATCGGACATCGAGACGCAAACCACCCACAGAGATGCATGTTCTTCGCTGATTACATCATTATGCTTCACCGGCAGATCAATGCTGCAGCCAGCTGAATAAGAAACAAAGAATCTATTCACCAGATTCCCCAGTTGCTCCCTTAAATCCGAGCCAATGGCCACACCTTCCTGCCTTTTCCCTTCTCTCCAGAGGCCATGGAGACTTCAGTGGCCAGAGACTACGACCTTAAAGTGCGCGTCCCGTTAGCTTCACACTGTATCTTTCAGTGTTGCAGTTTGAAACCGAATAACAACACAGATAAACGTCAGCAAAGAGGAATAGTGAGCGCAGGTCCCGAGCTCGTTTTGGCCAGACTGTCTCGTATGGCTGCTGTGACGCCCTGACTCCTGAAGCTGTTGACTCTCAGCAGGACACTGATCCCGCCCCTCCAGTGCCCAACAGCTCCTCCCTGACCCCCTACCCTCCCCAGTCTTCATCAGGGAGGTTATCTGCTCCAAAGGAACAGCGCCTCCCCGGTGTGCTTGGACAGTGACCTTTGGACAGCCACCAGGCAGCCAAAGAATCGGAAAAGGGATCACGCATCAGCCAGCAAGGAAGCTGCTGAATGGAAGATGTCACCAGCAGTGATGCACCATCAGTCTATGCCGGGAGTTACATGTGACCTCCCATGTGACCTCCCATGTGACCTCCACCAGCTACCATGTGCATGCACACATACAGAATACTGGAGCAGCCGCCCTGTTGACCATGCAAGCCGCAGGTGCCTGTCTGCTCTATAAGGATGTTCCTGTGTGACCTTGTAGAAGATGCCGGGTGACAAAACCCTAACCCAGACGTGGTCAACCATTATTATCCTGGATCTGAACATGGCTGTTAGTTATGGCCCTAAATGTCCGGCATACAACACATGTGAGACAAAGACCCCATCCGTAATGCATCCGCATGCTCCCCTAGTGCGGTCGCACCATTGCGGACGTGCGAGTGCAAACACTCATATTCCCGCGGCTGACGAGCGGTGCGTGGCCTCCTGGAACAGAGGTGAAGACACCGCGTGAGCTTTCGCCTCTCCATCGCTATGGGCCGGGGCGACAACTGAGAAATGCGAGAGTGTTTACAAAACAGCTCTGCTGAAGTGCTGCAGCTGTGTTCCCATGGCAACGGCGCGCCGAGCCGCGTGCCGAGGCATGAAGCGGCGGGGGGGGGTGATGTCCGTCCTCTCTTCTGCGCTTTTTATTTCTTCCACTCTCCGTCTCTGCCGGCAGGATGCCAGCGGGTTCACGTTCTGGTGTCCTGCACACAGCCTGGTACAGGAGTAAACAAATCCTGAGCAGGCAACAGACAGACACGTTGAGCAAAGGAGAGAACGGGCGCATTCATGTGGCATAAATGGCCGCTTGACGGCACAGCGACAGAGCCACGACGAGGAAGTTCAAAAGTCGCTCTGGTCAGGTGAAACATTGCACAAGGGTGGCTTAGACCAGGGATGGCCAATCTTATCCGCAAAGGGCTGGTGTGTATGCAGGTTTTTGGGGTAACTTGTAGGTCAGCTGTTCAAACCCAGGTGTGAGGACTCCTTAGCCAATCAGTCCTCTAATTAGTTATATAAATAGGGAGTTGCAGCGAAAACCTGCACACACAACGGTCCTTTGTGGATAAGATTGGCCACCCCTGGCTTAGACTGTCCAGCAGGCCTTCTGGGTCTCCCTGGCCCATGGGTGCTTTATATGGGCTGAGAAGATATTTGTTGGGGTTCAGGGTGTGTGGCAGAGGGGGGGAAACTTGCAGAATTTAGTCAATTCCCAATCTTGTGTGACTCATTGCTCCCCAGGAGCACAGCAGGTATAAATAGCAAGTCTGGCACTCTTTCCGCAGCTTCCCAAAGTGACAGTGGGGTGCATCTTCCTAAAACCGTATGCAGGTTTCCTGCTAAACAGACCACCGAAAGTATCTCTGCTAAATATTGAGGCATCACTGCACACAGTCCCGGAGAATTTATGGCCGAGTAGGCAGTCTGAGATGCACTTAAGATTCCCCGGCATTAGTCAGAACAGCTGACGCGGTCCTGAATGTCAACAGGTGTCTGTAGCTAAAAGTACGGAAGAACACAGAGCACTCTATAGTCCGTGGCTTCCACAAGCACATGCTACTTCGGACCGTCTCCGCGGCAACAGACATCTAAGATGTTTGAGTTGACGGTGCTGGGAGTATTTGCATGGGAGCCTCCTGCCCAGGTAAGCCGCGTGCTGACACAGCACTGAAACCGGCGCATCAGCTGCTACACTGCACATATCAAAGATGGGCTGCTGCAGTCAGCCACTGGAAACCACATCCACTGCCGTAAATATCTCACTGTAGCAGTTCAAGGTCTATCCTCCAGTGCATGTTTCTGGGGATAATAAAACGCTCTCTTGTCACACCAGTGACAGAATCACGCCCTGTATTAATATACTACGGTATCAGCAATGCCTTGACTTGCTTGCATCAGGTGAATTGCATTGTCTGCACAGAATGCCATTGGACGGTATGAATATACAAATTAGCGGTACGCCGGAGCGCAGCGGCTCAGCGGGAGGAGCTGTGGCCCGGTGGGTTCCGTGCTGCCGTTTCCGCTGTGGTGTCTCCTCATCTGCCTGCCTTCCTTCTGGGTACACTCAGTTCCTCACACCTTTCTTGGTGAGATGTTCTCCACACATCCAGTGATCTGAGGCCAAGGGTCGCAGTTATCCTTTCTGATATAACTGATTGCTCAGATGACTGTCGACTCATCCATGCCCTGAATTATATATGACAATATCTTTTATTTACCATCGAATATTGATGTCAATATTGGAGTTTTAATATGTACAGGAGGTCAGTGGAACTCACGGCACTGGAGTGCCCTCATGTGTCTGAATGAGGAAATAGCACTCATACTCTGCCATGTTTCGTATTTTTGTCAATGAAGGAGCATCCCTGTTTCATGACTTATCTCTGTTTTTAGAGTGCCTGTGGATTCTAATTATTAGGATTCACAGCTAAACATCTGAAGAACTTTCTGCGATTGTCTTAGATCTGACCTGAGATCAGGCATAGCGCTGCACTGATAAGAGTGCTCTAGACAACATACGAAGCAGCTACCTGACTAAGAAAGCAAAGCCAAGGGCCTGTGGATAAGCCTTTCATCAAGTGCTACTCCTCTGGAAACAGCTGCTCCGATGGGAGTAATGGGTGGGGGAATCGCCCCTTCTCAGCCATGCCGTCCTGCAGTGCTTGACTGGAGTCCTAGTTTTCACTGTTATGGTGTCAGGATGAGCGGGAAGTTTTGAAACGATGCATCCTTCACGTGTGAGTCTTTAAAAGGCACATGCAGACGCTCCATTACGAAAACTAAATTACCCTGCACATGGTTTACGGTCCAACTGTTAACATTTAATCCTTGACATCCTCTCAGATCAGTACACAGTGTGACGTGCAAGAAGCACCTTCTTCATACCTGCAAACAAAGGGCAGCTGTAGGTCCTTCTTGATTTTTTTTGGGCAGATCCTTCACAGTCCACATACAAATACAGGCTTTCATCACTCCCCAGCTGCTATACTCCCCTCAAACTGAGAGCCCCCGCAATGCTGTAGAGACACAATCTCTTCACTCAGGGTCATTAGCTTTTCCGGTCACTCCCTTCCAGAAAATACTAACGAAAATACTATGGAAAATACTACAGAAAATACTATGGAAAATACGACTGGCATTTCCCAGGCTTCATTTCTTGGTCACCAATCTAGTTACAGCCTTCCGTTACGCCCCCAAGCCGCACAGCCAACCATTCTTACCCGAATTACACCTATTGTTGGTCCTGGGTGGTCAGCATTTTTGCACTTATTCCCACTAAATTTCACTTAACCTACATGTTTACGCTGTTGTCCAGTTCAGCCATGTCTGATATCTTCCCCATATCAAATTTTATGAATAACCCACTGCGCTGAGATGATTCAACATTCAGCCAGAAGAGGTAAATCGCACTCTGGTTCAGCAGAAAACTTTCTGTCAATGGGAAAATGTCTCTAAGAAAATTCTGTTTTTGTGTTAGTTTACAAAGTTAATTCTTCTCAGAGCAGGCTCCTAGTAGGCTCAGCACTAACATACTGTATTTAACCAGAGATTAAACTATTTTTATTATAAATATGCCAAAGGAACATGCGATTAATTTCTCTGGATACCTTGTAACAGTTCTGATTGTCTTGGAGATGACAAGGGACACTCCTGGGAGATGAATTCATATGTTTTTGTCTGTGTTTTGCACTACATGTATGCTCATTCTGTACTGTATGCACCAGAACTTCCTCCCAGGATCAATAAAGTACATCTTAATCTTAATCTTAATCTTAATGTGCTGAAGCAGCAGGCTGCCTGTGACTAGTTTCCCATATCCTGGTGACCTTTGAGCCTATAGCTGGGCACCATCCAAAGGGTCCTCACCTCCCTCAGGCAGCTGCAGAGAGAAGCTCAGTCCCAGAAGATGCTCTGCTCACTGGGATTGTCGGGCCACTGCAGGTGCACTGCACCACTCGCTTGTGGCTGCTGTAGATGGCCTCCACGATGTTGCTGACGATGGTCCAGCCAGGCTGGAAGTCACGATGGTGCAGGCAGAGAGAGCAAGGCGGCGCTCCTCTGCCATCTTGCCTGGTTTTCTGGCTGGGCACGCGATACATAAGAACCCGCTCTTCTTCATGAGAGCCGAACGAGATGAAGGAGTCATATCTAAGTGAGGAGAGAAAGAGGCACATAATTCAAGTCAAGCATAATGAGTTTTACCAGCAAGATGCATCATCCATCAAAATAATTCAAAATGTGCTTTTATACAATGGTATCGTAGACAAATTCAATAGTGTAAGAAAAAAGACTTTCTTTTGACATAAATCTTTGTAAGGCTCTTTGCATGCAGACGTGAACAAATTTGTTTTTTGTACTCTTCCCCGAAAACTATCTCTGAAATAACTTGAAACTGGCAAAAGTTTAATGGCATCCCTTATTGTTTAATTCCATATTTAACACAAATCAGACTTTGCTTTTGATTGATTTAGTTGAATATTTTATATAATTCAACAAACTAAAATAGTACAAACAAAAAACTTTGGGGTTTGTCAGCATGCAGTTCGGTGAATTCCACTCTGGCTTTTTAATGTTTTAGTTGAGCCTTCCTGGGTCTCCTTCCATGGAGCCCATTATTGTTCAAAATGTGACGGGTGGTGCGATCAGAAAGTGATGTACCTTGACTTTGGAGCTCAGCTTGAATGGTTTTGAATGGTTTCCTTGGCTCTTTTTCTACCATCCACACTATCCTTCTCACCAACCTGGGCCTGTATTTCCTCTTGTGTCCACGTCCTGGGAGGTTGGCTACAGTCCCATCAACCTTATACTTTTTTATAATATTTGCAGCTGAGATCATAGAAACACGAAGCTGCTTGGAGATGGTCTTACAACCTTTAGGTTTAACATGGTTATCAATAATCATCTACTTGAGCTCCTCAGACAGCTCGCTCCTTTGCTTTCTCTGGTCCATGTTCAGTGTGATGCACACGATGATACCAAACAACACAGTAGCCTGTTCTTTCCCTTTAAATAGGCTGAATGGCTGATGAAGAGCTTGAAGGCACCAGTGATACTAATTAAGGTTAAACACTTAGTTTGAAACATGACTATAATGCAGGGATAAATAGTCTCTTTAGGGGCACCAACAAATCTGTCCATACCATTGTAGCATGTCTTTGTAAAATAAACACCAAATAATTACTTTTCACAGTTTTATTGGTTTACTCAAATACTAGGCATGCAGGTGTACATTAGACAATTGCTTTTAACTGAATCACTTTTCATGAGAAATGAAACATTGTTTCAATGAGCTGTAAGAGTACCAACAAATTTGTCCATGTCTGTATGTTCGTCGAAAGGGTATCAGTTCATGCACAAACCCACCATACTTTCATTTGTGTACTTCTTCTGGATGACTTGTCGTCAGTTAACTGTATCTGCTTCTGCTTTTGCGGAGCTGGATTTCCTTTAAGCATATTCTCAGTATGTAGTAGCCATACAGAAAGTTCCAGCTGTCCTTCCCATAGGCCAAGTCTGCACTCCGCACCTGCATGGACACTGAGGCGTTCAGCATGAAAGCCAGGAACTCCTCCAGGTCGGTGCTGACCACAGGCTGCCCGTCGGCAAGTTTTTTGGGGTTTACCATCATGCTGGTTGAGTACCTGATGTTATAAAAGAGGATGACATGGACTCTGAAGTTGACGGCACAGTGTCTGAATTCCTCATTAGCACAAATGCCAGCCAGAGGGTTGAAGCGAATGTCCAGGCGGATTTGGTGCAAGAATTGTTCAATATTGAGTGGAATGGTCTGGATCATGTTGTTGGTGAGGACAAGGTCCAGAAGGGTGGGGATGTTGAAGGTGACTCCCCCAATTCCAGTCAGGCCAAAGTTCTCCAGGACCAAAGTCATGAGGCTCGAAAGTGAGATGAAGGTCCTGTTGGGCACGTGAGCTTTGCTGTTGCACATGTCGCTCATTTCGAGATGCGTGAGGTTGCCCAAAGCTTATTGGAGGAGAGGTGAAACTTCCTCAAGTCCCACAGCCCTGAAAAGAGCTTAGCTGGCAGCTGACGGATTCCATGAGGCTGCTGCCTCTGGGGTTTTAAGGTTGGCAAGCTAAACATTTCAAGAATGGGCGGGGGGGGGGATGGGGGTCCCTTCATAGAATCGAAGATAATTACTGACCAGATCCAAAATCAGAAGCGTCTTTAGATTGATGAATGTCCGTCTCGTCACCATTTTTATCTGATCACGGTCCAGGTATAAGTGAGCTCAAGCAAGCCTTCAAGTGCGCCAGCACTGATGTACTCCAGACTGTTTCCATGAAGGTCCAGCACCTGGACTTGGTTCTTCTGAAGCTGTTCCTATAGAGGGACCTGAGTCGGTTGTTTCTGAGCTTCAGGACACTTAGCTTACCAAGAACTCAGAAAGTGACGTCGTAAAAGACTTCTATAGCATCTCTGAAGAGGACCAGTTTCTCCAGGTTGTTAAAACCAAAGAAGGCACCGCTGTTGGTGAAGCCAATGTTGTTCTCAGCCAGATTGAGATGGGACAGCTGTGGCATTTTCCTGACTGAAGAAGATGTGCTTATGCTGTAGATTCAAAATGGTCAGGTAGGGAAATGAAGGATGCTCTTTGAAGTTTGTGCAAAAATTGAGGTTTCTGATATGGTTGTGGTCTAGCTACAAAGTCCTAAGAGAGCTTAGATGCTGATGACAGGAGAGGAGCGGAGGCTGCTGAATCTCATTCTGGGACAAGTCCAGCCAACAGGGAAGAGCAGTTCTGAAAGGCTCATTTAGCTTCAGTGTACTGCCCTTCGGTCAGATGGAGGGAAGAGACTTAACGCATCGTTAGGACATCACACAGGGAGTAAAGGGACGTGTAATCTGAGAGGCTGGACTGCAGGGACAGGCTGACGTTTTGTAGACTAGGTGCCCAGCAAGTTTTTGTGAGAAGCCGTGCGACATTCATGGGGTGGTGCCTGAAATCTATGGACTGGGAACTTAAAGGAGCTAATGCCTCAGGGCTCGAGAGATGATTTCTGGAAAGTTCCACATGTGTGACATTGATTATTCTAAGAGAAATGCTTGGCAGTGCGATCAAATCGTTTTTTTTTTTTTTTTAAGTCAAGGTAATTTAAGTAAGGCTTCCTTGTAAAATGGAAATGGAGGCATTTATATCTGATTCCCTGTGCCACAAGCTTCCAAGCAGCCAGTGCTCTGATATGACGGCCTCTCAAAGCCCAGCTGATTAAAGGAGACATCTAAGGTATGGAGAAACCCTGGAAGGCAAAGTCCTGGAGCTCAGAGATCTGATTATTGTCCAGCCACAATTCTTCCAGGTCGGTCAAATTGAAGGAGCCGTGATCTGAGAGCAAAGTCAGATGACTGTAAGTGAGATTCAGCACCCTGGCGTTGTTGGGCCAGAAAAGCTCTGACAGGAGATGGTGTGAGGATCCCTCACACATCTTCAGTTATGTAAGGCAGATGTAGCATGTTAGCAGGATCACCCCAGGTAAGGCAGCCTTGTCTCGACAGTGACCAATTGATAGTTTTTGCATGAGATTTTCCACACATTAATCCGGAATGCATCCTGACTTTTACAAGCCACACACAATCTCAGCTGGGCACTGAGTCACACAGCCCCCCCCATTGCAAGAGGAAAAAATACTACCAGTCATGTGTTCGTTTGTCTAGATCTGTTATGAGTACGACATACGTGAAAACATTTTAAATATTCATCTAAAGTTCCCTGAACATTTTTCATTTATTCTTTACTTTAGGAAAATGGCTATATTAATTACATCATGACCGTGAAAGAATATAAGACATATAGTTCTGTGATACATTTTGCCGTCGGAAACGGCTTGTCTCTAATTATTCTTCTTGTGTTCTACAGTGACATAAGGATTATACTTAGGTATAGTGGCTTTTCTTTCTCCCACAAATTCGGAATAAAAACACCAATATAAGAGCATTTTTTTTCTTTAACAAATTCAGCTCATAGCAACTTTCTTTTTAGGTGTTTGCTGTTTGCTTTGTGATCTTTCATAAATAACCATGCATGTTTTTTCCATGACTGCCATTAGAGAACAGCTGCAAAATGTATGAAATGATCAGCATATATTATGCATATCACTGTAACGCTTATAGGTTATAAATATTTGATTGGGGAAAAAAACACTTTGATTTAAAAATCACAGCACAGGCCACTTGGAGACATAAAGAGAAAATATGCCGAGAGACAACTGAGCAGTAAGGATTTAGCTGACAGAAATAAACAATTTCATAAAAGAACAGCTTCCTGCATTAAAATGTCACTGCAGCGGAGCTTGAGATTGGGGCCTTCAGAAACACAAGGTCACACGATCTCACTGTAATTCAGACTCAGTGTGTCCCCTTGGCGACTCACTGACTCACCATTCGCAGACTCACAGGTTCAGGATGTGACTTGATCCCTTATATAATCCGAGGCCGTGTTGCCACTTGGACACCGTGACTCAAAATATGAAAAGCGGGCAGACGGAGTGAAATATGAAAGGAAAGGGACTGGACAAGAGGGAGGGTATGCATGTGCAAGTGCAACACCAGAGAGGCTCCCGTTATTTATGTATGAACGCTAATATGAATTAATCTTATTTTATTTGTGAAGAGCTGGTCTTTGTTGCTGTTTGGCTTTGCGCCTCATTCCACAGCCTGTGGAGACTCGTACAAGATGATCATCTGTGTGAGTGTGAGTGTGTGTGCCCTGCGATAGACCGCTGGTCGGTACAGGGTGTTCTCCGGCGGAACCAGAATAAGTCACTGGAAGGTGGATGGAAATTGTATTTTCGCATTGTGATTGGACTGGAAACTTCGGCTCGATACACGTCGGCCTGGTGAGGGAGACGCACTAATTCTGCTCCAGCATCTCATTCTGTAGCGTGAAGATGTTTTGGGGGAACCTTCAGGAAATTTACAATTAATATCCCAGCTGGGGTAAACACTGCAGCTCAATAATAAAGCGATTCATTAATACACATGCACCCTATAGCTCCCTCGGCTTGCTGCGTTTGTTCCCTCAGCACATTCCCATTTACACGCCCCAAGGCTGAACAGAAGCAGAGCCATTTTGCTGAAAAACTGCATTTAATCGCTTTGTGTCGCTCACAAAACACACTCCTTGACTGATATTCACTGGTAAACTCACAGTAGCTGACAGATCATATACAATCCAATTTCAATAATACATGCTTTAAATTAAAATATTATGCAAAGTCATAACCAGTATTATTAACATACCTTAAGTCAGCCCTCTCATGAAAAGCCCCAAAAGTATATATTTTAAAAGAAATAGGCAGGTTAAGCATCTAATCATAATTTCTGTAGTTTCCCACAGACGAACAGAGCCTCTTTTCAGTGGAAACTCTCTGTACAGAGCAGCTACAGTAATATCTTCCCACTGCCACACAAAGTTCATGTCGCTCCTGCCTGCCGCGTTGGTGTTTGATGGCGGCACCGTCTCCCCCCCTCATTCCTCAGCGGATGGTTCTGCCCTCTTCGCCGCAAAGGTCGAACATGGTTTGGGAAGAGAGCAACACAAGTGCCACGTGAAGTGGACAAAAGAGCAAGATTCACATGAGCTATTTCTGTCCTTCTTTTGGACAGACATTCAGACTAACAGCGAGAGGGGGAAGCCTTTTCTCCAGCCTTCGTGTAGCGATAATGCTAAGAGGGCGAAACCTCCAAAGAGACACTTCCCTTCCGCTAGAATGTGTGAGATGATACTTTGGGGGTCTGATGGTCCAGCTGTGAGGTACGTTCCTCAAAAGCTCCCGTCAGCAGCTTTCATAGTTAGAGCTGTTTAGTTTCATGGTTCCAACTATGTAAGTTGCTAACGTTTTTAGTGACTGTGCTTTTGGGAAATGCACCCCTGAACACCGCGTCCCGTCTCCTTACCTCATCAATCGTGTCTTCGTACACCGACGGGCGTCGGCTCTGAGTGGGCCACCCCACTTTACACAGAAGTGAAAACCACCTCACATACTCCTCACGCACCTGTTCAAGACAGCAAACAGGTACCATATCTGTGAAATGTGGCCTAATTGTTGACCAGGGTAACTGTAGCCAAGGGGCTGGGTGTGAAATGTCTTGCTACCTTCCCAACCATTTAAAACACTGTAAGACTGCAAGTCAAGAAATGGGTAACACTTTATTATTCTACATTGTACATACCTTCATAATGCATTATAATGCATTCGTAAAGTATCATAAATACGTGGCTTTATTTATAAAAGGCATAACACATCATAGTCATGTGTATAATGCATTATGACTGCTTTATGAAGGTATCATCCATAATGCACTATAAATACCTTCATAATGCAGCATAAAGCATCCTTAATTCTTATGCTGACCATTAATATGCATTATGAAGGTATTCAAATGAGAGATGAGAGCTTCAGAGAGCATTCATGATGCATGAAAAATATGGGTATAATTTGTTGTGCTTTTCTATAAGTATTTAAAGCCGTGTTTATAATACTGTATGAATGCAATGTAATGCATTATAAAGGTATCTTTAATGCATTGCAAAAGAGGGCTTCATAAAGAGTGTTTCTTAGACTAGTAAGAACCCATTAACCTGCCTTACAAACATTTGTAAATCATTTGTAATTGTACTTATAAACGGTAAGTAATCATTTGTAATTCATACCATGTTATTAAGAACATGGTAAGCTGCCTTACAAACATTTGTAAACATTTTCTATGTGTGCTTATAAACATTAGGTAACCATTCGTAATCAGACTATTAAGAACCCATTAACTTATGCCACAAACATTTATAAACCATTTGTAAGTGTGCTTATAAACAATATGTGACCATTTGTAGTAAATGTTAAATAGTTGTTAATTAACTGTTAAAGAGCAGACCTTAATATAAAGTGTTACCCAGAAATGAAATGGAAGGAGAAATGAAATGGGTGGGAATTAAATGAAATGTTATTTTCCTTGATGTAATGACATATTCTAACAGTACCCATGAGAATAAAAATCCCAGTGTCACATCACATAATGAAATATTATTATTCACAGATAGGTTGTCATCTGTCACAATGATATGAATGAGAATTTTTAATTGAATGATTTCCAATTCGTTTATATAATTTCAGGATTTTCAGCATATCATTTCAGATATTAATTTGTAAAGCAAAAGCTCCACATGGACTGCAAAACGACCTCTCTGTTGAACAAACAGTGGACGATGAAGATGAAGGTTCCCTGTTGCGAGCTGAGGATGATGAAGAGGTACTCTGCGAGGAGGCTATTCTGCCAAAAGCCCAGTAGCCAGGAAACGCCCAGTATGATGCACTGGGCGAGGATTTTGAATATGATCAGTCTGGAAGAGAAACAAGACACAGCAGTCAGTCCTCAGTGGCGAGGTCCTGGGGCCAGACACAGAAGCATACATACCTAGTGTCCCTGGCTTGGGAAACATTGCTCTTCATGTTGGCCAAAGTAAGACGGAGATTCCAGAGCATGATACCAAACAACAGACAGTTAATCTGCAATGGAATCACAAGACGGGCCTGCTCAGTGTCCATATGTACCACTCAGAAGTGGAATTATGGGAGTTAAAGTGAGCGGTAAGCAAAGAATTGTCAGTAAGAATACATACACAGATTATCGTGCACATGGGACCCAAGAAGCTCCATAAAAATCCATGTTCCTTCCTCAGCCAGCACCTTATAGAGAAAATCGTGCCCTAAGCATCAGTGTCAGTGTTCTCCAATCAGGGCACCAAGCAGAACAGCTTTGAGACAAGAGTGACGCACCCTCTTAGTTTCTGAAGGATTTTTGCATGTTATTTTTCCAACATAGAGGATGCAAATTCAAATTATGCGAGATGTAACGAGGATGCGATGAAACTTTATTTGCAGCATCTAAATGAGAGAGATACTCACATCTCCGCACTACCGTATCCTGATGGAAATAATCCTGCTGACACGCCTACCACTATTAAGGGAGTCCCGTAGCCAATTAGCAGGAGGTACTGGGCCTTTAGCCCCTCCCTTTGGATGATCTGCACCTTGTTTAGGCCCCTGACCAATAGGAAGAGCTGCAGTGCCTCCAGGAACATCCATACGAAGCTGGAAACGAAGGAATAGTGCAGGAGCCCAGCAATGACAGCACACACGAGCTGTGGACGACAGAGGGTGGGTATGAGTTAACACAAAGCAGCAGAGTCAGCATCTAACACCATGCGGAATTAAAGTAACTGAAGGACAGGACCTTCTGAAGGCTGGTCCTCAGATATTCATCTACATCTGGCAGAAGCCTTTGTACAAAGTGAATAACAGAACAGTGCAAAATAACAGTTATATAATATGATAAGCCAACTGAGAAAGGGAGGGCTGTTTGACAGCTGAGAATAAGGATTCCTCCATTATCATTCACACAGAGGCCATGAGAAGCTTGCAGACCCTCTCTCACACCACTTAAGCATGGAAGGCGGCCTAGCCCTGCCTGGAAGGGTCCTCACCTGGTTCTGCGTGCGGTTTATGCCCAGCAAGAAGAGCAGGTGTGCCAGGAGGAGGTTCAGGCTGAGGTGAAGGCGTGCCGTGTTGTTCACCTTGGGGTTCCAGCTGCAGAAGAGGAAGCTGAGAACAGCAAGGCTCAGGAAGACCAAGCCCACACCCATGCAGATCGGGCTCAGCCAGGTCAGGATAGAGTCCTCTTCATTTACGCCCCCCTAACAGAACAGAGATAGCGTTCAGAGGGAAGCCCCACGTCCCCCACACTCTGCTGGGGACACCCACCTGAACCTGCCCCGTCTGCAGGAGGACAGCAAAGGTAGAGAGGTGGCTGCAGCTGCAGGCAGTGTGGCTGCTGACGGAGCTGAGTGTCACACAGCCCTCTGTGGACCACTGCTGCACACCCCCACGGTCCTCCCAGTAGACGCAGGTCAGCCTGCCATCCTTTGGAGCCTCCTGGGGCAGAAAGGCAGGCGACAACACCGGAGTCAGCTTCAGAAAGAAGCCTGGGAGCAATCCATGTAGGCAGAGCCTCATGTGTCCGGTTCTGCTGGGTTTTCTGGTTCATGGGCAGATAAGACTTAGGTACTACCAACAGTCTCAGACCTCCTCACTAATAGCTTGTGGAAATAGCTTTATAATCACATGCGTTACGCTCCTGTGATTTTGTCATGGCTGCAGCTTTGGCACCTGAATGGTACATGACCTCTAGCATGTCAGCCTCTCAGCCACATGTCCAATCTTCACCTGCTTGTGCTGAAATGTGAAGTTGACAGACTCAGGAAGTCTGCTGGCGTTCACCCTTGGGACGAGGGCGATGGTGACATCAGAGTAGATCTTGGTGTCACTCGTAGCGGAAGAGCCACTTAAGAGTGTGTCCATTCCGCTGACTGACATCAGCACGGCCCCCGCCGACCCTGTGGGACAGAAGGCCTTAGACCTCACGTGTCACTGTCATCATTCCCTGTGATTGACTCTTCTTGACTTTTACCATTGTTCTTCTTGGCTATACTTGAAATATCGATTTCCATCGTGTTGTTCCTGGCACTCAGCACAGGAGCTGCACCCAGATGCCAGCTTGACCCAGGTCCGACGGTCATGATGGAGATCTCTAAAGAAAAACAAGAAAAAAAGAACACAAACAGCTCTGCATGAGATCTACAGCGTCTTCAGAAGCAGAGCTGCGAGGCCATTAGCCGCTTGCTCACCGAACTGGGGCGTCACCACGTTCCCTGTGTAGTTGCTTTGGGGGTTTTCCACACAGAACGAGAGAAACTTTTCATAAATCTTCAGCAGAATGCTGCCAATGTCCACAGCACCTTCCTGCATGGTCATATTCACTAGCCTGCCTGCAAAGTTGACCAGTGTCGTCAGGATGTTTACGGCAACCTGAAAAGGAGAAAGGTATTTCCTTGTGGATCAACCTCATTGAACTGGTATTGCAATGGATGCTATAAATCATTTCTGATGATCTACTTATATCCTGCAGCTGTCGGTTGGGCTGTAGATACTGACTGTTTCAGGGATAATCAGGTCTGGGCTGTTCTCCAAGTCCTCCATGATATTGCTGAGAACGGTCATCAAGTTTTGGGACTATAGAAAACAAATATAGGTATAGTGCTTATTTTATGAATGTTTTCATATTGGTACCTGCCCAACATCTCCCATCTGAAGACCAACAACTAACCTCTTGAGCGGTTAATGAGTTAATTTTCTGTTGCATGTCTGGGTGGCACACATGCACGTGTGTGTGTGTGTGTGTGTGTGTGAGAGAGAGAGAAAGAGAGAGAGAGAGATTAATGACCGTCACATTTCAGAAGCCTCAACCATCACTTATCACTTAATATTTTGGGAACATAAAAGACACATACCAATGCATGCAGTCCCAAAATCCCACACCGTTCCAATAGAGGGGAAGAAGCCTGTCTCACAGGAGCAGGTGTAATTTCCGATGGTATTAGTACACACAGTGTTGGTGCCACAGATACCTGGCTCTTCGGTACACTCGTCGATGTCTGCAGGAAACATAACATGAAGTGGCCCAGATACAGCATGTCAGCACTTTATGCATAGAGAACCACGCCGGGGTAGGTAGTGTTAGCGTTAGCTACCACACCGGGGTAGATAGTGTTAGCGTTAGCTACCATGCCGGGGTAGGTAGGGTTAGGGTTAGCTACCACGCCGGGGTAGATAGTATTAGCGTTAGCTACCACGCCGGGGTAGTCAGCCTTTATAACAGGTCCAAGTGTCGTAGCAGTGGTATTTGCACAGTTTATGTTGAGATGTCTATGAACCTTTATACAGCACAATTCAGATGTAAGGCAATTCAAAGTGCTTTACAAAGGCAGAAGGATACATTTAAATAAAAGACATTAAAATCACATTTAAATGTAAAAAGACCCCCTAAAACCAAACAAACAAACAAATAGTTCATTAAAAAGAAGTTATATTGCAGTGACAGTGACTAAACTGATTTAATTACTGAACAGCCACAGCAAACAGTAATGTTTTAAGCCTTGATTTAAATGAGCCGACAGTGTTAGCAAACCTCAGGTCTGCAGGAAGTTCGTTCCACAGACGGGGAGCATAGAGAGTGAAAGTTGCTTCACTCTGCTTGGTCTTGTTCCTGGGAACGCTGAGTAAACCTTTCCTATGTGGCCTCTGGGGTCTGGATGCTTTATAATGTTCAAGTAAATCAGAAATATATATGGGCCCGAGACCTTTTAGTGTTTTGCACACAAGTAATAATATTTTAAAATTAACCCTGTGATGCACTGCAGGCCAGTGTGGTGACTTAAAGGCCGGTGTGATATGCTGTACTCTCCTGGTGTCAGTGCAGAGTCTGGCAGCAGCATTCTGGATGAGCAGCAGCTGTCTGATTGTTTTATTACCAAGACCAGTGAAGACACCATTACAATAGTCTAGTCGCTAAAAATAAATGCGGGAACAAGCTGTGCTGTATGTTGTTTAGATACAAATCCTTTAATTCTTGCTGTGTTTTTAAGGTGACAGTAGCCACCCATAAGCAACCATTTTAAAGATCAGGCGCATTTATTACGCAGATTTCAAATGTCGAAATCGGTGTTGAATTTTGCTGAATGCAAATAAAAACAACGCCCCACCTGCTGTTGCCCAGTGTGTGTGTGTGTGTGTGTGTGTGTGTGTGTGTGTGTGTGTGTGTTAGGGAATTTTATCAGTTTAAAGCCCCCTCACCCCCCCCCCCCTGAAAAGTGCTCTGCAGTTTTGTTTTACTTTCACATCCTCTTTTG
>JAODJW010000045.1:10022506-10033585 GCA_026777045.1 Hyperopisus bebe
CACCTCTCTCCTCTCCTCCTCGCCCTCCTTCTCACTCCTCAGGCTATATGCCGCTCGCTCCTTCCTGGCAACTTGCAGATGCGGCTCGCGGTTGAAGAAGGTCTGCTTTCGGCAGTGCCGTGAGGCCGAGACCAGAACATTAAGGTCCGCGGATATATTCACACACCCAGTTGTGGATAAGCAAAGGCAACACGCTCTTCTATGACAGTAACATTACAGTGTGTGTATCCACTACAGGCATAATCACGCGTATCCCTGACAGCTGAATAGGCTGAGTAATATTTTTGTTTTAAATACTGTTAAAATGCATAAGTGATGAGCGATGTCCTCTTCATCATGTATCTGCTGTTAAGTGACATGCATATGACATCTTCAGTGAGACATCTTCATTGCCCTCGCTGTTCTTCTTTTTGACATGTCTGCCATCTCCTCGCGGTATACAGGATGGCAGCAGGGCATGCGAAGCATGTTTGAAGCTGAACGAGAGGGTGGTGAGCCACGTCGCATGTCCGCCAAGAGCAGTGCCCGCCTTCCTGCACCATGGAGAGGCGGCGTGTCCTTGGGGCGCCAGCACCGCGCGCTTCCTGCAGGGTGCCAGGGGGCTGTGGCCGTGAGCAGAGGCCCAGCAGCCGAGGGCCAGTCTCTGAGACTCCCTCCCCCAACGACTCAAGCTGCAGCTGATTGGCTGGAGCAGGGCACATGATACGCGCTCTACAGCGGCTGCTTCCTTCCAGCAGACTGGCTATGCTCAGATTTTGGGTGTCAAACTATGTCAGGTCCACATCCCTGATATTTTTGGCTGTTTAAAATATTTACGATTTTTTTTTTTTTTGAGCTTTTATGACACTTCACAGGAAATTCTAATACAGATGTTTGTTCGAGTAACATGGGATAAGAAATACGGGTGATTAGCCACTAATTGGAGTAACTGAGCTAAGGAAACAGACTGGAATGAACAGCAGCAGCATTTAGCAATTAAATGAATGGGATGGACGGATGGATGGATGGATGGATGGATGGATGGAATGAGTAAAAACACAAATGTTTGAGAACTCAGTACACACCAACAGTCAAAAGCCTTGGAAAGTTTGGAGTTTCTTATTTTATTACAATTTAAACACCAATGCCACGTGCAAAAGGAATATAAACTACAGAAAAGACTAAATAAATTACAAACACCACCTACGTAATAACAGCAGATCAAATTTTAGACTCGCTGAAATAGCCAACTTTTACAGTGATTATAGCTGAACGCATTCTGGGCGCTCTATTCATTAAACACGGAAGGTATTTCCTTGGAAGTTCAGCCCAAGCTGCCGGAGAAGATCCCAGAAATGGTCTGCGCCGGCTGCCTGCCTGTGGAACCTTGACCTGTCAGTCCATTTCATCCCGAATCGCTCTCAGTTTTCCTTCATCTCCATCCTTGTTCTGATAGTTTTTACAGTGATCACATTGTGTGACATTTAGGGAGAAATGTTAATATATGTCGGGCTAGTTAAAAAACACGTTAGTCTGCCATTAATGTAACAGTAGTTGGCTATATGGATTCACTCTTTTCTTCCGTCACGTTCTTCTTTTACTTGCTGTCACGAGTTTGACCGGTACGGTACTTTAAAACCCTAGTATTTTGCGTTGGATCGGTAAGTAACTTAGACTAAAGTTGATAACGTCGTTAGCACCTCTCTTTAGTAGTTTCGCTTGTCGCTACGTAACCATTGTCAAAGGTTACGTAGAAGTCAGTGAGGATCAGGCGAAAGGTTGTTCTTAAGAGTGAAAATGCGCAGTCTCTCCTTTCCATCCAGATGAGCGAAGTTCTCGGATACCGAAACCTCCCTCTGTCTCTCATCACCTCCTGCAAACATGCGGACTTCATCCCGCAGCCAGACAAACTATCTCTACTATACAGCTGTGATGAAACAGGCGTCAAAAATGCTTCTCCGCAGAAGGTAACGAGAAAGAAGGGTCTTGCAGTTTCGGCTTTCGAATGGCTTTCAATTCAAATGTAACGACGCCAAAAACACTATTTGAAACCATGTTTCTCTTTCCAGAAAGAAGCACGTTTCGGCATCAAGCGAAGGATTTCAGGGGGTAATAAGACAGTTTAAAAAGAGATACTTTTTGTCTATTTGTCCGTTTGTTTTTCTCTGATTAAAATCAGTCCGATTGTTGTGTCAACTCCAGATTAAATGTATCAAAATGAATCAATTTCTGACAGCTGAACTGCTGCACACAGAGGCTATAGTGTAGTATTGATCATCTCGCCTTATTGTTAACCTAGTTATCAATTAGTAAAGGTGACCATATAAAAAATGTAAATTACTTTGATGTTTGAGTTATGCGTCTATACAATGTGGAAGTAGTGTTTTGATATTGTAGATCTATCTGTATTTGCAGGCGTATATTTCCGTGAATTCTGTGAAACGACGACGTGACGCTCCAGCCGGTTGCCCTTCCCGGTCTGGGCTCCTTGACAAAGGCGCCCTGACCTTGGGATCGTCCGTCAGGGCTGATCTCACTCCGGGGCGGGTTCGGGAGATTCTTTCGCATCCTGCTCGTTTAATGCGAAACACAGAGGAAACGCTTAGCCATTTTTTTTACCCAATTGGTAAATGGTTATGGGTGATTAAGGACAAATGGTGTAGATCTGTTTCTGAAGAAACAGTACGTGCAGTCAGGATTGAAATGCCTTGTGTATACAGCTGACTAAATCGATCATTTCTTACTTGCAGTTAAAAAACAGCGTGCATCATATTGACTATTGACAGGATTTATGCAATGGCATGATAAATAGGCAATCTGAGAAATGTTTCTTCCTCAAATATTAAGATTGGGAATTCCATGGATATCGTGATCATAATGAACCATACGTGTTTAAAAATGTGACGTTGTATGCACATTTAGGTGGTTCACGGCTATTCGGCCTTTTTCTGAATTGGAATTGATGTTGTTGTGTTTGTTTCTGTTTAGTAGTATTTACAAATACAGTCAGAAAGGTAGACGTGTCACAGTATGTCGTCTTGGTTTCTGTGACATAATTAGGTTTCAGGCGGTAAAAAATGGACTATCGCAAATCTGACGAATGCTTATTATATTAGTGCGCAATGAATTTCAAAATTAAAAAGAAAAGTTACCTTATCTCTAAATTATTCATTTCAAATTACTTTTTTTGCAAAGTGGCTCCGTAAAGTCGATTACCGAAATCAGCACAGATATGGCAAATTTATTTAGTAATTTAATTGTGTAGCTCCAACTCACTAATTTTTCCATGTAACTTAATGAAGTGCTAAAAAACAAATACATGAATTTTATAATGCGGTAATCTATATTTAACGCCATACCTGTGCTCAAAACCGAAAGACACGTGAGAGGTGAAGGATGATAATGTCAAGGGAGCTTATAAGATTATGTCCTTTAATTTTCAGATGTCCCCTGCTAAGAATAGTCTGTGGCTCTCCACACCGCGTCTCCCCGCAAAGCAGCGCAGCTCCCCAGAGATTCGCTTTCACTCCCGCGTCTGTGCGCGCACTTGCTTCTCGTCGTGCCTTATTCACTCCAGTAAAAGCATGTAAGGACAATCACACCTATTACTCCGATTTTAAATGACAGCGCCGATTTCAACGTACAATCACGGTCGCACTCCACCCTCTTTTTAAAATGTTTTTAACTTAAAACTGTTATTGCAATATATGTATAGGGCTAATATAATGTGCTTGGCAGTGCTACAACAGATAGCAGAATAATGAAACATTTCGTTTCCCGTTCGTATAGTCAGAATGATGTCGCTGGCCCCCGATGGAGCGATCGAGCCAAGATCGGCTAGGCAGAGTTGGAGAGAGAAAGCGGAAAGCGAATGAGAGGAGGAGGTGCGCGTCATGTGCTGCAAAGGGCTGGCCGAAGATTTCAGGACGGCGCTTCGGCAGCGCTGAATTGATCAGATGTTCATTATAGCTCGACCTGCCAGCTGATCGGAGGCTCTCACCACCTTCGTCGTTTTGTTTTAGAAGGCAGCTTTTCTAGAGCATCAGCTGCTTCCCACCCCGCCCGGGTCGCCGGACTGCACGTAGTAAAGCCGAGCAAAGTCTGATCGCAGCGTGCAGGACGGTTTTACGAACCGGGGAGATTCTTTGGGGCGGGGATGGTTTGCGGTCCCTCCACTGCGACCAGACTGGTGGCGGAGACCGTGAGAGCTGGTGAGAGAGCCGGGCGGCTGCTGCCGTCTGCGAAGGATGATCATGCTCCGATTTAAGTCCGTCTGCTCCCGCTTTGGATTTGGATGCGCGTGGATTGCCGTACTAACGTTGGAGTGCAGATGATGAGCGTTGCACAGGGGATGTCGTTTTATATCTGAAAACAAGTAAGGCAGAATTTGAACATTTTTGGCAAGATTTCGTCTTTGTTTAAAAAGGGGAACAATCCAGGGGGAAAACAACGGGGGGAAAGGAGTATCGCCAACTGGCACGAAGACCCATGATCGTCGGAAGGCTGCATGTGTGTAACCCGAGTGTGCGGCAGCGGTAGGCAGAATATGAGTCCACTGTATCAAACATTGCGGATGCTTCAGAAATAAATAAATAACTCATGTCCCCCCTTTTCCTTTTTTGTGTAAAAAAATCCGAGAGCTGCCGCAACCATAGACAAGATGCCCAGCTGAAAAAATCCCGTGGACTTGGATCCTTATTTTTATTTTTCAGCGTATAATTTAGTTAATCACTGCTTTGGCATCATATTCATAATTTATACAGTTATGATAACCATTGCTGTTTGAACCTCTCAGTGCTGTATTTGAATCCAACTTGCCCGATTGAAATGATTCAAAATTCCCAATATCGTGGATCTGGAGACCATTTGGACCAACTAGAACATTTGTATTAGTGTATTTTTTAGAATATGTTTATGCTAGTTTTTTTAACATAAAATCGAGCCGGAGAAGGACCGTACTACGGTAATAGGTGGACAAGCAGCCAGCTCGCCACACGTTCCCTTTTTCACACCCATACTTGCCCGATTTCATAAATATTTGCGGATATTCTCTCCATGGGCGTCCGTCGTTCTTACTGTTTTTCTGGCAAAGACGGAACCGAAGATCATATCAGTTGCATGCTTATTTAGTCCTGAAGCAGATGGGATGTAATGTGGTGTGGCTGCGCTGACTACTCGCTACCTTCTCTGCTGCTTCGACACGACTGGCGTTTGGTGACTAGAGAATGGCGCGGTTTGGAGATGAGGTGCCGTCCAGGTATGGCGGAGGACCTGGCCAGGGGGGTCCCGGCCGCGGCGGCAGTAGGCAAGGTGGCCCGCCGGGAGCCCAAAGGATGTACAAGCAATCGATGGCCCAGCGAGCCCGAACCATGGCCCTTTACAACCCGATACCGGTGCGCCAGAACTGTTTCACAGTCAACCGGTCCCTGTTCATTTTTAGTGAGGACAACTTCGTGAGAAAATACGCCAAAAAGATCACCGAATGGCCATATCCTTTTAAAGACACTGGGTTTTCCGGAGTGAAGGTATGGTGTTATGAAGTCCAGTGTAAATGCGGATAGATGGGTGGGCGGGGATACTCTGGGCTGTATCGGCAAGGTGTTGATGCTGTTAATGCACTTAGTGACCATTTGATCATTAGCCTCCACGACTCTGTCATCTTGTTTGATTGTGATTTAGTCTATAATAAAGATAACAGTTGTTATTTTATGCGCAAGTCTGTCAGCTTGGCATGGTAGGTGATGTGAGTAAAAACGCACAGGATCTCTTTTGTGATTTAATTAGATTAATTACATGGCATGACCCCACAAAGAGGTGTCTGGAAATCTCTATGTTCATGTTTTGTAATATAGCTCTAATACGCGGTTAGTACACCGTTTATTATAAAGTCGTAGGTATGACTGCTTATACCACGTCCCTTTTTCATTGATTAGACAGAATCGATCACGATTAGGCTGTTTACACGCCTGTTTGAAATGACACAGTGTCTCCGCGTGCGGGTGCACTTCGGCTCACGGAGTGGCGCGAGCGGGGATCTGGCGACGCGCTGCGCTGCGCTGCTTCCTGCAGCCATGGCGGGGAGGCGGTGTGCCGCTGCTGCGGTGTTGCTTGCTGATGTCAGCATGTGCAGCCTCAGAGCCTCACGGGGGGGGGAGCGGAGAAAGGTGGAGGCAGGGAGGAGGGGGCGCCACTTTACATGTATGGAACCGAGGGCTCGGGGAGAATAGGAAGTGTGTCTGTCTTTGCGTATTTGTGTCCCTGTGTGTGGCATGTTCATCAGTTTCACAGTGGACGCGGAAGGTTGTCTTTCAAGCTGACTGCTGTGGGTGCGAGCGTGTGTACGTGTGTGTGTGTAAGAGATTATTCCATGAAGCGCTTAATGAAGGTAATGCATGAACTGTGTGGCACGACTCCACTGTGTGCGTCTATTGGTTTGGGGTTTATCTGTGAATACGCAGGAGTGACTGTACCCTTGAATTAGTGATAAATCAGCAGCCAGGTCTTACAAGAGAATATGGAAATGTTAAGGCACACTTCACATGTTTGTGACTGGTTGAGTGTTTCTGCTAACAATATAACCAGGTTGTACAATACTTGTGTTGTTTTACACATCACCAGTGTAAATATGTGATTGTTTGCACTGAAAAGTGGTTTTTTTTTATGTCACGGAGGAAGGCAGTGTGAGACACACTGGATGTATGTACACTATCTGAGGCAGTGAGTATACTAAGATGCACAGGCCAAATAAAAGAAAAACTATGGTTTTATTGATCTATTTGTCACGGTCATAGTATAATGAAAATAGCTTTTCCACCCCCCTCCTTCACATGGTTCAGTCCACCATCTAAAGTCCCCCACCCCCACCAACCTCCTTCTACTGACCTGTCCTCACCAGTAACCGTGTTCAACCAGTGTGATGTGCTGGGAAACAATTTTGGGGGCTTTTTCTTTTGGTTTGAGACACTGCCTTCTTTACATACTGCCGTTGTCTCCCCATATCTGCGTTGGGTGGCCTTGGTCACTGGCATGGTAAGTGCCTCTCTGGGTGTGATTGGGAAAAGGCTGCCCAGTCTGCTTAGTACAGGAGGGGTCTGTGTTGTGGGTGATCTATGAGAAAGTCTGCTGGCTGTCTGTACTAAAGCTTCTTGGTTTCGCTCCTATAATGACATCAGAGATTAGTGGGTGATGTTAGAGAGGACCAGACGTTTGAAGTCCTTAATCCGCCACCGCCGTGTGTTGACAGGGCTGGCGATTGTGTCTGGTCCTATTAATACTTCCCATAATTCAATTCTGCCTTGTTAAACGCTGTAACCCATTGGTATGCCCCCAGCTCTGACTCGATTTACACAGCTGTCCCTTCCGTTATCTTTTTTTGTTTGTGCATTCCCTGCTTTCTGTCATTAGTTTTATGTTTGGTAGTATTTAATCCCTTTCGTCCATATAAGCATTAAAATTTAACTGGAGCTCACTGGTCTAACAGTGGGTCTAACATGGGTGACTTTGTTGGTTCTTATTGGGTTCAATCAGGCAGCGGCTGAAAGTTCACAGTCGATCCCAATCGCTGGGTTGTTCACGGTCCTGTCATCACTGCCAGATGTCTCAGTGTTCCTGTATTGTTACATTGTTGATTTAGATGTGCATGTATTCTTCCCAGTCTGTGGTAAATTAGGAAAAAGTAAAGAAAAGAATTTGGGAGGAAGGGGTTTGTTTGTTTGCATGCAAGTTCTGTAGTGGGTGATGTATCGCTGAAGTCAAACCCTTTATAAAAGACCAAAAGCATGGCAATGAGTGAAACGTCATTTAACACACTAAAGCTGATAGTATTTCATGGTAGCAGAGGGTGACGTGGTGGCTTTGCCCTGTGCTGAGCACATTCACACAGGTCTCAGCAAAGATGCGCACTTCAGATGCAGTGACGTGCCGTACAGCTCTCTGACAGCCGGCCTGACATGCAGCTCACCCTCCGCCTTCCTTCAGATGCAGTGAAGTGCCGTACAGCTCTCTGACAGCCGGCCTGACATGCAGCTCACCCTCCGCCCTCTGCGGCTTACGGAAGCATCCGGATCGCTGCCACTCTCACAGGATTAGTGGTTATTGTAAGGGAGCGGAATTACGCCGTCATTCATTACCGCGTTTCAACCTTCCTGCTTAATTTGTAGTGATTTTACAGTGCGCCTGAATGCACTGCTACATTCACATCCCTGCTGGCTTCAATAAGCACATCAAATCCTGCACATATTTCCGGGAGAGGCTGAGGCTAATGATTGGAAATTGTTCTTTATTTAAATATTGTTTCACAGTGCAGGTCTTCTTTGGTCTGGGTATAAAGACAGGATATTGTAAGTGTGATGTTGACTTTGAAAAGCTACTCTACTGTTCCAAAGCATATATAATATAAAATCACATATGAAAATGAGTTTGATGTTCCGTTATGAAAAATCTTTTTTCTAAGCCTAATAGTAGGAGAAGCTTCTGTCTAGCTCAGTAGAATAATGGCATAACTGAATTTGACAATGGTTTTGTCTTTTAAAATGAGCTGAAGTGATCGTTAGGACTCTTGAAATGAATTTGGTGTTGTTTGCATCGATCGATTCTGTGGTCGCAACTCGGAAAGTTGGGCTCTCGTTAAATATGTGCTGTTGCGTTCTCCGGAAGTGTCGCACTCGCACTGAAATGTCTGTCACTCGCGTGATATCTTCTGTTTCCATATTTGTTCATAAATATGGCTGTTATAGATACGCTGACCTAGAATCGGTAGCTGAGCTTCGGTTCGGTCTGCTGTCATTTTTCACCCTAGCTGTCTATGGGAGAGTTTTCATCCAGCCTTTACTCTTTAAATATGCATGTATCTTACGGTCAGCTTTTACTGGGGCTTTTCTGAGCGAAAAACTGCATTGCAGCCTGGTCGGCCTCAGCGTGTGCAACGCAGCACCTGCCGAAATGTCGCGTTTGGGGAGTAACTGAACACACATCAAAGTAGAGCCACTTCAAAACGGGCAGGTCGATGAAACATGCAGGAGTACATCACATGGTGGGCCAGCCTCGCTGGGGGCTTGCTGGGGGGCTCTCAGCGTGGCCCCGTGTTTGATAAGAGCTCTGCGGAGCGCACAGCCTGCTCCGAGTTGGGCCTGTTGCTAAGAGTAACGCTCACCTCCCAGCTAGGGATTCCTCCGGATTTCTTTACGACAGCCACCCTGTTTCTCTTCATTAAAACATCCCGGCCTTTATATGAACATTTTAAGTAGTAATTGTGCTAATAATTGTTAATAAATGTGGTTCTGTGGCAGTTCCCATATTGTTAAATGGCACCTGAATAGATGCTGATGTTGCCGATGTAGCATTTTGGCCAGTAAACATGGTTTATGAGCAGCGATTATGAAACCTAGAGGTGTGGTTTGATTTGAAACTTCAGACTCCTCACTGGTGGGGGCGGGGCTTCATCCAGCCGACAGTTATGATTGGCTGTTTCTGGGTGTGCCAAGGGGTTAGAGTGACAATGCGCGTGGTCATTTGCGTGTGTAGCTGTGTTTTAGGCATGCTTTGGGCTGTGTCAGGATAGGCGTTTGTTCCAGCATGTTCTTTGTCATAACGTTGAGTCTTTGATCTACGTTTAATCTGCAGAATGTAAATAATTCATTGGTCCCTCTCTGTTTGGATTGTCCCTGCTAGTAACCAGAGTGGTTGTGATGGAAGTCGTGGGCTGCTGTACACCTTTTTACAGACCTCAGGGGTCAGACTGCCCCCCCCCCCCCCAAAAAAAAAAAAAAACAGTCTAAACCCATATCATGCTCTGCCTTGCCTTTCGGATCTTGGACTAGACCCAGCATGGCTAAAGATACTAACACTGTTCTGAAGGAACACTTTTCACCTGCCTTCCCACCACGACTGCCAGACACAGGCATCAGCCGGTATCAGCCAGTTAGTAAAGTGCTCTAGTCTGCCCCCTGCAGGTGTGGAGATCAGCAACAGGAGATACGTCAAGCTGTGTGTTGGCTACATTTACCCAGATGCTGCCTGTCATTCTTACACACAGGTTGGCAGTAGGAAGCAGGTGCTCGTTCTTATTGTCAGTGTTTTTTAATTTTATTTTTTGCCCTCTCCAAAAATCTGTCGTATAAATGAAGGCACTAGATCATCTTTACTCATATGGTGTCAGTCTGTGAATATAAATTAGCAGCCTGTTTACATGGCCCTGCCTTAACCCCCCCCCCCATTGAAAAGCTCTGTGCACAAGGAGGATACAGGTCTGCCCCAGGTCTGTGGGATGACTGGAGCTGTACCTTTGTTTACTCTAAATTACTCCAACGGTTGTAAGACATAAGTAATGTAAGGCTTCCTAGCCAATGCCACTGTGGTGTTCACCCAGTACTCTACACAGGCTTTGTGATTGGCTGGTGAGGGAGCACGTAAAGCACAGCAGCTATATGAATGTGATTGGCTGGTGAGGGAGCACGTAAAGCACAGCAGCTATATGAATGTGATTGGCTGGTGAGGGAGCACATAAAGCACAGCAGCTATATGAATGTGATTGGCTGGTGAGGGAGCACGTAAAGCACCCCAGCTATATGAATGTGATTGGCTGGTGAGGGAGCACTTAAAGCACCCCAGCTATATGAATGTGATTGGCTGGTGAGGGAGCACGTAAAGCACCCCAGCAATACAAATGATGTAAAACGACATGAAATGTAGCTCTCACAGCCCACACCACACCTGAAGGGCTTTTTTCCTGTTATACACTTTGTGTTCATCTGTCAGCCTTGCAGGGCCCCCAGTTTAGGCAGTAGGAGAGCCCTTCAGGTGTCGATGAGAATGTGTCTGTCAGCTGGTCGTGGTGCTGCTCTGCAGGCCTAAAGTTACAGGCTATACCTGTCAGTCAGTCTGCCATGCAGGTAAGATGGTCACTCATTAGGACAGCCATCACCTGGGCTGTTCCTTAGTCAGCAGATCAGACAGTCAGACATGTGCAGACAAGAGTCGGGGGGTTGGAGGGGGGTATTCATGTTCCCGGTCATTGGTGCATGGGGGGCGGGGTCTGTGTTTTTCATAGGGTGCCTCGGCAGAGCCAACATCATCTGGTCCAAAGGCTCTCAGGTCCTGTCA
>JAODJW010000045.1:10033647-10047198 GCA_026777045.1 Hyperopisus bebe
GGGGGTGCGCTGACGTGGAGCCGGGCTATTTCTGGGCACCGAGCTCGGAAAGCGGCTGTGATGGATTGATTTTTTATGCTCGTGTTCCAGGAGTCGCATGCTGCTGATGATGATGCTGAAGGCTGCCAGACACCTGCACAGCGACATGGCACCTTAACCCCTAGCCCAAGCCCAAGCCTAACCCTAACCCTAACCCTAACCCTAACCCCAAGCCCAAGCCTAACCTACATGGGCTCAGCCGTGTCACTTTCGGCAGATGGATGACCATGAAATGTCCCCGGGTTGCCTCTCTATAGTAATGTGCTCCTTTGCTGAGTATTCACATTGGTATTCAGTATCCCTCATTCGGTTGTTCCTGGGAACGTTTATCTAAGCTGACGCTGAGCACCTGAACATCACAGCACAAATTTGCCTGGAGCCTTTGACCTGAGCATTAGCCCATTGCCTGTTTCCTAACACTTATTTAACTTCCTGTATAAGGACGTGTGTGTGTATGTGTCTGTGTGTGTGTGTGTGTGTGTGTGTGTGCGTGTGCGTGTGTGTGTGTGTGCTGCTTTTCTTTCTCCTTTCCATCCTATGTCATTCAGTCTCTCTCAGCTCTCCCCTCCTTTCTCCTCCTTGGACCCCCCTCTTCTGCCACCTCTCCTTCTCCTTTCTCCCCCTTGGACCCCCCTCTTCTGCCACCTCTCCTGCTTCTTTCTCTTCCTTAGTGAAAGGCAGAGAGAGAAAATAGAGAAAAGGTGGAAGAGGGGTTCACCAAAGTTTTTTGGAGGAATCTGGCCCACCTAATTAAGCAAGATCTCTTGAAAATGTGAGATGCACAAAAAAGACAAAAATATCTGGCATGATGGTTAAAAAACTGAGCAGCTAACAGGAAGGCTACAGTTTTATGTGACAGAATGCGGTCTGCTGTTGTACCTTTAAGAAGACAGTTTTGGTTCAGGTATACAGCTCCATTAGGGGCCATTGATCTGAGTGCTTCATGAGAAATCGTCCCAGAATACTGTACACCCTGACCGTTCAGACAGGGACTTCGACCCAAAATTACCGCTTTTTCCAATATCCCTACAATAATGCCACTCAAAGTTTCTGACTTAAGGAGTTGCACTTTGCTAAAAATATTCTTTTGTGAGACATTGTGGTCCCCATGTCCGTTGGAAGGTTATAGAAAGTGCACTCCATCCTCTCTAAAAGGCAGCAGCGTGTGTCCAATGGGGGTGTCTACCTTCAGCTCACGTTTCATTTCCATAGTCGGTTCAGATGAAGACCAAAATTTGCTCGAAGCGAATTTTGCAGAACTGCGAGATCCTGTCTGCGTTTTTACTTACAGAAGCAGAAACGCCATCACTGTAGATGGCTATCTCACCGCATGTGACGAACAGCTTATAACGTTACCGCAGTCTGTGGGAGTTCCTCTTTTAATAGGAAGGACGATCGGGGAGATGATCAGATAGACAGGGAAGCAGAGCAGCACAGAGAGGGATGGGCTGGCCCTGAACCCCACTGCATTCTTTTTGCCTGCTTTCATCTCTGCTATTTATAGCACGGCATATTAGGAAGGACGGGTAAATTCATAAATGAAGGTGTTTGGGCAGCACAGATCAGACGTGGTGTTACATTCATCATGCCCTTTAGAGCATAGGGCTTGAAACGGGCAGGACGAACAATGAGCGGAGGATGAAGAGGAGATCAGACGGAGGAGGAGGACGCCCGCGCTGCCAACAGTGGGGCCTGGGGCGCTTTCATCTCTCTGAGGCACCTGCCTGGCATGGCCCCGTGTTGCCCCCCCCCCCCCCCCAGGCTCCTCACAGGGCCCCTTGATCCAGACCCCGGGGGGAAACAGCATACTGGCCCACTGAATGGCTGCTAATCCAGCAGCAGGAAGCAGCTGTTACGGGGTACTCAATAGGGGGCGCTCTATTGTGCGCTATGTAGAATAAAGGTAGCAGGCTGAATAGCAACAGTAGTAATAAACCTTGGTAGTAATCCGGGATTTGATAAACCCAGAAGTAATACTGGTAGTAATCCAGGTAAAAATAAATACTGGTAGTAATCCTGGAAGTAATAAATCCTGGTAGTAATCTTCGAAGTAATAAATCCTGGTAGTAATTCTGGTAAAAATAAATCCCTGTAGTAATAAATAAATCCCAGTAGTAATGATGTTAAAAATCTTGGTAGTAATAAGTCCTGGTACTAATCCTGGTAATATGAAATCCTGCTGGTTACCGTGCTAATAATCTTGGGCATTTTGTGACTCATTTAGCATAAATCACCCTATACACTGTCTAGTTCCCCTGTCAGTTGCCTTCTGCATCCTGCATATTCATATCAGACACCTCCTTTTTGCGGAAAGCCACCTCACGTGGGGCCACAGCAGAGCAGCATCCAGGAGGATCTGTGACACGAGAAGGGTGCCTAGTGTTAAGGAATTTGACTTAAGACCAAAACACAGCAGATTTGGGTCTGTACTCTTTTACATTTGTCCAGAAACCTTCTTGTCTTAATCAGCTGTTTGCGTCTTCACCCTGTCAAATGATTTGTACTGAACACAGAAACTGAACGCGGAAGCACAAAACGCTACATGGGCTTGGCTTAGGGTTAGGGTTAAGGTTTTACTGACATCTTGTTCAGTCTAGATCACAGGTGTAAAACTCCAGTCCTGGGGGGCCGGAGCCCTGCTCATTTTCGGGTTTCCCCTCATTTTACACACCTGATTCAACTTCTTGTGCTAATTACCACACAGCTCTTGAGCTGAATCATTTGTGGTGGAACAGGGAAAGAACTAAGCTACACAGGGCTGCGGCCCCCCAGGACTGGAGTTTCACACCACTGGTCTAGATGCTCAGGGTCCCAGGTATTTAAAGGTGTCCATTACACTGCTATGCTTCTTATAGCTGGATGGAAACAGCTGGGCATAATGTGTTTTTTGTTTTTTTTTTTAAGGCATTTTGACATTCTGTTGATTGTTTATTGAGCTTTTCCTCATTGTTTTATCTACTGCAAGATGTGGTTTGATGTCCTGGGAACTATCTCTTTAATTCTGCCACAGACACCCACAAATGTTAGGTGTTAGGATAAGCAGAGGCAGCCACACAGACACACATCCTGCAGGGTTAACTGAATGGAGAGCAAGGTGCTAATGTGTCCTAATGGCTGAGATTCCGCAGAGCACAGGGACTGAGAGAGCCGCTTATCAGGGGAGTGCGGGAAGATCCTCTGCCAGTCACTCTCCCTGCTTTTCTCATTTCTTCGGAGGCGTCCCTTTTCACTGTAGCACCCTGCATTATCTTACATTGCCCAGTACTGTCTTGTATCACCCTGTATCGTCCTGTCTCATCCTATATCATCTTGCATCAACCCGTATCACCCTGTATCTCCCCATATCTCCCCGTATCACTATGTATCACCCCACATTGCCACATATCACCCTGTATTGCCCTGTATTCCCCGTTATCTCCCTGTATCACCTTGTATTGCTCTATATCCCCCTGTGTCACCCAGCATTACCCTGTATCTCCCTGTATTACCCTATATCATCCTGCATTTCCCTGTATCACCCCATATCACCCCTGCATTGCCCTGTATCACCCTTATCGCCCTGTATCTCCCTATATTGTCCTATACCACCCTGTATTGCCCTCTATCTCCCTGTATCACTCTGTATTGCCCCGTATCTCTCTGTATCATCCTTTATCACCCCATATCACCCTGTATCTCCCTGTATTGCCCTGTATCACCCTGTATCACCCCATGCCATTCTGTATCTCCCTGTATTGCCCTGTATCACCCTATACCATTTTGTATCTCCCTGTATTGCCCTGTATCACCCTGTATCACCCCATGCCATTCTGTATCACCCTGTATTGCCTTATATCACCCTTTATTGTCCCATCTGTCCCTGCATCACCCCCAGTAGGTCAGCGACACACACAGACCATTGATTTGAGGCTCATGTAGTCCAAAAATATCAGGTGCTGCAGACACCTGAATGATTGAGCAGTGTAAGAAAACTATTAAAATTTGCACTTAAATGATTAAAAAAATATTCAGGCATAATTCTCTCTTTGAAACCATTTAACTTGTAAAAAGTTGCAGAACCCTGTGGTTTTAAAGCCATTGAGATAATTGAAAAGTGTCTGTTGGCAAGTATAGATTACATCAAATGTCAGGTGGGGCATCCAGGAAAAGGGCCTTTTATTTTAAAATGATTTTAGAAAACAGTGGACTGTATATTACATCATAATAAAGACCTTAGTGATCTTCATGATGAAGTAAAAAAAGTTAGTAGATCTAACTCAAATATTGACAAAAAATGAACTTCTTCAGTTTGCACAATGACCATGTCAGGTGGTGCAGCCCATAGAATACCACGGGAATATTGTAATATGATGAAACTCTTTATTTCTCTTTAAAACTGTACCGATATATTTGATTTCAAGCAGATGCCTGTTTACTTTGAAAAGAGCTAGAAAAGGCAGATGCCACCACCGCAGTTAACATTATTACTGATCATAAATGCAAAAAACAAATAGTCATTAGCAATGTCTGGTGCACTGTAGACATTTATGTGGTCACTTTGTAATGGTTATCATTTGGTTGCTCCACCGAGCATTTTCCAGGCAGTGAAAACCTTATTTGTCATTCATCCAGCAGCAAACTGCTGAATATCTCGCTTCGTTGTGCTGAAGTCCAGCCCAGGCAGCAGACAGACAAGGGATGGGCCTGGGAGACGGAGAACGAGGAGAACCTCCACACAGAGACACGCACTCTCTCTCTTTCTCTGAGTTTGGAGGCTGCGAGTGACTTTTCTTAGCAATCCGTGATTAATTAATTACGCCAGACGATGGCCACCCACTCCCCGCAATTCCCGTTGCCTTCCTCGTCTCGCTGTCTCTTTTTAGTCCTGCCCACTGCTGCTAGAAGCTGCTGTTGGTGTCAGAGAGGGTGAAACTCGTGTGTGAGAGAGCCGGTGTGCCTGCCAGGGTGTCGGGGAGCACTGTAAAGTAGGGATTATAGTACAGGAAGGTTGTGGGCTTTCAGTTTAACACGGGTACAATAGCTATTAGAGCGATCAGTCACTCTGAGCCTGTCTGTGATGATCGAGTGCAGACAGACTATCACACATCCCTATATTACTGCGCAAAATTGTGTCACAATGAATGATTGAAACAGGAAATGCACATTTAGCACTTAGTATGAAATATACACATATAGCTGTTGGCAGAACATCAGGATAAAAAAAAATTCTTATTCATCCAGTGTGATAGAAGTTAAACTACACTCCACAACATGTGCGTGTATGTATCTCATCAGCTTTGTGTACTAGTGCCCCCTATGGGCTTGTATGTGTACGTGTCTATGTGAGTGGGTGGTCAGACAGCATTTGAGCAGTACAGTGTTGCACTGCAGAACAGTAATGGTATGGTCACTTCTGCAGTACAGCGTTCCAGTGCAGAACAGTGACGGTGTGGTCACTTTACAGAATTACAGTACAGAACAGTGACACTATGGTTAAGTTTTGTGGGATCTGTTGTTTGGCCATGCTGCCTGACTGACACGTGAGTCTCTCTCAGGAGGTATTTCCTGTCCCTAGAAGGCTAGGATAAGAGTGGGCCTCCTTCAGTACAGTCAGGAGACCTGTAGAGGCATTTTAAAGGACTGGTGTTAGCCAGCGCTCACCACACTTCCCAGAACAACTCCTCTGAGGACCATTTGCCTGATTTTGCCTGGTTGACATTTATATCATTGGATTGCAATCATTTTTATGGACCTGCACTTAGTTTGGTTACTTATGGTTGAGGTTAGAGCTGGGTAGGGTTTAAGGTTGGCATAGATAGGATTAGGGTTTTTCCCATAGAAATTAAATGATGGTCCCCTTGAGGTATGAATACAAACGTGTGTGTGTGTGTGTGTGTGTGTGTGTGTGTGTGTGTTCTGGTGGAATTGAGTGCCTGCGTCCCTGACTTGGCTTTTCTGTCAGTTACTTTATACTTATATGCCCAAAGCCATTTACAGTCTTTGCAGCTCCCTGTACGCTGGCAGAAGAGTCACCAGCCAGCTTCCCCCATACCCTGTTCATCACAGCACTGCTTCACTCACATCCTGTTCACCACAGCACTGTTTCACCCGCACCTTCCACACTGCAGCACTGTTTCACCCACACCCTGCTCACCTCAGCACCGTTTCACATGCACCCAGCTCACCATAGTACTGCTTCACTTGCACGCTGCTCACTGTAGCACTGCTTCACCTGCACATTGCGTACCACAGAACTGCTTCACCCACACCCTGCTCACCGTAGCACTGTTTCACCCATATCCTTCTTACTGCCTCACTGCTCACTGGTACCTTGTTCACTGCAGCACTGCTTAACCTACCCCCGCTCACCGCAACACTGCTCACATACACCCTGCTCACCCAGCACTGCATTACCCACACACCGTTAACTGCAGCACTGCTTCACCAGCACCCTGCTCACCACAACACTTCTTCACTCACTCACTGTTCACTGCAGCAGTACTTCACTGGCACCTTCCTCACTGCAGCACTGCATCACCCACCACTGAACTGCTTTACCCACACCTTGCTCACTGCAGCACTGCTCACTCACACCCTGCTCACTGCAGCACTGTTTCACCCACACACTGCTCACCGCAGCACTGCTTCACCCACCCCCAGATCTTCCTGGACATGGAGCCAAAAAGCCCATCACTTCAGATCACGTTTCAGGATTCATCTCTGGCTGAGTCCTGGACAGTGCACCAGTGTCAGCAGGTATTAACCAAGTGGTGAGCATGCATGAGGTAGCTAGCTGATGAATCGCATTCAACCCTAAAGCACACATTGTTTTACCTAAATACAGCTGGTGCCACCGTTACTCTACCAGCCATTTGAGCCTCTTCTGCTCACAAGCCTCTGCCTCCTTCCTATAAGTGTGGGTATGTGCACATCTGTAAGTTCGTGGGTCTGAGCTGGGCATCAGTGAGTCCATTCGCTAGAGAATCCACCAGACCAGGTTTTGTGTGCATTCATGCCTTGTTCCTATATGTGAGGGCAACTGAGATGCATTTTTTCGAGCCTATGTTTGTGCTTAATCACTCCTTCCATCATCCGGAGTACTATATCCGTTAGCAGATGGTAAGAGGTAAAACATAGACCTTCCTCAGGGAGTTAGGATTCAGTGAAGGTATGTGTTCAAGCACACAGTATCGCGCCAGCTTGTGCAGATCGCAGCTTCGAGCTGGTGACGTCATCCCGGTTAGGGTCATGCTGTGGCCAGGTGGCGTGCGGCCTTCAAACGGAGGGGGGGGGGGGGGTGGGGGGGGATATTAGCTTTATCGTCAGCAGGCTGTACTGGTATGACTTTGCGCAGCAGTCTGAGAGGAACCAGAGCATGACGGACATCTGACTGTGAAGCTGTATGGACAGGGGTGGACATGTTACTTCAAGTCCCGGCCCAAAGTGTTCACTTTCCAGCACCTTCCGTAGCTGCATGTTGTCCAGTTTCTTCCTTCCCTCCCCCCCTTAAAGGAAATGGACCGGGCTGCTGCCGCCTTACATCATGCCCAAGGACGTTCTCTGTCTCGGAGCGTGCGTGGCTCGCGTCACCGTGCCCACCCACTGTGATCCGATTCGTTCCGCCAGCCTGCGTAACGTGTAATCCAGCGATCAGTGCCATTGCCGTACGGGTTCCTTGTTTTGGGAAATGTATTCCTCGAGTATGTGTTAATTCCCTCAAAGAAAGGTCTGGTATGGATCTGGGATAGCTTTGGGATGCTGGCTTGTAACACGAGCGAAATGGCAGTGAGCAGAGGTGTGTGAGACAGCGCCACCATGTGCCCAGTGGAAGTGCTGCTGATTACCTGAGCCGACCTTCAGGTTATTAACAGTTTATTAACGAGTGGGTGGGGTGCAGCTGGCCTT
The DNA here is from genome assembly GCA_026777045.1 of Hyperopisus bebe. NCBI lineage: Eukaryota > Metazoa > Chordata > Actinopteri > Osteoglossiformes > Mormyridae > Hyperopisus > Hyperopisus bebe. The sequence continues at coordinate 10,041,571 of JAODJW010000045.1, forward strand.
GGCTACAGTCTCCTTTTCCAGGATGAGCTGCTTCCAGTTTCTGTTGAACTTCCTTAACCAGGCTGCCTCACTCCTTTTGAATACATGATCCTGGCCACCATCATCGCCAACTGCATTGTCCTGGCCTTGGAGCAGCATCTGCCGGACGGGGACAAGACCCCCATGTCCGAGCGCCTGGTAAGACCACCCCGTTTGCAGCTGCCCCCCCCCCACACACGCACAGGCACACAGACACACATACACTCACACTAAAACCTTTCTCTCCAAACTGCTCTGCAGCTGAACCGCCTGCTCAGGCTAATCCTCAACGTGCAGTACAAAGAGATCCCAATTTACGCAAGAGCCGCGTTCTCGCGGCGCTCGTGTATTTCCGATCTTGGGTAGTCTGCACGATTTCTTTGCCCATTGAAAAATAAAATAGCAATGATATAACTCTGTGATTAGTGTTATTTTGAGTCGTGTCCCATAAGACAAACATGAGGATGTATGGGGTTATTTTAAAATGCCACGGTTTAAAGCTGCACGGTCCTGCCCCCCCCCCCACAGGACGACACAGAGCCCTACTTTATCGGCATCTTCTGCTTCGAGTCGGGCATCAAGATCCTGGCCCTGGGCTTCGCCTTCCATAAGGGCTCGTACCTGCGCAACGGCTGGAACGTCATGGACTTCGTAGTGGTGCTCACCGGGTGAGTGTGACACACACATGCACACACACACACGTTGTTGGCGTGCCCTTTTTCTTCACACACACGCGTGCGCACAGACACACACATACACACATGCACACATACACGCATGCATACACACACACACGCATGCATACACACATGCACCTAGACACATGCACACACACGCACATATACGGATGTGCACACATGCATTGCTGTCAGCGCATGCCCTTTTCCTTCCCGCACATGCGTGTGCACAGACACATGGTGAGTCATTTTGGGGGGGGGGGGGGGAGCGTGTGATCAGAGCCCCCAGCCAGCCCCCCTCCCTCACCCTAACGAGCACGGGGACATGGCTTCGATCACAGCCAGGGATGTGCCCAAATGTCACCTCGGCGGGGGGTCTGGGCACTGGGGATGAAGGGAACGGAGGAGTGGGAAGGGGAGAACTGAGAAAGAGAGAGAGGAAATGGAGGGGAAAGATGGGGAAAGAGAAAAGGACAGTGGGGGGTGACAGGGAGGCGATGGTGGTGACACTACGGAAGGCTGACAGGCCGAGCTGCAGGGACGCCTGGCCTCCTCTGCTTTTACAGTCTGCTCCCTCCTTCGTATGCCCTCCATCTTGCACTCCTTCAGCTGCCCTCCCTGTCCTTCTTCCGTCAGAGCCGGGGCCTGAGGGCCCACAGACCAGGACGGGCCCTGTCAGGGCTGATAGCTGCGTGCCGGCGCCCCCCCTAGGCTGTTTGTGCACCTGTGTCCTTCCCCCATGGTCACTATCTGCTGAAGGGCCAGTCGTGGAGAGTGAGGGCGGGATCCGGGCAAACGGGCACCTTAAGTGGGTCATGGAGCCTAGAGCCCCACCCTACCCGGGGCTTCCCTCCCCTATGGGCACTGCCCCCACCTGCTGTCTGGCGCACAGCTGTCTGCTGGGGGCTGTGAGTATAGCCCTTACTGGCCAGCGGGGCTTGGTGTCTGGGGAGAGCTTGCAGACTAGGTGTGAGCACCTGTGTGTCCGTATGTGTCCTGTATGTGTGTGTGTGTGTGTGTGTGTGTGCATGTGCAAGGGAGTGTGTTGTGCCTGGTGAACACCCGGAACGTGAGCCAGGTTACGTAAAGCCTCACTGGCAATGATGCAGGCAGGAATCTCACAGGCCTGCTGGTGCACGACGTCAGCTGCGTTATGGCGATGATAGCCTGCATCTATACATCAGCAGCCTGCATCTATACATCAGCAGCCTGCATCATCGAGGAAGCCATCCAATCCAGGCAGGCTGGGGGGGGGCAGCCTGGAGCATACAGGGGCCTTGGAAGAGAGTGAGAGACACAGGAGAGACAGGGGTTTGGGGGTTTAGGGACAGGGTGGGCAGCAGGCAGTGACGTTGCAGTGCGTGTTTGATCATGTGATCATGCCTGGGGCTTGGGATAGGAGGAGAAAGGGCAGGGAGAAGCAAAAGTGTGCCAGGGGTGGGGGGAGAGATCGTCAATTGAGAGTGAAAGCGAGAGCGATGAGGGAAAGGACAGAGGCAAGGTGGAGGGGAGGATATATAGACCTATAAGCAGACAAGCTGGGGAGCAAGCTGGATGTGGAGGAGAGAGAGGACGGGGGGCAGAGGCAGAGCAAGCCAATGAGAGAGAGAGAGAGGCAGTGGGAGGAGACAGGGGCAGAGCTGGCCAATGAGAGAGAGGGGGGGGTGGGAGGAGACGGGCAGAGCTGTCCAATGAAAGAGAGAGAGAGGGTCGGAGGGGGCAGAGGCAGAGCCGGCCAATGGGGGAGGGGGCATGTGCCTATGCTGCTGCAGTAACCTGTTTTTTACTGCTGCAGATGATCAATCATCCACTGGAGCCCTGAGACTCCATAACAGACGCATTCCCTCACTCACTCCTGCTCTCCTCCTCTCAGTAATGAACACCAGCTCCTTCCCTTGCGGTTTTTAACTCCACATGCTTGTTTTCCCACAGACACGCTAGTTACTGTGGAAACCCACCTATTTTCAGTCCAAATAATCCAAGCACACATTGTCTGTGGATGAGATGGATGCGTGCATGTGTGTGCCATGCTGAAGCACATGTGTGTTTAAGGGCCCCCACACTCCTCGCCCCTGTCTGGATGCCCCCCTCCCCATCTGCGGCTGATGTTGGCTCTTGGCTGTCGGCCACAGGCCACTTTGAAGAAAAAACAATTCTGTCCTTCCGCAGCTTCGCTCTCTCCTTTGATTCCTATTTGCAGGTTGACACTGACTCGCTCAGACGGACGTGCGGTGGACACGTGTTCCTGCACATTCTCACACGGTCACGCGGCACCAGCAGCATGTGCCAGCGACTTACTGTCACTGTAGAGGGATTCATTTAAACCAGAGGTTCTGAGATGTGTCTTGCTGAAGATTGGACCCTCCATTATAAAATGGGAGACTCGTCTAGTACCTACAGTGTTCATGTTCTGGAAGGACCCATCACGGGTGTAGCTCAGAGCAAACACACTTAGAAGAAGCACACAGTTGTGGCAATTCTAGGATTTTTTTGTGGTGGGGGGCATAAGAGGGGCCACAATTCATACAGAGGAGCCAGCTGTATCATTAGCCAATGATATATTTTGAATCGGTGAGAGTCAGAGGAGAGGGCACTCCAGGGGCCAATCAGCTTTCAGCTGGGGCCAGTGTCTCTGTGGCCCCACCCCTGTATATGCTCCTACAGTCCAATTACAGGGCTGTACTCTGATCTGCACAATCCCTTGTCCTGAAGTTCCGTTCTGGCCATCAGTGCTCAAGCAACTGCTGTCCATGGTGCTGAACGTCTGCCCAAACTAAGGGGAAGTGCTAAGTGTTCCTGATGGAGGAAGGAGGTTAAGGTTGACTTCCTGTGCCCTATTAGTCATCAGCTGGCCCCACCCCCGTTCCTCTTTCAACTTCTGGTTCTTAAGCTGATCAGTGATTGGCAGTATTGTTTTAACTGCTCGCAGGTGCCGTCTGTGGCGTTGCTTGCAGTTCAGTGTGTTGCGCCATGTTCCACAGCGTGACCTCGGCTCTGTCCTCGGCGTCCAGGCTGTCTGTGCGAATTGTGAGCTGGGCACAAGTGCCGTCCGCCCAGCTTGTGAAGTCGTGACTCTGCCGACGACACGTCTCTCTGCGCAACGTCACTGCTGGTGTCACAAGCACAGTGGGGAGTGAAAGGGCGATTGAGGCAAGGGAGAGAGAGGCAAGTTATAGACAGACAAGGGAGAGGCAGGGGTGAAGCAACAGAAAGGGGCAAGGGAGAGAGAGGCAGGGGAGAGAGGCAAGGGTGAGAGAGGGAGAGACAAGTGAGAGAGAAGCAAAGGCAAGAGAAGGAGAGGTAAGGGAGAGAGAGGCAAGAAAGAGATGCAAGGGAGAGAGAAAATGGAATGACACAAGGGAGAGACCAGGGAGAGGCAACGTAGAGGGGAAAGGGAGAGAGCAGCAAGGGAGAGAGGCGAGAGAAAAAGGCAAGGGCAAGGGAGGCAAAAGTGAGAGAGGGAGAGGGAGAGGTGAGAGAAAGAGAGAGAGGCAAGGGTGACAGAGGGAGATGCGAGAGAGAGAGAGGAGTGAGGGAGAGAGAGGCAAGAGAAAAATGCAAGAGAGGGACAAGGGAAAGGCAAGAGAAAAAAGCAAGGGAGAGAGCCACAAGGGGGAGACAGGGAGAGGCAAGAGAGAGAGGCAAGGGAGAGAGAGCTATGAGAGAGGGAGGTGTGTGTGTGTGTGAGAGAGAGAGAGAGAGAGAGAGAGGCAAGGGTGAGAGAGGGAGAAGTGAGAGACAGGGAGGTAAGGGAGGAATAGGCAAGGGTGAGGCAAGAGAGAAGGGTAAGGGAGAGAGGCAAAATAGAAAGGCAAGAGAGAGGGAAAAGAGAGGGAGAGGAGTGAGGGAGAGGCAAGAGCGAGAGAGGGAGATGCAAGAGAGAGAGAGGAGTGAGGGAGAGGCAAGAGAGAGGCTAGAAAAAAGGCAAGAGAGGAACAATGGGAAAGAAGCAAGGGAGAGAGTCGCAAGGGGGAGAGAGGGAGAGGCGAAGGTGAGGCAACAGAGAGGGGCAAAGAGAGAGAAGCAAGAGAGAGAGGGAGAGACAAGAGAGAGAGGCAAGGAAGAGAGGGGGACAAGGGGAAAGGCAAGAGAAAGAGAGGCAATGGAGGCACTATACAGTAGCACATTCACACTCAAACACTGAACACATATGTACTACACAGCGACACCCTCACACTCAAACACTGAACACATGCACACTACACAGCAACACCCTCACACTCAGACACTGAACAGGTATACGCTACATGATGACAGATTCGCACTCAGACACTGAACTGGTACACGCTACACCGCGACAGATTCACACACAGACACTGAACAGGTACACGCTACACTGCAACAGATTCGCACTCAGACACTAAACAGGTACACACTACATGACGACAGATTGCACTCAGACACTGAACAGGTACACGCTACACAACAACGTATTCGCACTCAGACACTTAACAGGTACACGTTCCATGACGACAGATTCACACTCAGACACTGAACAGGTACACGCTACACATTGACACATCTACACTCAAATTCTGAGTAGGTGTGCACAGTGACAAATTCACACTCAAACACTAAACAAGTACACACTACACAGTTACGCACTCACATTCAAACACTGAACAAGTACACACTACACAGCGACACACTCAGACTTATACACTGAACACATACGTACTACACAGCGACACACTCAAACACTGAACACATGCACACTACACAGTGACACACTCAAACACTGAACACATAGACAATACACAGTGACACACTCACGTTCAAACATCGACCAAGTACACAGCAACAGACACTCAAATACTAAATAGGTACACACTACACAGTGGAGGGGCTGCCAGGTATGAACTGCTGCAAAATAAGAACATAGAACAGTGCTGAGGGGTAGACTGAGGATCCACAGGGGGGGTGGGGGGGGGCA
>JAODJW010000045.1:10087532-10098938 GCA_026777045.1 Hyperopisus bebe
GTGTGCGTTTGCGTGTGTGCACATGTCCATGTGTGTCTGTGTGTGTGTGTGTGTGTGTGTGTGTGTGTGTGTGTGTGCGTGTGCGTGTGGTGCAGGCGGTGCAGACAAGCACCAGATGGACTCTGAGCTGCGGAAGGAGATGATGGCAATCTGGCCCAATCTCTCCCAGAAGACTTTGGACCTCCTGGTCACCCCACACAAGCGTAAGTTTCCAGAAGGTTTGTCTGTCCGACTGCTCCCCCCCAGAGGACAGCTTCTTGCTTGCCGCTGAACTCAGCATGGCAGAAACCCCCCTACCTCACTGCCAGAAGCGTGTCACATACAATCATTCATCCAGAGCACAAAAATTTACATAAAATGCCATGGCACACAAACGCGGGACACCCCAGCCTAATGACAGTCTGCAAAAGAATGGATTACGCCACAGAATCCATCTCAAAACACTGCTGCACCAAATAATACCAAAAGTGCCATGGCTATTATTATGAATCAGAGAGGCCAAGACGCCTGATGTTCTTCCTGGGGTGTCCGCTTCAGAGCGTAATCAAAGTACAGCAGAGAGAAAGAGCCTTCAAAGCGGATTCCACCAGCTATCTGCGGTCTGTGCATCTCCGTGGCGTCTAACCTCCTGCCGTTCCCCCGACTCTGGGTGCGGCGCACTCTACACCGTCGTGCAGGGTAACCTGTCCTTCTCTCTACAGCTACAGACCTGACGGTGGGCAAGATCTACGCAGCCATGATGATTATGGAGTACTACCGCCAGAGCAAAATCAAAAGGACCCAGGCCCTCCTCGAGGAGCAGGTACTGCCCTCGAGATGTTCGTCCGCCTCTCGCCATGGTTGCAAAGCTGAGCTCCGCACTGGGCGGCTCTCCTCCCGGCAGCCTGAGCTGTGACAACGAGCTCTCCCCCCCCAATCACCATGGCCGACGCTGCAGCCATGGCCTGCTCCTGCTGCTTGCCCTCCTTCTACGCTCCTCCGCTGACACTGCCCCTACTGTGACTGTGCCATGTGCCCTGAAGCTGCTGCGTGTGATGCTTGATTAGCACGTGGACTGTGTCGTTCAGGGGGGAGAGGATGGGGGGGGGTGGTGTAGTATCAGGGAGTCAGGAAGGCTCCGAGAGCCACGCTGCTCTGACTAAGCAGGAGACTTGGTACCATTAGGTAGCAGTGGCTGTTGGGGGGGTGACAGCGCCCTCTTAAGGTCTTATGGGAGTTTAACCACATACCATGGAACTTATACCACTCATAACTGTAGCTTGTCCGTTTACTCTAAGATTAAATATTAATATGACTATTACACTATGCCAGTGATGTCTCAATGTGTGTTTAGAATATGAATATTAATTTTTCCACTGCCACTCCGAGATTAGACTCTGGAATTAGATGTCATTACTGATGTCCAAACAATAATTCAGACTTTTTTTGATAAGTGATATTCAGAAGAGATTATAGACTTTTATAAGATAGCACAATGTTTATGCTGGAGAGAGATTCTTGCTTGTAATTAAGCAAACATTAATATGATAAGAGTCAATGGGAAATGTACGATAATGATCTAAAACAAATACATTTTGCTGAGTGGGGACCAGTCTCCTGCCTCTCCAAGAGCAGTGCTAAAGTCAACTGTCAACAACCAGCGAAAACCAGCCCACCAAAGATCAGCAGAACCTTTCGGGCTGCCAGCCAGCTGTCTTGGGTTCAGGAGCTAACATTTCTCCTGGTTTCCCCCAACCGTAACCCAACGGCCCACCGTGGTCGCGGAGCTAGCGCATCTCCGAGTTTCCCCTAACCATAAGCTTAACCCACTGGCCCATCATGAATGAGAAGCTAGCGTTTCTTCTGATTTCCTCCAACCATAAGCCAATGGCCCATAATGGCTGAGGAGCTGGGGATTCTCCTGATTTCCTCTAAACCAAAGGCCTGTCACAGGTGAGCAGCAAGTGGTTCTCCTGGTTTTCCATACCCCTGACCCGAATTCAATGGCCCGTCAAGGGGCAGGAGCTAGCGCTTCTCCTGGGGCAGCCACTGTGGGCCTCTGTTTTGCCATGGGACTGGGGTGTGCTCTTTGTCACAGCTGTCCTTAGCATCTGTGAATCTGCTGTGCTTCCATTTTAGTCTCCTACTGTGGAACCCTCATCTGCCCCCCCTTCCCTTGCACTTACCATGACTGTGAACCACTGCTAGCAATAACCCCCACGGACTGTAGCCCTCCTGTAGCAGCCCTTCCTCCCCTGTTGAATGAAACTAAGCATCTTGTACTTGAAGTGATGATTGCCCAATGAAAAATCTGTAAATATGTAGCACAACCATTTGTAAAACATTTTATTTCTTAAGTTGGAAAAAGTAAGTAAAATCAGAGTTAGAAACCAGCTCGGAGGTACTAAGATGTTTTTCTTTCTTTCGTTCACTCTGACTAACGGCTGGGACTTGGTTTATGCACCTTGCACTAAGCCAGTGTTCCGTCAACAAACGAGACCCTGAGGGCAGGTTCACATCTGGACTCTGGGCCCTCAGTAGTCTAGCTCGGGACCTGCCCTCAGTACTGCACTCGACAGACAGAGCTCCACTCCTCCTCTTCCCTCTCTACCTCCCTTTGCTCCTCCCACTCGCTCGGCTCCCAACACCCAATCAAGAATGACACAGCTCTGCTGCAGCAGCTCCCTGCATCTCATTACCGTCATCCAGCATCCTATCAGCAGCGCCTTCTCCCTCTTCCGGAGTGTACCATGGGTTCCCTTTACACCCTTCTCTCTGCAGGAACAGAAGCAGGCAATAAGGTGATTACTTGGTGGAGTGAGGCTCTGTCTGGTTGTAATAGCATATCTCTAAAAGACGTTGAAGCAGTCCCTTGAGGATGCTCTCTGGTACAAAGTTTTGGTTCCTCAAACTAAGGCTAGTTGCCTGCTGGTTGGGAGTGAGTTTACAGAGTCCTCTCTTCATTGATGAAGGGTATGTCTCACTTTGTCCACCACATATTCATCCTGTGGTCAGGATGGCAGGAGAGCTCTACAAAGGAACACTCCACGACAAGAATACACCTGCCAACTGCTCATGGGTCTCCCACCGCAAGCATGTGACCATTGTCTTGAGTAAGGATCATGACAGAGGCAAGTGGTCCTTTAACATCACAATCTGCTGTCCAGGCAGAACTGAAGACACCCATTGGTCAACTGGGAGAGCTGAGCACCAATCAGACTGGACATCAGTCCTAAGATGTTTCAATCATCTCCAGATATTCAATAGAAATTTGCATTTCTTATTGGTATGCTAAAAACTATGAACCAAACATAAGCCTGCAGTTCAGAAAGGTGCTCTGAGAAGGGGTTTTCAACACATTGTGATATTTTAACATCCAAGATAAATCTAGTCAGGCTGCACTCCTGTATAAATGTATATTTTTATCGAACTTGTTCCACTGTTGCCATGGTCATCCTTCACACAAAATTACCCATGTACTATGTATAATATTTGCAATATTTGCAAATACATTGACAGGTGGTATATACACTATGGATGATCTCTGGTATAGTGTGAAATACACCCTTGAGGTAACAGGATTTTAACTCTATTCTTATTGGCTACTGTACTGGACACCATAAGAGTAAAATTCACAGAGGTCTTGCGTTATTCACTTCTTTCCATAATGGGAATTTACTAATTAATTAATTACCCATTTTCATGAAGGTTGCCCCTTCTATGCACAATGCACAATGTGTTTAGTATAAATCACACTACATATCCCATACATTTTCAGATACTAGTATGATATGTTGGCACACTGCTAAAGTACATCAATGTGTTCAGTGTATAATTATGCAGTAGGAAAGACTTTGTCCTCATCAAGGACAGCAGCCTAAGCTGTGTGGAGACCTGCCGGCCCCCAGTGTGAATGGAAACCTACTCCCCTAGTCGTGTGACCCATACGGTCATTTATCTCACAAGTCATCCATCCCACTGAGCCCCTGCTCTTCCTCAGCTCTCCATCCTGCTGCTGATCTCCGCTTTGCTCCCGTGTTCCCCGCACCTCCTCCCCACTGCGACATGCTTTCCTAAGGGAGAAGAAGAGGAGGACCTTGTTTAACACAGAGTGGAGCCTGAAAATAATCTTGCCGGGTTTTTTTTATACTTCTGCGAATGCTGTTCGGCTTACACAAAGGCCTAGTTGAAAAAATGCAGATTATGCAAATATATAAAACCACACAATAGTATTATAACCCACAAATGAAGTCTAATAATGTTTTCATCATCAGTATGCTATGTGTGCATGGGTCCAGGACGCATCATAACGATAAACGCATGTGGATGCTATTGGTGTATTTTGGGGCTGAGACTATGCAGCGGGGTGAGGCTTTTGGATGCCAGCTGGACTAAAGGAGCTGTCAAATCCTGGCTTGCATCCAGAGGCCTCCATTGCCAACCATCAATGGTTAGCTTGCGGTGTTGGTGTTGGGCTGGATGACTTAATGTCCAGCAGATATTGCACAACATGGGCCTTGGCCATTTCCTACATCCATGTTCCCATGTAAATTCTTCGTAAAGTCATTTATCCATCCACTTAAAAACCCAGGCTCCTGAAACCTGTCTCGGTCTCAGATGCAGAAAGACAGCATCATTGACATGTCATAGTTATTGAGGTGGGTACAGTCTTCAGAACCTGTAGGTATCTGTCTCCCACCCCCAATAAGTTTTAAGTGGATGAATGTAGAGTGTTGGGTATCGTGGGATCAGTGTCTTTCTGTGAATTGGTCTGACACCGGTTCCTGTTTCACTTTTCTGCTGTACTCTAGTGATACATAATACTCCTCTGTACTGTGTTTCTATGTATGTCTTTGTTTGCTGTGCCCCTTCTCTATGTCTATCTGCACCTCCGTCCCACCTCTTTAATACTTTCAAATGTTTCCTGTGACCATTTCCCTGTTTTCCGTGTTTTATACACATTGTTCATATGTGTGTTTTACTGTCCTTGTGTCTGTTTCTTCATTCCAAACACTCCCTTTCTCTGTCTCTCTCTCTCTCTCTCTCTCTCTGCCTCTCTATCACTCCAAGGTGGGTGGTGGATAAATCGAGGACCAGTTTTCTCATCTTTTCAGCTGACCTAGCAGTATTAACTGTCCTTCTCCTATTGACCGCCTCCACCTATCACTGGGCTTTCAACCTGTTTCCCTATAGTACTACATTGGCTTTTCAAGGTGTGACCATTTAACTTCTGGAGGGAGATGTAATCTGGTGAAGGTTTTATTTAGGTTGGAGAATTAACATGCTGATGCTGTCCCAATCATGCTGATATACTTATCATCAGCTTGCCTTAGTTGTTCATTTATAGGCCATTGCTGTTGATATTAGTTGTTGGCTTCTAGCCTTCACTTCATGTTAGTTAATCTTCCCCGAGGCAGAAACCAGACTCTAGCCAAAAACTAAACAATTTATTTGTGGAAAAGGATTATTTTTCTGATGTTTCATCATCCTTTCCATGTTAGTTGTATTTCTTTCTTAGAATGACTTGCAAGATGTGAGTTAAGGCTCTCACTGTAACACGAAGAGAACGCGTGTATTTTAAATGGCCTTCTCTCTCTTGTGTTTACTACAAAAAAAAGGAGTGCAGGGTTTTGGCAAATTTCTGTTCATTTCTCCTTAAATGTATGACTTGTATGTTTAAGGGGTTGCAAGAAAATTACATTTACTACAATAGATCTGTGTTTGTACTGAGTTGAGTTTGACTGACTAAAGCATTGAAGTCAGTCTTCCTCCATGGAAGGAGAAAGAATGTTATTGTATCCAGATTGCAGTGTAGCGTAGAGAAGGTAATTAAATTACAGTTTCAGTAGTCAAAAATGATAGCGTGTTTGAAAGCATCATGTGAACGTCTATGGCGTTGAGTTGGTGTTCTTGGGTGACCTGTAACTATAATTTTACACCACAGAATCATATGCCCCCATATACACTGCAGAGGATTGCAGGTAGGGCAGTGTAAGCATGAGCTTAGAACAGAGAAGCAGAGAGCTTGACTTCATACTTAGTCTAAGCAGCCTGATGAGAAGCTGATTGGGATTTACCACTGACCTCACTGGAGCACTCAGCTGGTAATGACCATTCATTTACTGGTCAGCTGGAAGTAAATGAATTGTCACAAGCCATCGGCACCCTATAGACAGCACAGGCTTGAGGATCCCACTCAGGTGGTGCCAGAAATGAAGGGCATTAAAAAAACTGATTCCCAGAATGCCTCCTGGCTGCCTTTTGCTGTCTCCCATTGCCGTTGGAGCCCCTCTCCATTTGCACTCTGGGTGTTGTGACTCCATTTCCCATAAGTCTGTCTGATACCAGCTGCAGGCCATGTTGTATCTCACACAGAATCGAACGCCATTAATGTTTCAGCGCCTGGAGCCCCCCTCCCCAACCCAGGAAGGTGGGCAGGGAGTCAACGGTCTCCCAGAGCCACAGATGGACCCTACCAGCAATTTGTAAGTAGGCACTTCTCTATTTCTTTCCTCTTTTGCCTCTGGTTCCTTCTCTTTCTCTCTCTCTCTTTCCTGACAGCCAGCGATATGGGCATGTGCTGGAGTTTGCACTGCCCATCTTGTGTTGGCTGGTGTGTCTCTGCATGAGGAGAAGAAGAGACTGATGGTGGTCGTCACACCTTAACATTCAGCAACCATAAGGACCTCTCTGTGCTCATTCCCATGTAGATCAGCACAGGCTTCACCTTAGCTCTAGTTCAGATAATTCCCCAGCCTTTAGAACCTCTTCTGCTATTTGTACTGTTCAGTCCAGTATAGGTCAATATTGAAGACAGGGACTGTAAAATATATTCCTAAAGTTGTAGTACTAATAGTGGATTTTAAAAGCCAGTACAAACATGACATACACTGGAATTGATTTGTTTGTGCTTGAAAATGATTAGTTAGGTGATAGTTATGAGTAGAGTAGGTTTGCCATGAGTGTCTGCATGAAGGTAGTGTGACAGATGGAGAGGGATGGAGGTGGAATGGATACATCCTAGGATACGGCACAGGAAAGCCTTGCAGGTTCTTGTCATTAGCCTGGCACAGTTCGGTGACACACACAGGGATATGGCACAGCCACTGTCCTCACCGGCTCTCTCTCCCAGGTCGCTGGAAGGGGGGATGAGAGAGAGCCAGTCCTGGGTAACGGCACGGGCCCAAGAGATGTCCCAGAAAGCTGGAAGCTGGAGTCCAGAAGGACCGCACCCGGATGACCTACACGGTGGCCGCCATGATCCGCAGGTACACCCGAGGGTGTCAACAAACACACGTATGCAAGCACGTGGCCGTTCGGCTCTCCTACTGACACCCAGACGGAAGAGCCACTGGAGCTGGCTTATTCAAAAGAACAGTGCCAAACTCTCCCTGCAAATACTCTTTGGTTGTTTTGAATGTACTGATTCACTGGCATTCATCACGGGCATACCGCAGCTTCCGATCCCACACCAGGGCCCTGTGACTTCCTGAATCAGTGCTCATCACCTTCACTTACGCTCCTGCACCTCTCTCTCCCGTCTGTCCCTCTTACTCACTCCCGGAGTGAGTCCATTGTTCACCCGCCACGTCTCATTGCACAGTCATTCCTCACAACACACCTGGGCAATGTTAATGATCTCTGCCACACCCCCACTGCCCCCCACCCTCTCTGACAGTCGTCTATGGTACCTAAAGAGAGAACTCAGGGTCCAGCAGTAAGCTCTTGCACTAACTCTCTGGGAAAGGCATCCTCTTCAGGTGCCAATACCAGCCCTGTCTTTCGTCCAGTGTCACTGTTCTGCTCTCAAGCGTGGAGGAGCGTGGATGTGTCTGATTTTGCCTTACAGTGGACACTCTCGTTGCGTGTATGGCGGTCAGATTTTTGAAATATGTGGCAGTCCAGGTAAGACGAAAAAAATCAGCATGACCAAGTTCCAGGAGGTCCCTGGCCTTGTCAGGTCCTGGTGTAGGGCTGGACCAAAACCTTCAGTGTCACACCAAAGCTAACACGGGAGAAAACGAACATCCACCACCCACTGGTATTGATCGGCATGACAAAACAGCAGGACTCTTCACTGTGGCATGTCTTTGTGTGCGTATGAGGGACGCATTCCCCTCTGGACAAATATAAATGAGTCTATCAAAACCTGCATGATCTTCACCGGTTCCTTGCCTGATATAAATTGGCGCAATTCTGTTTTAGTACCATATAATACAAATGAAGACGGCTATGTAATTTGATGCTACATGGTTCTGATAAAGGCCGGCCGTCGTCTGGACACACTGTCGGAGTGCTAGCAGCAGGAAACTCCCTTGGTCAGAATTCTGGGAAACCACTGATGTCCGTTTCGATATTCTTTGGGTCCTCAGTTAGACTGACTAATGCAAACAGAGAGCCATGAAGGATGTGTCCTAACAGACAGGCATGGGTATCTTCCTAGCATTAGCATAGCCTGAGTCCCGGTGCGTCCCTATCATCCAATTGGCTGATCCCTGATTGGGCAGGTGCACATCCCTCCCTCAGCTCCGCCCACTACGCCCCCTTCTGACTCCCGTGGCCCGCCCACACCCCTGCCGATGCCTGCAGCAGTCACGCCTCCTCTTCCTCTGTTTTGCAGACGGTAGAGATGAGAGAGATGGGGCGGGAAGGTCACTCGGACAGTGAGCACTATCTCCCCATGGAAGGGCACGGGAGGGCTGCCTCCATGCCCCGACTTCCAGCAGATAACCACGTGAGCGCCTTCATACTCTCACCCTCCCTCCCCTTCACTCCTCTCTCCTTCTTGCCCTCCACCTGACTCCTCACTCTATCTTCTGCTACTCCTTCACCAGTCCTCTTTTGCTCTTGGTGGACAGAAAGAGGGAGACTGAAGCAAAAACACCAGTGCTGAGCTCAGGCCCAAATGAGTCCAGCTGTCGCTGTCTGGTCTGTGTGATGCCGCAGTTGGCTGGAGAAAACATTCTGTTAATAGGGTGTTTTTCAACCTGCTCCTCAGGGACCCCCAAACAATTTTTGCTCCCTCTCAGCTCTCAGCACAGCAGTACCAGGTCTTTGGTGGTCTTGGTTGTTAGGTTTATTCTTGGCTGTTTGGTTCGGGTGTGCTAGTGGCTGGAGGGAAGCAAAAATGAGGACTGTCTGGGGGTCCCCAAGGAATGGTTGAGATACACTAAATCAGGCCAAAAGTCCTAATGTAAGAAGGTCCAGTAGCACAAAAACCATCCATCCATCCATCCATCCATTCACCCATCCATCAATTCATCCATCTACCTCATATGCTACTCATGCAGGGCAGGGATAGAGTGTGCAAGAAAGTAGCGTTATATATCTCTTGCACATTCACTAATGAATTTGATCAATTAGCTAATCATGGAAAGGTACTAAGGTCGTAACTCCCTAGCTAGTTTGAACTGAGTAGTCTTACTTCAGAGATCATGATGCAGAAGTTTTGTGATGGAAGAAAAATACAGGTCGGACAGTGACGCCAGCAGCATGAATGGCCATAATGAGACTGCCACACTGAGACTCAGAAGGACACACAGACTGCCACATTGAGACTCAGATGGACACCAAGACTACCACACTGAGACTCAGAAGGACACAGACTGTCACACTGAGACTCAGATGGACACCAAGACTGCCACATTGAGACTCAGATGGATGCCAAGACTGCCACACTGAAACTCAGATGGACACTGAGACTGCCATAGTGAGATTCAGAAGGACACTATGATTGACACTTTAGACTCAGAAGGACATCCGATCACTATACTGAGAATCAGAAGGACACCTAGCCTTCAACACTAAGACTCAGAAGGACAATAGGATGGACACTGAGACTGCCACACTAACACACAGCATAAGCCTGAAGGCATGTGAAATGAAGTCTGGCACAGAGTGCAGGGAATAGCAGAAGCTGCGATCAGGAATCCTGTCAGAGACCAACTGCACCATCTCCCCTCAGGCCTGGCAAGGCACTCTGAGAGGATTTAATAGGCGTGCCTTCACTCAGCTGTGTGACTCCAGAGCGGCTTCACTCTCAGTGTGCGTGACATTAAATGTGGATGGTCACCGTTGGGATGCATTAACACGCCACCTCAGGGTCATCTCCTGCTGACAAGTGGCCTGTAACCGGGCTCTGAGGGTATCCCCACCTTCTGAAAAAGAGGCAAATTTTGGGGGACAGAGCCAGGGACTAAGACGTAAATCCATCACAGACGGCGCCTCCACTCATTAATCACTGCATCAGGCTGTGAATTACGGGCGGCTCAGTGGCGCCCTCTTCCAGCTCATCTCCATCAATGCCACGTCCCGGTGAGTGTTGTGACGGCGAGCAGGCACACACGTGTACATGCGCAGACACACACACACACACACACACACACACACACGTGGCCTGGTTCTCTCCCTCTCTTCCAGGTCAAGGCCCTGTCTTTATCTCTCTGTCTCTCTCTCTCCCACTCACACTTTCTCTCCTGTTGCTTCTTCTCTTCTTCTTACCAGTTCAGCTTCAGAGTTCAGTCCCCCATCAATAGGGGCTCCTTGTTTCAACCAGGCTGGGATGCTGGTCTCATTCCGCCTGGTCCGTGAGAACATCCCGAGGGTTCGGGCATAAAGGCGCCCCAGTTACTCTTGGGGGTTTTGGGGTAGCAAGTCGCAAGGCTTTGATCTGGATAATTCATCTGTCCGCCTGCGCTGCAGTGTTTCCAGGGCGGTATCTGGGTATTCCTGCTTTAGTTACAATCACCATGTTACCACAAAGGTGATAGAGGTAGAGCAATGTCCTAAAATGAAAATAATGGCAGCCTTCGCAACCAGGTTGAAACAAATCTTCTAAAATAAACGTCCATGTTTGAGACTCTGTACTTTATATTGCAGTATGAACTGAAACGGTGGACGGTAAATGTGCCCTTTGTATCGTGACTGTGCTAAAATCGGAAAAGTACGTGTCTGTCGACGCTCCTGTTCCCCATCTACCGCTTGGCTCTTGCCGTGTGCTGTCACTGTGTCCGCTGTCACTGTGTCCGCTGTCACTGTGTCTGCTGTACTGTGTCTGTGCCCTAATGCCCTGTCACTCTGCTGACTGTCTCTAACCCAGACCCTTTGCTCCTCAGTCTGTGTGCACTGCTGTGGTAAGTTTCTCTCTCTCTCTCTCTCTCTCTCTCTCTCTCTCTTTCTCTCTCTCTTGTCTCGGTGTCATTGCCGCTTCTGTGTCTAACTGGGATCTCTTTCTCTCTGCTCCCCCCCCCCTTTTCAAACCCCCTTTGTTTTTGGTTGCCCCTCCCGTTTTCTCCCCCCCCCTGACGTGGCACACATGCCCTCTCTCTCCCCCCCCCGTCACCCCCGCATTGCCCCTCCGTTGCGGTGGTTGTGCCCCGGCTGTCCATAACCCCCCTGCCCCCCCCCCCAACCCCGTTCTGTGCTCTC
>JAODJW010000045.1:10137727-10148466 GCA_026777045.1 Hyperopisus bebe
GGGGGGGGGGGGGGGGGGGGGGGCGTGGAACTTTCCACCTTCACAAGGCTGGACCCAGACCGGCCAGGCTGGTTCTTGATGTACCAAAAGTTGTTCATGTGATTTGTGCATTAAATCCACATCAAACTGCCAATTTCACCACGTTAACCCAACCGACTCCAATGAAGAAAAATGAACGACAAACGGGATCGTAATTAAGCCTGTCCCGATGTCACTCTCCACGCTCTTCTGTGACACAAACGGGGACGACCGTCCTGTGGTTCTGGGTGGCTGCAGTATTTCTATCTGTTATTAGACTGATAAATAACCTCAACCGGAGGTCAGGAAGGGCGAAGGAGTTGAATGAGGTAACTAATTAGCTAAATCGTAAGCTTACAGAATATAAGCATTTACTGACGGGTCCGGGGCCAGAAATCCTGAATATTTGTGAGTTTATTTTACACTCATGAGAATGAGGAACTCCCTCTGACTTCCCTAAGCCTCCTGTTTATTATACAGATTCCCGTTCGACCAATATCCAGACATGCTAGGCCACTGGAACAAGTCATTGACACACCTCTCATTAAAGCCGATTTACTGAGAGTAGGAGGCCTCACAGTTAATGCTCATTTGCAATCTCATATATAACAATATATGTCATTATGATTTATAACAGGCTGTTGTCAGAGTGACACCCTGGAACATGGGCGTGCACACGCACACACACACACACGCATATGTCAGGTAAACATATCTTTATGGGGACCGCTCATTCATTTCTATGGGAAAAATTCTAACGCTAACTATGACAACCTTAACCCTTACCCAGCCCTAACCATAACCATAAGTAACCAAGCAAAATACAACAGTTTTTGCATTTTTGGTTTTTTCATTGCAGTCACAGATTTTTATTAAATTGAGTTTTCCCATATGGGAAAAAACAGGTATTCATCACATTGTGGGGACATTGTGTTCCCATAAGGTAAGGTATACCCGCTCGCATACGCACACACACACACACACACACACACACACACACACACACAGACAGCCATAGCCCGCCTGCGAGGGTTACTGGGCTCTGACACACACTCCAGCGTAACACTTTCAAATGTTACTGGCCGTCAGGGTTTAGGGTCAAAGAGCTTGTTTCCCAAAGGACTATGATAGGATGCTTACTCACCTTACTGGGCATCATGGGAAAAATGGCATGATGAGCAGTTAATGATTCAGCCAGACGTGGTGTTTCGGGTCGTGGGGCCACAGGAAGGCAGACCCCAGTGTCAGTCCCATATGCGGGACGGTGCCCCCGAGTTTGGACTCTAACCCTGGGCCTCTGTTTCTCACAGGCGTGAGCCCACGGGTGACTGGGTCCCTGGGGCAGGACCGTGTGCGTCACTCTGCTGGGTGACTTTGGAAAAGTATGTGAAATGTGGGACTCAAATCCACAAAGGATTCTTACATTCTAAGAAAGGGGAGGTATTATTATTCATTTTAATAAGTATAGGAAATGTCGTATCGAGGAGAAAAGAGTCAAGAGTTTGTGCCAACATAATGGGGAAGTGACCCTAACTGGTTACCAACAAGCAGAGCTGCTGGGATCTCTGAGCTCACAAACACACACACAGATAGACACACACACAAACACACAAAATCCTGAGTAATTTATTGCGATTCTTTTTTTCTCACAGGGATACTTACGGTCCATTATTGTAAACACTGCAGCTTGTGCCGTAAAACAACATGTTTTTTCTCCTAAAACCATTCTTTAAAAAAACCTAAGGAGAATCTTAATATCCTGTCTGGGAAACGTTCAGCATGCTTGTTTCCTGAGAGTAATAAATGTCTGTGAGCTTGGACAAGCAGCTTCCTGATGAGCGATTTGGGGCACGATGCTGTCTTGCTCACAGTTCTGAGACACTTATCACTTTTTAAACAACAAAAGAACATAAGAATTTCACAAACGAGAGGAGCCCCTTCTGCCCATCAAGCTCATCTGGGGAGAACTTAACTAATAGCTCAGAGTTGTTAAAATCTCATCTAGCTCTGATTTAAAGAAACCCAGGGTTTTAACATGTGCTACACTAGCAGGAAGACTATTCCATACTCTAACTACATGCTGTGTAAAGAAGTGTTTTCTCAAATTCATTTTAAAATGTTCTCCTGCTAATTTCCACCTATGGCCTAAGTTCCTTTTGAACTTCTTTGCTATCCAGCTCTGCTCCCAGAGATCTATCACACCACACAGCTAAGGTACTGTCCTAAATTAACACACCTGATACAGGAAAGCCCTTCTGTAGCATCTCAGTGTTAGAGTCGGCTAAGCTCTGCATGCAGGCCTCCGGATGCCAGGTGATTCACCCCAAACCCCACTGTTCCCCCCCAGGGGTAGGGTTACCGATACTGCCCATCTACTTTCTGCGCGTCCTTCTGAAAGCGACAGCCCACACCTGACCTGGGATAATCAAATCGGGCCGAATGACGGGAGATGGGGGAAACAAGGACTCAGGATCCCATTACCGTGATGAATTTCAGGCTCGGAATCGGCAGCTGAGCGTGGATGGCTGTATGCGGACGTTCCCAGGGGCCTGTCGCTCTCCCGCGGACAGGAACTGTGTATGAAACGAGAGTCTTGGAGGTTCTTGGAGGACCGAAAAGGGGAGCAGAAAGTCTGACCTGCATGCGGGACACCGGGACGCTGTGCTGTTAGTAAAGCCCTCTTTATCTTCACAGGGTCCTCAGGCAAAACTTTACTGGTGGGGGGGGGGGGAAGGTGGCATTGATCGTTTCACTTCCTTCACAATACAGAAAATTCGAGGGCCCTGTTCTGCCCACTCTGCCTGTTTGTCAGTCAGTTCCTGCTTTAGCCAACCTGGAACTAGTCACTTTATAGGAACCTTTTGTCTATCTTTTATCAGTAGGCACTGACTGTTAGCACTCGATTATCCAGCCCACAATGCATTTCTGCTCTCTTTCTAGGTCATACGCTTCTGGACATGGTCCTGAGCACCTCTGAATGCAGAGGTTCCCCTCCTGTTTCTCTCCACCTGGGTCCACCCAGACCTCCATACTCTGCTTTCGGAGTCACGCCCTGTAGCTTTTTACAGCTGACTGGTTTGGGAGATTCCCACCGCGCCTGAGTGCCACTGTCCTTGTGGAAGGGTCACCTGTGACACCGGAGTGGTGCTGATCCGGCACCTTCTCGCTCTCTGTGAACCCGTTTGACCTGCTGAAGGCTCAGTCCTTCTGGGAATTCCTCTGCTTCGTCTTTTTTGGGCCTCACATCACCATTTTTAAAAAAGCTGAAAGTTATTTTCCTGTGGACAGAAATCCGCGTTAACATCACCAGGCCAAAGAAAAGGAAGAACAGGAATGTACCATTGGACAGAGTGTTCTTTGAGTTTTCAGCCTATCCCTGATTACTCAACACCGTCTTTATAAAAGCATGCCTGAACACTTTTCCAGTTTTAAGACCCCGCCAAGACCGAAAAAACAGTCTGAACAAACAGGAGGACTTCAGATGTACATAATCCTTTTCTTACACTCTAATACATAACAGGGACGTACCTGGTCCCTGAGGAATGCTGCTGTATCAATTGAAAGCAGACGATTTTCAACTGTTATTCTATGAACCAACCTTAAGCCTCCAAGAATAAGAGATAAAAAATAAGTGTAACATTCTCCAGGCATGAGGGATTCATTACTTCTTGGACGCTAATAGGATCGCAGGGTCTCTTACGGACTGAAGCTGGCCCTCGCAGACTCCGGGTTCCAGCTGAAGACCCCTCAGCTGGGCCAGGTGACCCGAAGGTCAGGGGACTGCCGGGCGCCGGTATGGTGTGGGGACGGGACCCGTTTCCATAACTCAGCGTCACTTTCACTCTCCGGGGGACTAAAGCCCTGCCAGGATTCCCACAGTATTTATGGCCTCTTAGCACTAACAAAGAAACTGTCGGTGAGTATTTGTTAGCGGGGGACTGGGGGACTGGGGGGGGCAGGGGTGATGTATGTTAAGTGCATTGTGGGTAAATTCCCTCTGTGCACACTCTGTGCTGGACTGCATGCGGCAGAGATGTTCTTCTCTTTCAGGATGTACCGTTTGAGGCTCAGCAGGAAAACACCAGCAGAGCCATGAGGAAAAAAACATGGCAAAAAAAGAGCGGAGTTTCTGCATGTAAAAAGTGTGTTATTGTTTTTGGCCTTCTGGGAGTCCTCCAGAATTTCTGCTGCCCACTTTCTGCCTGCAGCTGCCCGACTCCACCCCTGAACCGGTCACATCTGGCTGTGTAGCCGCGACCCCCCCCCATCCTAATCTTCACCTTTCTACATACCAGATACAAGCAGCCAGTGACCTTGAACGATAAACTGTGCTTACATGCTTCAGACTTCATCTTGTCATCTCCTGGCAGGAATTCACACTGCGCCTCCTCGCACCCCCCCCCCCCACCACACCCCCTCTAGTGGCTACCTGAAAGGCAACATTCAAGCATTGGGAAGGTATGGAGGGGGGGCTTTAAATGGGTGTCTGAGTGTTACATGACAGCTGTTATCACTCTAGTCCTGAATAATCCTGTTTCTACGACAGGCTGAACTCCCTGACATGGGGCGCGGTCAGCAGAGTTGATGCAGGGGCGCCGTTGAGAGCTATGTGTTCACAACTTTCCAGGAAAGGGAGTCTGCACACACCCCCCTTAGCGCCTCTGGGCAGAACCCCATAGCATGATAATTAGAAACTGAAATGTTGCACAAAGCCTTGGCTTCCTTCGCTCTGGTCACGTGAAGCTCATCAGTGCAGCCGGGATTCCTGCAGGTCCCAGGCCGCGCTCTACCACTCTTCACGGCTGCTTTCCAGGCAGCGTTTGAGCAGAAAGCTAACGGCCGCTAACTGGCCGTTCTCAGGAAAAGCGCATGCCTGACACATTCCCCGTACAGCCCCCCCATCCCCCGGCGTATGATAAACACTTCAGCGATTACGGATCATTCCCTTCCTCCACAGTGATTTGTGTGGTTTTTGTTGGCCATGAAGTTTTTGACCCCTGAGAACGTGGAGCTGGGGGAAGGAAATGGAAGAGAGCAATCAAACCCACACAGGACCGACACCCACAGATGACCCACACTCACAGAGCAGCTGTGGCCACTGGAAAGCCACGCCCACAGAGAAACCACGCCTACATGTTAGCCACGCCCACAGAGAAACCACACCTACATGTTAGCCTTGCCCACTGAGAAGCCACGCCCACAGTGTCCACTCCCCTGATCTTGAGAACCAACAAACAAGAGGACCAGCAGGCAGAACCCCGGAGGCCAACGTTTACACCCAGATCCCAGTAGGACCATGTCACTCGCGGACAGCTGTCAGTAAATATGACACATGGGGGCAACATGGGGAGGGTGGATCAGGGGCAGTTTCCAGACAAGAACAAATGCAAACAACCGCCTGCTTGCGTCTGATGGATCAGAAAACCTGAACAAACTGCTACTTTATGTTCGTGCCTTTTGGAGCTGATGCTGGCGGTCATGTGACCGGGCACGGCTGTGTAATGTCACCTCCAGCTGGGGGGTGTCCCCAAGGTCTCCCAAGAGCTTGAAGAATAAACAGCCCACACTGTCATGTACCTAGACCCAGGTTCACCATCACGCGCTAGATGGCTTGTTGATGTTTGCCTCAGAGAAAGAAAAACAAACCAAGTTTTACCTCACAGGTGGCCTCTGGGAAGATTTTATTTACACTGAAGCGTACAATAGCTTACTGGTTATTAGTGATTATATGATATAAAATTCAGCAACATATTTTGTTCGCAGTGGTAACACTGCGACAAAAGCAGGTCACAGAGAGACATTATACACTGTGGCAGCAGCTCAGTCTGAGACTGCAGGTCCCAGAGCTGGCAGGTGCTCTAAAGACGAAGGCGGCACGCAAAGCCGGACTTCCAAGGTCCTAAGTTATAACATTAGACATCAATAAAAGCTCGACAAAGTCTCCTACCAAAAAATACTATTAGAGCACGAGGTGGAAGCCGTGTAGAAAAGCAGGAAGCTCTACCCTGTCCTGTGCAGATGTTTGCAGGCAGAGGTTCAGGGAATAGGAAGAGGGAAGGGTGAGGCTCAGGCAGCTTACGGTGCCCAGCAGCAAAGCCGGTCCAGCCATCCAAAAGGTCCTCCTCGATGATGGCTACCTGCTGCCCCTAGAGGCCGGCATGTGCCCTGCATCAGCATGCATGTTTATTGGCGAAAGTAATAGGGCCTCTCCTCCAAGACTGTGGGAATAGACTCAAAGTGGCACTCTTGCTTGGAATGGGGCTTCGACATGGTCCCTGCTCCGTGCAGTTCCCTGTCCTCATTTTGGGAGTGACCTTGGAGACCTTTCTCAATGATCTTCTGCTTGGCTTGATGAGGAGACAGAAGCTGGGGAAAGTGTCCCTCCAGTTCAGATACCAGAATATGATATCACACGTCATAAGCAAAGCAAAGCTTTTACACCAGAGGTTTAAAAAAGATCCTGTTAGATCGTGACATGATAGCCCTCACAGAGCACAGTGAGCGATTACTAACCAAAAGATCGTAATAACATAACAACATATCCTGGCATATCTCACAAAATGAGAAGCTGATGATGACAGGGGCTGCAGGAGACTCTGTGTTCATTGGTTAGCGACAAGAGACCCTGTGTTCATTGGTTAGCGACAGGAGACCCTGTGTTCATTGGTTAGCGACAGGTGACCCTGTGCTCATTGGTTAACGACAGGAGACCCTGTGCTCATTGGTTAGCGACAGGAGACCCTGTGCTCATTGGTTAACGACAGGAGACCCTGTGCTTATTGGTTAGCGACAGGAGACCCTGTGCTCATTGGTTAATGACAGGAGACCCTGTGCTCATTGGTTAGAGCCTTTGACTGGTTTTCTTCACTCTTCACTCTTTGGCCCCTTCGGATTTGTCCTTTTGTCACTTCAAAGGGTCAGAGTTCACCGTTAGTGATTGTGTAAAGGGTCCAGCCAGTGGTTCAGCTTCTACAGTGTGTGCTTTTCTGCCACTTGCAGAGACAGGGGCTCTGTTTTCGCATTGAAACACGTCTCCATCTGGATGCCCTGCAAAAAAATAACAAACACACATCATAAAACACACATCAGCTCATAGGCTTCTTTCAGTCTTTTTTGTAAGTATTAGTATTAAGCTACTGAAATGTTAGAGCTGCCCTGTGTATTATAAGATTACGATGTAGATACTGGCAGTATAACTCTGCTGAAATTCCTGGACAAATTTCTTACTTACTTGCTGCAGATTACAGAGATTATGGAGGCAAATTTAACCTCTGAACTCTGTACTTGCTTAGTATAAAGCATAATCGGATAGGATCAATCTTAGCCCAGACGAGGTCACATCTCTCATCCATAACTGCAGATTGATTTAGCAACGAAGGACAGGGAAGTCGTTTTACCCAGTTTGTGCAAATCAATCCAGAGAGGGTAAGTGTCACTACGCTCATAAACACGTCCAGCAATCAGTCACCGAAAATCAGCGTCTGTTCCAGCGCTGAACAGCTACCAAAACCCTGTCAACATGAACACAGAGGTGCTGCTTCAAAGCTACGTAAGATTCCCGTTCATCTTAGGATACCAACGACCACCATGCCATCGTTTGAAGAAAATATTACAGCTTTAACACATGGACATGGAGACTGAAGTGGACTGACATGGCATACTCAGGAGCTGTGATCTTTGGATGCGACACCCAAAGGAATGCAGGACCTATAGATATGTGTCAACCTGTATCTGTACTAGACACCTCAACGATTTATAACTGTCAGGTGGCTATGCGGTCTGTTTGCATTCCTCTCTAGGAGTATTTATGAGATGTATGTGTTTATAACTCAAACGAGTTTGTCTCTATGAAACCCCCTGTGTCTCTTTGAAAAGTGCTGTGTCTCAGCTAGATGCCTTCAGTTGCCCTGAGTTAACGCTCCAGTAAGCACCACTGCAACACATTCTATTCTAGATCCAGTGATTGCAGATCCAGTGATTGCCCAAGTGGCATGAGGGTCATTGTTCAGCTCAAAGTATAGCAAGGAGCAAGAAATGTGCAGAGGGACATCCCCTATCCACCCCCTCGTGTCCTTCAAGACAGCTCTCTATACGGCAAGAAAGGATCAAAACACAAAGCTCGTGATGGGCACTGTAGAGCGGGCGTCTACGGCACCTTCGAGTATGTAGCATTTTCAAATATGATAACCTCTTAAGATAACATCTCCTGATTTTGTCACCTACAAAACACCATCAGCCATGAAGATTAAGCAGACATTCATGCAGGTAGGTGTAACTACAGCTTTTTAGGTTAACACATCACTGCTGGGTATCTATTATTCATCATCCTACCACTAGCCAGTCACATTCTTTTTCTTTTTCTTTTTCTTCATGTACTGTGAGGCTGGACAACTAGCTTTACTATAGTATTGTCCCCAAGGTACCTGGGAATTCTGATGATGTCCATTGACTCCGTTGCTGTTCAGGAGCACCAAGGAGTTGTTGGCGTTGGGCCTTTGCAGATGGGGTCTCCCTGGGTTGTTGTGCTGAAGCCCAGGCATCTTGTGCACGCAGAGGACCTTGAGGAAACTCTGCTTAAAGTTGTCAGAGAGGAAGCCGTACAGCACAGGGTTGGCACAGCTGTTGACGTAGGTCAGGATCACGGTGAAGAAGTATAGACCCGCTGTGAAACTGTTCCCAGGCAGAATGATAACAAGGTTGACCATGTTGGTGACATAGAAGGGCATCCAGCAGAGCAGAAACACCAGAACCATGATCACTACCATGCGTGTCACCTTGCGTTCGGACCTGCGCCTGCTGGTCAGCCCGGCGCGAGCCCCCACAGATCGGACTTTAACGATGATGAGGAGGTAGCAAAAGCTGATGACCAACAGGGGGCCAAGGAAGCCCAGGACGGCTGTGTAGAGGATGAAGGCAGTTGACCACAAATTGTGAGGCTCTGGCCAGCTTATATTACAGGTGTTGAAGTCTTCCTGGACATCAGCGTAGATGATAACAGGAAGTACCACCAAGATGGACAGCAGCCAAACCAAGCCGTTGATAACCTTAGCTATCTGTGGGCGTCGCCAATTCGCACTCCTGATGGGGTGAACCACCGCAAGGTAGCGGTCAATGCTCATCACAGTCAAGGAAAAGATGCCCGTAAACTGGTTGATGGAGTCAGTTGTCATGATCACGCGGCACAGGAAAGACCCAAAGGGCCAATAGGACAGAACATTCTGGATGGTGAGGAAAGGCAGTCCCAGGATGTAGAGCTCGTCGGCCACCGAGAGGTTGAGGATGTACAAGTTGGTGACGGTTTTCATCTTGGCATAGCGCAGGACGACGTAGATGGCTAGCATATTCCCCAGCAAGCCAACGACAAACACAGTCAGTGAGATCATTGACACCACGATGTGACTCTCTCCCTGTAAGCTAGTGTAATTACCCACTGAGTTATTCCCCATAGAGCCAGCAGAATCGTTGAAGCCACCAGTGATAGAGGGAAGCTCCACTGATGTCATCTTCGCTATGGATCTGTTGGTCATGGGGTCTGGCTTGGAAGTAGGATGTCCGAGGATTTGGGGGGCAGAGTTTGTGAGAGAAAACACAGCTGAAAATGCAAATAGAACATTCTTTAGATAGCAGTATCACAAAGCAATACGACACAAGGTTCTATAACAAACTCAGATAATCCAGGAAAAAACTTTTTTAAAGCATACAAACCAAGACGTATTTGAATGAAACTGCAGCATACACATTCATTAACAAAATCACTTTTTATCTCTAAGTGTTTAAAGGAAACCAGATACAGATAAAACATGCAGATCACGTTGCTCTTTCCATTGTTTTCCAAACCCATTTTGGTTTATGACAAAAGAGGCTGAAATAATCATACAGAAATGCCGCTTATGATAGGTCTTATTAAACTGATTGTCATAAACTGGTACGGGAGACGGAATTGTTCTTGGCGAGATCACAGGAGGCAGCATCGCATTAAAGAGAGTCTGCTGAAGTGGGTATATTTGTGTTTGTCTCCAGTCGCTCGCATTTGCAGCCGTTTGAACTTTGGCTTTTAGACAACGCTGGGATCAGAGCGTCTGGTCAGCACAACTGAGTTCACTGGGAGCAGCAAAATAACAGGAATGGGTCAGTGTTGAGAATAACCACACCCCTGAGCCGCACGATGTTTCTATGCTGTAATGTTTTCTGGTACCATTGGAGTTTCCATTTGTGGCCTGGTGTTAATACGGAAAGGTATGCTCCAATCAGGGGTGCTAACACAGATCCAGCAAGAACATTGATTCAGATTTAATCACTGCACTTTTACCTTCTTTGGCCTGTTCTTGCAGAACAACTTCCCAATCTTTCCTCATCTCATGTTTTACAAATCCACTTTGGTCCCCTTGAATGGTTTACAAACAGCTCAAAATAGCAGAGATGTAAACCAACGACAGCAGTACTGCATTTTAGGACACTTCCTAATCATTCCTCATACTGTCAGGAGCTCATGCATTATTCATGTTTTTAATATCTTTTCCTAAAGGGTACGACTGCAGAGCAGATAAAGATCGTCAAACACCATGTATCTTAATTTTACAGTTAGATGAGCACAAAATCACATTTCTTATGTAAAGCATTTACTAAAGACAGCTCTGCAGAAAGCACTTAAACTTCAAGTATCCCGTTTATCACGCAGTGGAATTTTGAGGCAATGGGACCCCCCCTCCCCCGTACGTAAT
>JAODJW010000045.1:10165645-10176267 GCA_026777045.1 Hyperopisus bebe
TAGCTGGGATGAGATATCACAGTCTCTGCATTCCTTTGCTGATTGGCTGGGATGAGGTCTCGCAGTCTCTACATTCCATTGCTGATTGGCTGGGATGAGATATCACAGTCTGTGCATTCCTTTGCTGATTGGCTGGGATGAGGTCTCACAGTCTCTACATTCTTTTGCCGATTAGCTGGGATGAGATATCACAGTCTCTGCATTCCTTTGCTGATTGGCTGGGATGAGGTCTCGCAGTCTCTACATTCCTTTGCTGATTGGCTGGGATGAGGTCTCGCTGTCTCTACATTCCTTTGCTGATTGGCTGGGATGAGGTCTCGCTGTCTGTACATTCCATTGCTGATTGGCTGGGATGAGGTCTCGCAGTCTCTACATTCGCTTGCTGATTGGCTGGGATAAGGTCTCGCAGTCTCTACATCCCTTTGCTGGAGATGGAATCTCGCAGTCTCCACATTCTTTTGCTGATTAGCTGGGATGAGATATCACAGTCTCTGCATTCCTTTGCTGATTGGCTGGGATGAGGTCTCACAGTCTCTACATTCCTTTGCTGATTGGCTGGGATGAGGTCTCGCAGTCTATACATTCCTTTGTTGATTGGCTGGGATGAGGTCTCGCAGTCTCTACATTCCTTTGCTGATTGGCTGGGACGAGGTCTCGCAGTCTCTACATTCCTTTGCTGATCAGCTGGGATGAGGTCTCGCAGTCTCTACATTCCTTTTCTGATTGCCTAGGATGAGGTCTCACAAGTCTCTACATTCCAATGCTGATTGGCTGGGATGAGGTCTCGTAGTCTCCATGTTCCTTTGCTGATTCACTGGGATGAGGTCTTGTGGTCTCTGTGTTCCTTTGCTGATTGGCTGGGATGAGGTCTTAGAGTCTCCATGTTCCTTTGCTGATTCGTCGGGATGAGATCTCGTGGTCTCTGTGTTCCTTTGCTGATTGACTGGGATGAGGTCTCTGCATGCCTTTGCTGAATTTCAGTGTGTACAGTGTAAAGATCCTCAAGTCCAGCCATTGCAGCAAACTTTTCACCTGTAACGTGACACCGTCCTGTCACCAGAGTTTCCAATCATCTGAATGCTGTCATTACACGGTCATTATCTGAGTTGATTAAAAGCTCTGAATGCTGGGTGACATTATAAAGGACTGTGCCAAAAGGAATAAAAACAACCTTTACGGAGCAGAGTGTGGAAAAAAAGAACAGGAATGTAATTTAGGGTGTCGTCTAATGAAGCTAGCAAACAGACCAGAGGGTGAGCAAACTCAATAGCCTAACTGAGGCGTGTGATTCGCTAAAGCTGGATTCTTCTTTTCAGTGGGAGGTTTATAGGTTTCCTTTGGTCTAAAGCAACAGCTGAGCCTTTGCTACCTCATTCTTCTGCCTGAAAAGTTTATGTAATAACCGCTATTGTACAATGTAAATGTTTGAGAAAAGGACAGCAGGTTGTAGCTATGCAATTTACATTTATCGGGAAATAAAGGCACGCTTCCCTGTAACCAAGGCACAATTTAAAGTATTAAGTGCCCCAGGGCAACAGCACACGCGACATCACAGCAGGGAGGGATGGACCTGATTGGTGGCTTGTAAAAGTGCATATAACATTACATGAGCTTTTCAGTAACTGCTATAATAAAGGAATAATATACAATCATATTAAATATAGTACAGTCACATTTATTTCTTAAGAAATGTTCGTGAATGGAATGGGTGGGATTATGGGAGGTTGCCCCGCTTGGTATCGCCCGCCCCCCCCCCCCCCAAGGCTGTGGTGCACAAAGGCCCATATAGTTAATCCGGGCCGGTCTGTAACTGCACAGAGTAAGGAACCTTACTTTCCTATGGAAAAGAGTAGTTAGGATTAAAAAGGCAGGCCTCCCTGTCACTGCACAGAGTAAGATGCCCTACCTTCCCATGTAAAAGGCCACCATACTATGGATTACAAGCCCATGAGAGACACAGGCTTTTTGAACATTGAATGTTTCAGTATGTGTTCACACTAAGAGCCTAATCCTAACTGCATCATGATAATGTTCAAAGTGTGGAAAGTCGTCTTGTGAAAAAGAACGCATACAAAAAGAAAACAAAATAAGAAACAGATGCAGCTCTCTCTGCGTATGAAGAATGGATTTCTTTGGCTCTGGGTCTGTTGATGTTTTATTTTTGCAGTCTGTCAATAACAAAGAAAAGCATGTAGGGGCAGTAAGAGAAACTAGCAGTTACATTTAAATTTAATTATACTCTAAAAAATCATGCCAGTGAGACTCATTTTCCATCCTGTTAGAAAATCAGTCAATCAAATTCAATTGAGGATTGAAAAAAAGATTTTAAAATTGAAAAACGTAACGTGGTTAATCTCCCTTCCAATATATTCCATTAAAGTAGTCATGGTGAATCGTTTAGTTGTTACTAGCAACCTACGCTACAATCCTGTAATCCAAATTTCAGATAAATATAAAACAGAAAAAGAAAAAAAGAACCCTGATTTCTTAGTGCCCCCTAGTGGACAAAAAAGAAATGACGATTATTTCAAATAAAATACCGACGGGTATCTTTCCATATTACAAACCCTGGCAAAAAGTATTGAATCATTACTCTCGGAGGATGTTCAGTCAGTTGTTTTCCTATGTAGTCCAAAAGACAAATCACAGATATGACACAAAACCATTTACCTAACAGCTGAACATTCTGGCTTTGTAAAACATACCTCCAAAAAATAAAATGACATTGTTGCAATTAATGGCACATATTTTTTTCAGATCAAGTAGAGAAAAAAAATATGGAATCACTCAATGTTGAGGAAAAAAATTATGGACTCAAGAACAAAAAAAGAACACAATTAGTACTAGTACTTTGTTGCATCTCATCTGGCTTTTATGACAGCTTGAATTGTTTGAGGCATGAACTTCACTAATGAAAAACAATATTCTACATAAATCAGGTTCCAACATTCCCGTATAGCAGTTGACAGATCAGCTTTGCAGGATAGAGTCTTGTCATGTACCATTATTTTCAATTTCCACCATGAATTTTCAATTGGATTGAGATCCGGACTGTTTGCTGGCCATGTCATTGAGTTGATATGCCTTTCTTGAAGAAAAGTTTTAACGTAATGTGCTCGGTGGCAAGATGCATTATCATCCTGAAAAATGACTTCATCATCACCAAACCTACTTTCAATTGAAGGAATGAGAAAATTGTCTAAAATATCAACATACACCTGTGCATTTACTAAAGAGGTAATGACTGCCATCTGCCCTGGTCCTTTACCTGACATGCAACCCCATATCGCCAATGACTGAGGAAATTTGCTTGCTTTCTTCAGGCAGTCGTCTTTATATGTTTCATTGGAATGGCACCAAACAAACGTTCCAGCATCATCTCCTTGGCCATTGCAGATTCGGGATTCATCACTGAATACCACTTTCATCCAATCATCCACAGTCCACAACTGCTTCTCTTTAGCCCACTGTAAC
This sequence comes from Hyperopisus bebe, assembly GCA_026777045.1. NCBI lineage: Eukaryota > Metazoa > Chordata > Actinopteri > Osteoglossiformes > Mormyridae > Hyperopisus > Hyperopisus bebe. Next base: position 10,169,120 of record JAODJW010000045.1, read on the forward strand.
TTGTTTCTTCTGTTTAGGTGTTAATGATGGTTTACGTTTGGCTTTCCTGTACCCAAATCCCATTTCCCTCAGTCGATTTCTTACAGTTCGGTCATAAACATTGGCTCCTGTTTCTGCCCATTTGTCTTTCATTTCTTTTGTTGTGCCTTTTCTATTTCCAAGCAATATTGCTTTGAGTTTTCTATCCTGATGTTTTGATGTCTTCCTTCATCTACCTGTATGTTTCCCTTTTACAACCTTCCCATTTTGTTTGTACTTGCTGCAAATTTTAGACACAGCTGACTGGGAACAACCAACATGTTTTGCTGCACTCCATGTTGATTTACCTTCTTGAAGAAGTTTTATAATCCTTTCCATTGTTTCAACTAACAGCTCTCTTTTGGGGGCATGTTTCCTGTCAGTCAGGCAGGTGCAACAGCTCGTTAAGGTCTGCAAGCACTCTCTTTTAACTGCAGACTAATTTTTCTAATTAGAGCTGTGCAGGTATTTTTTACAGAAATGCAAATTACAGGGTGATTTCATAATTTTTTCCTCAACATTGAGTGAGTCCATATTTTTTTTCTCTACTTCATCTGAAAAAACGATGTGCCATTAATTGGAACAATGTCATTTTATTTTTTTGAGGTATGTTTTACAAAGCCAGAATGTTCAGCTGTTAGGTAAAATGGTTTTGTGTCATATCTATGATTTCTTTTTTGGACTACATAGGAAAACAACTGACTGAACATCCTCCAAGAGTAATAATTGCATATTTTTTTGCCAGGAGTTGTATGTAAGCACAAAATAATGTGCTACTGCAACGGAATTTCGATAATAGATACATATGCACACAAATCAACATATTTCTTATTAGTCATTTGGTTAAATATGATTTAAAAACTCAATTGTACCTCTTGCTACAAATATGATAGGCTTCCTGTTCAATTTAATAAAGTGAAATAAAGCTAAATTTATGGCAAATTTGATTATCATTTTGCCGATATTACACAAGAAAACAACTTACTTTTAAGTCGCTGTTATTCTAATTAAAATATTTGCATGTTTAATTTTGTAATTCAACGACTCCTAAATGTTAATGAATTTTACACAGTTGGTTAGCTTCAGTCTTAAGCCTTTTGTTTACGTCTTCGATCCATTTATCCTGGACAAGGTTCCTTGAGCCTAAAAAAGGCATCAGAGAGCGCCTAGGACAGGAAGCCAGGAAACTCCACACACGGAGAGCGGAGATAAGATTCAAACATACAACCCATTAAGATGTGAGACCACTATCTATATAGTGAGACTATCTTAAACTATGCATTCATAGGTTATGTGTGACAGTTGGTTAACTAATTGTTTATTTTCGTCTGCTGGCAGTCCCACGTTCCTTTGGCCTCTTTTATTTCTGCCTGAAAATGTCCTGTGTCAGCGTAGGCTACTATGTACATCAGCTGGAAAATATACGGTCCCTCGGTATTTATTCGTTCGGCATTGTACCAAACAAAGAAACGTAGCCTTGACACCGTTGGTAGCTGCAAAGTACCTGTAATATGCATTTATGTATAAATCTCAGAGTACGAGAATAACATCCTTGTGGCAAGAAAACATCCAGCTGGATTCTACTATTGACCTGGATCTAACTACGACCCAACCAAGTCTGCCAAAAACCATCTTCTAGATTATTCTAGTCCATTATTGCAGAAAAGCGTCCGCTTGGTGTCAGTGCAGTAAAGGTAAACGAAGCTCTCCGTGCAGTCAACTGTATAAGAAGTAGGCTGCGGATGAGCAGAAGTTCAAAGGAGAAGCAATTACTACTCAATTACTACTCAACTCAGATTATGTTGTATTCTTATTTATGTGTGTGGTCGAGTGGAGTATTGATGTTACATTATTTCAGTTAACTAAGTTTCAGTTAATGTTTCTGACCCCTACGATGGCAGTGTATAACCAAAAATACGTGCATTTGGATCTTTTTTCCTCATCTCCTCTATTGCTCGTGTAACCTGTGCATGATATATAATAAATACAGACGGCAGGAATCTTGAGCAGAATGAGTATATGTTTGATGAGAGTGGTGCGAGACATCGAGGGAAGCAAACCGCAAAGACTGAATGCCTGGAGGTCTGTAAAATCAAGCTCATTTTCTGTGGGCGGTGCTGCTGCGATCGCGGTCCGTCCCGTTTGTTGTAAACCCTGCCCGTCTGAAACTGAAGCCTGGCTCTATTCAGTTATGGATGAAGCGCCGGTGAGGAGGCAGCGTCTGCTCTACGCGCTTAATGGTGCAAGGGAGACACGTACTGTGCATGTAGTCTGTCTACTGGGTCCGATGGAGTAGCATACAGCTTTGTCGAGGCAAGCAGTCTTCTACTTGTATGGTTTAGTGTGCGAGGAAACTTTTGGAGCTGAAAGTACCTGTTGCTCGTCCGAGCAGATTTCAGTACTCGGATTACAAACAAGACTATCAATTTTTGGAAATGAAAATGCATCTGTGCCGACTGTGGTGTTTTCGCGCATTTCACACTTAAACTGGAAAACTCATTCAAAGTGTTTAAATACTATACTGGATATTTAGTTGTGGAACAGAAAATGAGAATATATAGTATACCTGGCGCAGTGAAGCATGTTGAAGTGTATGGCCGGTGTCGCTGAATAAAGGCATTGCTCTATTCTTAGCATAACAACCGAACCGAGAATTCAGAGGGAAATGGCAAACGAGTTGAAACCGCGACTCTGTGTGATGAACAAGGGAGAGAATGGCTATGGCTTTCACCTGCATGGAGAGAAGGGGAAGAGTGGACAGTACATACGCAGAGTGGAGCCCGGCTCGCCGGCCGAGGCTTCGGGGCTGCGTGCAGGGGACCGGGTGGTGGAGGTGAACGGCAAAAATGTGGAAAAAGAGACGCACCACCAGGTGAGTAACACAATCTCCCCGCAGCTGCTCCTCCGCGGAACCCTCGGTGTCGCTTTCACAGTAATGCAAATTCATTTTCATCCCGAGGATAGTGGCCGCTGGAAAAGGGACAAAACTGCGACAAAAAAAGGAGGTTGAGTTGCTTAGTGTTATAGAACGTGCACCATGTAGTGCGAGCACGTGCCGGGCTTATGGAACTAGTGAGGAACAGGACTGGGCTAATTTTGAAGGGGAATGTTCTTTTTCATTATGTATACATTTATTTGTGTTAGAAAATAAAGCCACTTCTGCCCAGTTATCAATTCATCGGTGTATGAATGTGTGTGTGGATGGGTGAATGTGAGGCATGAATTGTAAAGCGCTTTGAGTGCTCGTAGGAATAGAAAAGCTATATAAATGCAATACATTTACCATTTAATTTGCAGGGAGTCTTTAACACACCAGTTTGTAATGTATATTTTAACAGAATATTTCCAGTTTCGGACCTAAGAAGTATCCGGAGCTGTACAGACATGGTTTCTTGCTCTGTGTTTTGGCAGCCAGTCAAGATGATTGAACAGAAGGCCAATGATATTATTTTCAGGTCTACCAAAGCTTCCACATCACTTGGGACAGCCCTATGTAGCTCCCTTTGCAGATTGCCTATGTAGTTTTCATGGCCTAATGCCTAGCTGGCATTAACACTGATGCCTAGCTGAGCACTAACTATATGACAGAGCTAAGGCAGTTCTTGCAGTAAAAACAAAACAAAGAGAGCAGGGAATTTAAAAAGCCGCATCAGCTGTTGGTGCCCTTGAGAAGACACCATGCTGAGCGCTGCCCTGGAGGATGCACCCTAAATCAGCCCACAGCACAGCCACTCTGCCTGCTGACCCCAGGATTACTGCAGTTATTCACTCTGGCGGCTGAAAGACAGACTCAACCGTCCACATCTGGCTACACAGAGCACTCATCTGAAATCACTAGTGCAGGGAGTGTGGGGTCATGTAGAATAAGCTCCTAACAGACAAGCTTCCTCTCAAAATTTCCCACCTTCCCTTGCACCCTCACCTACACTATTTGCTAATTTATTTGTAAAATACTGCTAATTGGGCAACCTTTTAGTTGGCGTGTATCAGAACAGGTTGCTGCACACACCACTATTTCTCCACAAAGATGTGGGGGGGGGGTAACTAGTCTTCTACTTGAGTTTTAGCAGGTACAGCTCACGGGATCTGTGAGCCTTGTGTTTTAGCTTTAGGACGGCTTCTTTCAGTTGCGGTCAATAATGGCTGCACCACCGCACAATTCCCTCACTGACCATTCAACTTTCCCCATGATCTCAGGTGGTCCAGCGGATCAAGGCCGTGGAGCATGAGACGCAGCTGCTGGTGGTGGACAGGGAGACGGACGAGTACCTGAGGAGCACGCGCCTCTCCTGCACAGATGACTCCACAGCTTCGGGAGGAAGCGAGGTGCCGTCGTCGCCTAGCCGCACACCCAGCCGGAAGGAGAACGGCTCGGTGTCCAGGCAGGTCGTCAGGCTGGTCAACGAGAAGCCCCGGCTGACCAAGAGCTCACCATCTCGCAGTACCAAGAAGGTGAGAATCACTTCTCCTGCTTAGAAGTTGTTCTGGGCACAGTGAGTGCCTATAATGTGACAGACCTTTGGTCACTCTTAGCCATTCAGAGGATGCAGTTCCCTTTGGACCATCAACCTCCATGTGCCGTCTGTTGCCTGGTTAAGATGGCAGGTACAGGGGACACCAGAGACATCCTGGGGACTGAGACTATGAGCAGCAGTGAGAGACACTGGGGGTTATGGGTTCATATCCCTGGTAGCAGAAAGCTATAATACCAGTAAACTTTAGGTGTGCTTAAGGTACCTGCCATAGGTTCTAAGCATATTATAAGCAATATTGGTGCATATTATTAGATTACTAGATATTGGATTTACACCAATAGTCATGCACATGGATACTGGTGTGTGTACAAACAAAGCACAGACAGGCGACAGCAGATGATTGTGTCATGTCCCTCGATGGCGCTGGTGCACGTGAAGGTAATCCGGGGTGCAGCCTGGCAGACCCGATCCTGACATTTATCTGAAATCTGATCACGTAGCCTGCAACCAAATCTGGGTATGATGGAAAATGTTTCTGTTTGGGGAATAGAGAACATGGTCCTGAGGACAATGCTGTTCTGGTGACCAGTGGGAATATGAACATGGGCTGATCACGTGCAGCTATGGTGCACGGAGTGAGCAGTCAGAGGAGGTTCACATGTGAAGGTTAGGGGCACTTTTCAGGCAGCATAAATGCTGGGATTAGTGGGTCATAGGGAACAGACTGGAGTTCATTCTAAGAAGGGATGTCTAGTGACAGAGATTCGCTGATTAACATACCCCAGAAATAACTGATATGGAGGCTTAGCTCACATGACGCGTGTTTGGATCCACAGAATACTGTGCTGCTATATCAACAAAAAGAAAAAGAGCACAATCAGAAGCCTAGCTGGAAAGTTTGTGCTGTTTTTCCTTTTTTCCTTAATTCCACTCAGATTCGGAAAACAGGATACAGCTCTTGAGAAGATGAGATCTGCTTTTGTTTGCGATCCCATCATTCTGTGGCCTGAGCTTTTCTAACTCCCGTTTCATGCTTTTGGTGAACATGTGTTTTCATTTATGCTGCTAACTGCTCCGATTGGGAAATAAAGGGCCGTTTTCTGCAATGACTTATGGGTCCAATTAGCGCTCTGTCCAGAGAGCACTCTACCTAAGAGTGCCGTTCAGCTGCTTGTGCTGTAAGGGCCTAGTAGCTGTGTTCCAGCTGCCTGCATATCAGGACACCCCGGTTAAGCCCCGGAAATGTACCCAGTGCCTCCTGAACAGATCGCTGGCTGCTGCTGGGCTGAAAAGCAGGGTTGAGAAATCGAGGCTGAAACAGAAAACCTTTAAAAGGGAATTGGGGGGGGAGTGAGTGGCTTGGAGAAGCAGGAGTCCCTCTCTGCCAAGAAGAAAGTGCTTATCCCCAGGCTGTGTCTCTTAAAAGATAAAATTTGATTTGCATTGTCCCATTCCACGACACCTATGGTTTCCCGGCTATTGAGAAATATCACAAGAGGAACTATGTGGGGGTGGGGACTTGTGGTCAGGGTAAAACAAAAAGTAACAGCCCATAAACATATCTGTATGGCTGTTTTTCCTGCATTAGGTAGGAGGGATGTCAACCTAAAAGCGTTTCAGCGTTTTTGTCTTTCATACAGTCATACATAACTCAGCTACAACAGACTTAGGGACTAAAGCAAAGGGACTTTCAGATATTTACATAATCATATGGACTGAAGGACAATGCTGGGATGTATTTTTAAGGACTGTCCACGTGCACAGAGACATTTTCCAAGCACTCTCAGTGGACAGCCGTCTCCCATCCTGTGGGTAGACGGGGATGTTGTGAACTTTGTTCTTTCTCAATCTGGCTGTGGGAGGGAATATTTATATAGAACAGTCTCCCCCATGGCTGCCATTTTCTTCATAATCAATCTAGAATGGTCAGCAGCAGTGGTGATTCTGTTTTGCTTCTAGTTTCTCCAGTCTTGCCGAAAACATGCCACATGGAGAGGGACCATGAGTACCGTGATATTTGTGCTGCTCAGATGCAGTAAGATTTTCCATAGATAAAGCAGCTAGTGCTTCAGTTCATCCCGATCATCTCCAGGAGATGTTAGCAGGAAAACCGATCAATCCAGGCCAGCCGACTCGCATGTTCATCTTTGCTCTGAAAAGTCAAAGAAATCCCCTGGCTGTTAGCAGGGCAGCAGGCCCCATCGTACTGGGCTCTGCTGCTTCATGCAGGAGCAGAGGGCACAAGGAGGAGCCTGGGCAGTGGCAGCTCAGCGTAGGGGTAAATGCTCCCATGAGGACCATCTGCAGGAGCAGTGGCATGCAGGAGCAGTGGGGTGCAGGAGCAATGGGATGCAGGAGCATTGGGGTGCAGGAGCAATGGGATGCAGGAGCAGTGGGATGCAGAAGCAGTGGGGTGCAGGAGCAGTGGGATGCAGGAGCAAAGGGATGCAGGAGCAGTGGGGTGCAAGAGCAATGGGATGCAGGAGCAGTGGGATGCAGGAGCACTGGAAAGCAGGAGCAGTGGGATGCAGGAGCAATGGGTGCAGGAGCAGTGGGGTGCAGGAGCAGCCTGCCCTGCTCCTGGCCTGGTCTCTGCTCCCCAGCTCCCCAAGGCTGAGGGACCTTCACTGTGCTCAGGCTTCCTTGAGGTTGCTC
>JAODJW010000045.1:10180992-10197737 GCA_026777045.1 Hyperopisus bebe
ATTGTAGGATGGTTTCTTGTATATTACATGAGAAAAGTTCCATTACCTTTTAACAATGACTGTATACTGTATATGGGATTGACAAGAAATAACTCAGACATGTCATCAGCTGACCCAGGGTGAGGTGAAAAGAGAGAGATTAGTCAGATGTTGTAAGGTTACCGGATATCAGCGCGTTTGACGTATGTGTCCATGTGCATGATCAGTGCTGTGACACTCCCCTCATCTAGTGGCAATGGCTCACAGGTCTGCAGGTCATTCTTGGGGTTTTGGGGGCAGAATAAATGGAAAAGGTGATTAGAAAAATTCCTCCACCCTGTCATATCTCATTGGGTGATGCAGCACCTTTGTGGTTTGGGGCTGAAACCTCATCTTTGCTACGTGTGTGTCTGGAGTTCACTCCCCCTTTGTCATGTATCCCCCTGGAAGGGTGGCACTTCAAAAACCAACAAAGAAGAATCAGGAACAGAAAACAGAATGGCCATTTCTTCCAACCATTCACGTTTCAAAGAGGACAATAAAGAACATTTGTATTTTCTCTGCTATCTTGTATCTCTAATGGGAGAAAAGATGATGTCTAATGTGCATCAGAGGAATATTTTGCATTCTCCGATGGACCTATGGTGTGCAAGAGCTGGGATTTGGCTGGCTGGCTGGCAGCTGTGCACATCCACAGAAGCATCCTGATGGGTGTGTAGTACTTGGGAATTTCACTGAAACTGTATCCCTGAATCCCCATGGTCTGTCGGTGTCATGCCTGCCCAGCAGGAACAGGTTAGAGAGCACAAGTACAGCCATCGACAGTCAACAAACTCTTTTGTCAACAAACAACCTTTTTACTTCTGTGGTATGACCCTGCTGTGCCATGCCGCTTGTCACACTGATGTAACTCTGAATTGTTTGTCATGTCAGGGGTCCTGCAATTGGGATCCCATCTGCTCACAAACTAATCTAAAGTCATTACAAGAAGAGACTTAGCCTGACAGACATTCAGTAAGCTTGTGTAGCCCAGAGCATTCCCCACAGATAGGGGACTCTTGGTGGATGGAAGCTGGCAAGGTGGTGGCCTTGGAGGGGTTAAGACGGCCGTAATCCATCGGGACTCGGTGTGAATAATTGAGGAGTTCCGATCCAGTTTCACCACCGAGGCTTTACAGACCTTTTGCTGCCCTTTGCAGCATGTACACAAACAAGCAGGTATGACAATGTCTTATTGTGAAAGGCAATAAAAGGAAATGCCTGTGTGCTTCAGGTCTGCTGCCGTGTTGCATGTAGCCCCTGTAAGGTGTACAGCACAACCTGAAAATGCTAACACAGACAAGGCCGAGACTCAGGGGTCTGCAGGAAGACCAGAATGTTAACTGTCTTCCAAAAACCCATAAAAATGTAAAATATGTCTGAAAGCCTGCAAAATCTTTGTACCAGTTCAGGGGATACTCAGACAAGCTGGCCAGCCTGACCTCCTGGGGGAAACACAGCTTGTAGAATTTCCCGGGGGGGAAGTGATATATTGTTATACCATAGCACACAGTGCACAACAATGAAATGTGTCCCCTGCATTTAACCTATACGTGACATCACAAGGGGCAGCTAATTTAGCACCTAGGGAACAGTGCTTGGGAGCAGTACCTTGGTCAGGGTACCTTAGTGGTACTTTGCTGGTTGGGGATTCAAACAGCAATCTTTCAATTATAAGTGCACATCCCCAACCATTAGGCCACCACTGCCACCTCGAAAGACCTCATCCGGCTTTCTATGGTATCCAGGACAAAGAAATACAAGAAATTAACTGTCTAGATGTTTACTTTTACACCACTCTGGCTTAGCAGATATTAAAAAGACACCCCCACACACACACAACCACACAAGCCTTTAAGGATATTGGTGCATTAACATTTCTCTCTGTGGGGGGCTCTGTGTTAGGAAGAGGCACTCTGGAAAAATGGAGAAAATGGAAAAGCATCTCCCCGCACCTCAAAGAGCAGGTATTTGCATAACGGAAGCATCTGTTACGAGCCTCTTCCAGACCCCAGAGCTCCTTGTAGACGTGGCTCTGTGCCACTGCAGAAAAGTATGTGGGTCACCATCTGATTCCAGTGCCTGAACACATTATGTCACACAGACAAATCAAAAAACATCAGGAAATAAAAATGAATAGCAGGATTTAATGCACTTTTCCCTATTCCCCTTTGATCTAGCTCTGTTTTACTTGTCCTCTATTAGCGTGGGGGGTGGGGGTATGATGTTGCAAGAGGAGATCCTTGGGAGTGCATTTAAATGCCCCATAATCCACTTCTGCAAAACTTGTGCTGACCACTGCTCTGTGAGCTCTTAATTCATCCAGAAGAATATACACAGGCCCACAACCTGGAACCTACTGGTACCGTTGGACTCTTATTGAACTTTTTTGAATAAAGTACCTCAGTGCTGGTGGGAGGGGGTGGCTGGTGACTGATCCAAGATTAGTCACAGTGCACGAACAGGCAGTGAATGCAGTTGTGGGAAGCTTGGCTAGGACAGCTGTCTCTTAGCACTAATGTTTACCAGCTGCATGGTCTCTGCTGCTCATCTCACATGGAGGGACTGAGCCCACAGCCCTCGCAGCTACACCGCCGGCCCCTGAAGGCCGTCGGACCTTTCCTCACAGCTCTGGAGATAATGCAGACGAAACTCCCGTATTTCTAAACCTCTCATTATAGGTTACTTGCAACGATATTTGTTTGACGAACCCTTTGCTTTGTTGTTTTGTTTGTCGTGGCTAATTCCTCCTCTTTTGACTGCAAGAGTGTACAATATTAGAGAGCTTGAAAATGACGTCATGCCCATTTCTTCTCTGCGCTGCCAGGGGAATGACTTCAGCTGGTGAATGACTTCTTTCGCATTCCGAGCCCTCACTGTGATTACTGGATCAGAGCAGTTTTCAATCCAGCTTTCTGACTGTGCTCACTTATGCAAACATGAACAGAACGCATAGGCACTGAAGGACATAGGCACCCTCTGACATGCATGAAGAATTAGGTAGGCGTCAGTCACACATCTCCCATCTGGCCTCTGGCAAACTACAGCTTTCTATGCTTTCAAGTGTTGGTACATGGATGGAGGTCTGACCCCTCAGAATGACCGGAAGGAAGAACAGGGTTCAAAGCCACCAGAATTATTACTCAGCAGCCTGCAGGGGGCGCCTAGCTTCTAAGTTCATGCCACAATGCAACTTCGTCAGTTTCCTTTGTCTCTCGTCAGGGTCACCAGATCCTCCCTATTTTTAGTGTCATGCTGGGTGTAGCTGTGCTGGTTGAGGGTGATTACAGTAACAGAAGCTCTATACTGATCATTTAAAAAGTAAAGCAAAGGATTTGGGGCTGTGCTGTTGGAGCAATCCCGCTCTCTTGGGTGAGCTTTTCCACAGCAGAGGTGCCCCAGGTAACGCCAGCGGTCCTAGCCTACTGTCAGAAGAAAAGCTCATCGATTTAACAAACGTTTTAACTTGGTATGCAAGGCCTGACAGGTGACTGGGTGTTTTTAAAAGGGGTATCGCACACAAAACCATCCAAAGGGCTTTGAGCAGAGGACTAGCCCATGTTTTGCAAAAAAATCTGACAGAGCTCATAAAGACATCACACCATTGTATTTTGAAGAGGTAAGTAGTGTTTGTGTCAGTGATTTTGTTAGCATCCTTCTGATAGTAATGACTACTACAGATATTCCTGATGATCCTGTCAGCAGATATGAGCCATCGATGGGCTGCAGTACCTGTAGCTCTAGATGTGCCAAGCCCATGCTCCATGCTGAGATGCCGCAGGCAACAGCAGTGTGAGTAACAGAAATGCCATGTAATTGTAACTACAGGCACTAATGGGTCTTTGTTTTTTCTGGTGACCCCAGGAGTCAAAGTCCAAAGCCCAGGTCCAGGCCCAAAAGGAGGAGCAGAACCAGACTGAGACCACAGAGCTTTTCCCACGTCTGTGCCACCTGCTGCGTGGTGAAACAGGCTACGGCTTCAACCTGCACAGTGAGAAATCCCGACCGGGCCAGTACATCCGTTCACTGGACCCAGGATCAGCAGCAGACCGGGCCGGGCTGAGACCTCAGGACAGGCTCATTGAGGTGAGTGCGAGCGTGAAGGCGGAACCACGCGGTGAATCACCAGGCCGAAGCGAAGGCAGCTGTGGCCTCGGCTCCCCACGCGCGACAACATGGAGTGGGACGTGAAGAGGTCCTCGTCATGATGCACTACTTATATTAGGGTTAATTCTCACAGCAAGCAAACTGGCATGTAATAAGCAGTTTCCTCCTGGATGGAGTGGCTTTGCTGAATGGCTAATTGCTATGGGCTATAATTGCTACAGCATGCTGTCTCATCTATCAGCAGCTTGTTAGCAGGGCAGAATCCTCCCCCCTTTTTCCCACAGCCAGCATTTTGGAAAGTGATCATTTCCATAAACAAGTATCCACGTTCAATGGCAATTAAGCAAGATATGGAGCAATATATTACAGGAGACAATGATGACGCTTAACCCTAACCTTACACTAGTGTCCCACAGCCCGGTCTTTGGGGATCCCCAGACGGTCCATTTTTTTGCTTCCCAGTATGAAACAGCACCACACTACCGCTGAGTGGCACTCTTCAGTACCCAGCTGAATCAAGCCGCTCCACATTTCAGCATTGCTGTAAAAGAGCAGTGTAATGACATGGACTGTGTCTCTAGCACTCCTGCTCTCCCAATGTCAGTCTGGTCTCACACATCAACATCAGCAATTCATTTTTCACTCACACACAGCTGGAATATGAGCAACACTAGCAACTAAGCAGGTAATGCTGAGGATTTATCACACATTTGATGAAATTGCTGCACATTATACAGTCACTGTTAAAGTAACATGCATATTTTGCAGACCTGTGGCGTCTGGAGCCTTTCCTTGCTGTCAGACAGTCTTAATGGGGCAGACTGGTCGTGCTGGTTATAGTAATCTAATGTAGGTGATTTAACTCCAAGCCCATGGTGTACATGGGAGGGGGGATGGTCTGCCCCCCCAGCCTCTCCCAGGCCGTTACGAGCCTCAGGGCTGGTCAGCGCACGTTTGCTTGCCGCCTTCCTGTCTCAAAAGCCAGATGAATATTAAACAAAATCCCTCAGAGACACTGATACCTGAAACCCACAATACGGCCACAGCCAGGGCCACTCATCAATATTTCACAGTCGAGTGTTAAAGCTGCCTTGTTGTGGTGTGGCTGCCGGGCCTTGCCGCACCATCGCTCAGCACACTGGGCCCAAGGGCGTGCTTGTTGGTCACCTGCTGCCTCCATGTGTGTTTTTACTGGTTGAAAACAACCTGGAATCTTTTTGTTCCCTCAAATAGTACAGCCCTTTTTCCTCATATCTGCTTTGGTGACCCCCCCCCCCACCCAGCTGCAAGTACAAGGTGATAACAAGAGTCAGTCTGTAGAAAATTGTGGTATAAATGTGTCCAAATTATGAACCATTCTAAACTATTATGGAAACATACATATTTCATAAAATAATTTCATAAAAATTCTGCGTCTCTAAAAGAGTAACGATTAACCAGGTAGATATCAAGATACAGTGACCATAGGGCACCACCTGGTGGTGATAGTTTATAACTGCACTCTTGTCATCTTTCATGATAACTCTGCTGGCAGGTCTGAAATTATGAGGGGGGGTGGTTGTGCTGCAGGTAAATGGTGTGAACATTGAAGCGCTGAGGCATTCAGAAGTGGTGGCTTTCATCAAGAGCGGCGGGAGCGAGACCCACCTGCTGGTGGTGGACCCAGCTACAGACGAGCACTTCAAAAAACTGGGCATCACCCCTACAGGGAACCACATTAAAGGTAAAGGACCACGACAAGTTCACATGCACGTCTCATTTAGCCGACAGCGACCACAAAGAGCAGAAAACAAGTCATGAGAGCAAATCACAGGCCAGTGAATACGAGTGCCACACAACCCATGTGACAGCAGTGCAGCCAACCACAGTCCATATTCATTGTCCTTAGCTACACATTAACCACTTTATGTTCCCTGCCAGATTATAGTGCCCAGGCCATTACAAATGGCTCCGAGAGCCTCCAGATGAACGGCAGCTCCGCCTCACAGTCCAGTCGCTCCGACACCAGCAGTTCTGACAGACAGGTGAGAGAGGCCCGGTGCCACTCTGCACTGGCTGCTGTGCTCCCTCTCTGTGTCTCACAAATGCGTCATTAGACACACGCTTTGCTCAGCGGTTTTCCCTGCCCCGGTTTCCCAGGTGTTGGACGAGGATGAGAGCCCCCTCCTGGACCCATTCGAAGAGAGTGGCCTCTACCTAAGCCCCACGGCCGCAGAGGCCAAGGAGAAGCTCCATGCCAAGCGCGCCAAGAAGAGAGCCCCTCAGATGGACTGGAACAAGAAGCACGAGATCTTCAGCAACTTCTGATCCACCTGCACCTCCACTTCCCATCTGGCCGGCAAATTTTCCCCCAAAATCCACAACTCCTGCCTCAGGACAGGACCACGTCAAGAAGAGGGGTCAATCGTTTAGACAGAGAAGGAGGTGGGACTTACAACCACCACCTGACGGACAAAAGCAGGCTGGCGAGGAAAGAGCTGCGGGCGAGGAGACACTCAGCTTCCTGAGGCAGCAGAGAGCAGTGCCTGACAGAGTTATATCTAATGTCTTACCAAGTAATTTTCAAAGGTCTTACCCTGAAGTCAACCACAGGCTATGGATTTCCAAATCAGATACAAGTCCCGGCCTGCTTTTAAAAAAATTACTGATTGAATAATTTTTATTTCATTTATTTCTCCTTCTACTGACACAAAAATGACATGATCTGACTAGAAAACAAATGAAACGTTTTAGTACGCAATTAAATTCAGTTCACTTATGAGATCTATAATGTCGAAAGATGGATGTAAAAAATGCACCTAGACAGCTAGAGGGCGACAGTGAGATAGTTCAACTTGAGCCTGGTGTGTCATACCGAAAATGGAGAGGACTAGGTCAGAACTGTAAAGGAGAACCACACCCTGCCTTATACAAACCAGTAATACAGGAATGGCGCTTGGCTGGTGAAGGCCGTGTTTGCGTATCTTTAATGGGGTCTACAGGCTCTTTGTAGTTACATTTAATAATGTCTTGTTGTGGCTGGCATGTTGCCACGGCGCACAAGCTGTGACGATGTTAAGGTGACGTGGGTTATGTCATGTATTAGCTGCTTGAAAGCAGAGTTTACGCAGCACTGTGACATGTGAAGGTCCCTGTAAATATGTGACACTGTGCTGTTAAAGCATGTGAATGAGGTGCGATCCAGACTCTGCGTTTACACCCATAACTACCCAGAGGGTTGATCCTTTTACAGAAAGACAAAAGGAGGAATATGCGTTGCCTTTTTTATTACGGACCGCTCATGTTTTATATGGACCGAGCGTGTGTTTAAAATGGCTAATAGACTGATTTTGCATGGAATGAGGAAAGGCCATGCAGCAGAGGACCTTGTGGGCATCTGTGAAAAACACACAGAAATGCAGAAGGCAGAAGACGCCTTCTAGTTGCTTACTTTAACTCATGTGCTCGTTGCAGCCTGTGTTTGCTCATTAATGCCTCATGTATAGCAGAACTGTGTCTCTCCCGCGTGTTCATGCTGTGGCTTTTGCAGGAACTGCAGAAAAAGGGGCCAGCACCACCAGCATCTGCGTTTCTGCCCCGAACGACCAAGTTGGTCTGGCTGTGTCATGTTGCATTTCCGCCGCTGTAGTTCATGCCTTGTTGCATTAATTAAATGTGCAGCTTGTTTCCCTCTCTCAGGCCTGACACCATGATTGCTGCAGGTTTCTATGGCTCCTCCCTTACTGACCTCATTCAGGACTGATTCACACAGAGTGCTGGTGGATGGGTGACAGTTCACACCACATTGCATTTTGTCAGTATAGTGTGACATCAGCTGCAGGAAGTCTGTCTCATTACCACTAATACACTCTATATATACAACAATAAATATACGCACGCACACAGAGGCCACGTCCACTTTTAGGAGCTGCAGATAAAAGCATAATTTCACATTAAATTTGTCAGAAAGTCTTCAGAATATACACAGTACAAGTGAATGAGAACAACTAGAATAAATAAATAAACCTGCCAAGAAATCACTAACTAGTAAAAGCAACAAGATGATTAAGATAAACTTACACCACAACAAAATGACTTAAATGGATGTGTGGATGAAACCGAGTTATGAACTCAACTGCCTCTCCTTAAAAGGAGTGCTGTGACAGTCTCTTCTGTGAGTGACTTGATTTGAGCTGCTGTTCTGTAAGGGAGAGAGTGGGATGTGATTTCTCCAGCCAAACCCATACTAAGAAAGTCATTTTATTAATCTTTGGCCAAACTCATGAGATTCTTCGAGAACTAGCTTAGACTTTGACAATCATTTTAATTTGGTCCATGCAACATGATGTGATTACTCTCAGAAACTGTCAAAAGTCATCAATCCTGAAACCTTTGCCTGTCTGACCTTCACAAGACAGCATTATGCTTCACTCATCCAGGAGTTCATTCCACAAGCCTTAGACAGCCTGATAAAGTATGAGCTGGAGGCCTGTGTGTACCTGAGGAAGTCACCGTCAAAGCTTTGGCCTGTCACTCCAGTATCCACAAGTCTGCCAGTCTCAGGTAGGCCCGTGGCTGCTTCAGCAAGCTTGCTCCCCACTCCACCTGCCAATGAGCCCAAGTTACATGAAGGTCAGTAACAGCAGAACCTGCAACCAGTTGCTTCCATGATGCCTCCTTCATCTGCTCCAGGTCCTCAGGCCAGGACAGATAAGAAGCCAACCAGTCAGAGGTCAGGGTGAGGACTGGTAACTACACAATACGCCCTGCTTCTCTTTTGCGGTTGTGCTGAGATGAGATCACAACCATATAACTCTTTCACAGCAATGGTAAAATAAAGGTGACAGGAAACGAGAAGCTTTTCATAAGCCGGAAGATGACATAACACTTCTGTGTTCTAGTCTTCCTCTGGCCATGACTGAACAAAGGGAACTTCATGGATGTGACAAAGAAAACCGATGGCTGCTTCCTCTTCGGGGCCCCATGCTGCAGCAACATCGTCAAAATTCCTACAGCTTGCCCAGGCTAGAGGTTTCATTCTCGAAAGACACATCACTCACTGCCTGAGATTACACCTAGGCCACCTAGGTCATAAATGAAAATGCATTCTACTGTATTAATGGGTTCGCCATATTGCAAGCTGCCACTATCTCTGCTTGCTATACAATTTCTGCCACTAGATGGTGTCACAGCATGTATTTGTTGGTCTGAGGTAATGTGGGGCAAGTACAGTGGGAAGAGGACGTCCTGTTCTTGGAGTGCTTCAGTATGCCTCTGGCCATCGTCTGAAACACTGAATCCTTTCAAACGATCCTTTATTCCCTTCAATGAACGTAAGGGGCACATACAACGTTTATGTTTCACAACTGAAGAGACATCAAAAGGCTGGACAGCTGATGCTGAAGAACAAAGTATTCAAAAGAGATGAACTGAGGTAATGTGTTGTGAAAATAATGTTCAAATGAAATTCAGAGTTAAAAACTAGACGGGATACATACATTTATAAAAAATACATTTAAAAATATACGATCGGGTACATCTATAGTGTCACTTTAAAAAGCGAGACAGTAGTGTATAGTTTTAAAGCATCTGCAGGATAATACCCGAAAAGTTAGGCTCTTTTCTCGCATCTTCCCGACCACACCCTTACGTGCAAACTCACTCTGCAGGCACACGCATGCCGTGTCCACGGAGCAGGAGGAGGAGCTGCAGGTTTCCAGGGAGACGCCATGTTTGGTAACGCACGTTGAGTCAGAGGAGTGGTGAGTCAGAGTCAGGAGGGAAGCTCTCATCGCAGGCCGTTCTCACAACTGGAGCCAAATATGGACAGACATAAACGGAGCATGGAGATGGACACGGTTCACACACGGTGTGAGAGCGGACGGGAGACGGCTATGCCTTGCGAACATTCGGCAGATTTTTAGCCGAATGACAATGCTTCCATCCCATAGTGCAGTCCCTTCTTCCTTTACCATAAGAAATAGCTCCAGACACACCAAGAGGCTACCTCTCATTCACACTGGGGGAGGAGGGGGGGTTCCCTCAAGTTCAGCAGAGCACAGCCTCCCCAGAGGCACCAATGAACATTTGGGCCCGCCAGGTCTCGTACATTGATGCTGAGGGGAGTGTGACCCTGGGATGCCAGTGTTCAGACCCAGGAGGGCTGCCTGTCATGTCCCTGCTTCTCACATATGGTTTGGCCTGTCGGATACTCCTTCTAGGATCTACTGCATGTCGACTTGTTGTAGCCTGCCAGTGGCCTAGGTCCAGCCCTTGAGACATTGCATTACTCCTGCAGTGCCATCGCCTGCATTTCATTTTATATCTTGGCTACCTAGGAGACCAAAGTCACTTATAAGGCCTAGAACTCATTTGTACTGCTCCAGGGTACAGCAGTAGGGCCCTCCTGGACCTGCAGTTACCGTGTAACATGACATCCTCGACATGACAGCTGCAGGTCCATCACATGACACAACCCTGCACATGACGGCTGTAAGGTTTATGCATTTACAATTATATCCTGGTTAGGGACCACTCACGGTTAACCGTTCTTTTCTTTTTAATGTCTTCAACAAGATTTGCAATGAAAAGTCTGGAATGTTTTTGTTTAGCAGTATCATATTCTGTAAGTCTACAAATTTTTGATCCTGTCCAGCAGAATTTTTCCATTGGAGTCCAGACTTGGACTTCGAGTCGAGTCGAGTCTTGAATCCACATATGAATGGACTTAGTCTTGACTCAGTCTCAAACACCCGGGACTTGAAAAATCTTCCCGAGTATATGGAGTATGTCTGCAGTCTATATGCAGCTGAACCCCCCCGCACCGGGTTTTTTATACTAGCCTCAGTGTTTTTCAGCATTGTGCACCCACCCACCCATCCTCATCATATCTGGTTTCAGAATCAATGTCAAATGTGAGAAGCACGACAGTCATGTTACAGGGAAATTAATAATTACTACATGATGCAATGGAGGTGTGTTTCTGCTACCTTTCTGTTTGATATATCATTCATTTCAGAGCAGAAAATAATTTCTCAGTTGTTGTGTATTTAAAATACATTATTTAAATGTAAAAATTTGAAGTATTTGTTTTGTCTTCATAGTTCTAAAAATTCAGATTTACGGTCTAGAATTGAAGTTGTGTTTTTCTGGGCTTGGGCTTGGTTGCCCAGCTTCGGTACAGGACCCGGTCTCATCTTGGGCTCACCCCCCTGTTGGACTCAGACTAGACTCGGACTACATTTGTTAATGATGTAGTCTTGGCTATTACTCAAATAAGGTGGTCTCGAACACAATACTGTTCTCCAGTGACCATCTACACTACACACTCCAGGGCGGACACTCACAATCAAGCGGTAGGCTTCATGGCCACTTGGATGCATCATTTCAGACAGACAATAAATATAAATGCTGCAGAGGTGTGCCAATTGCAATCTGATCTTGGCCATGATTGCAACGTGCAATGCAAGGAGCACCCAGCCAATCAGGCAGAGAGGGGCAACAGGGGGCAGTGGCATATTGGCATCAAAGTTCTGTGACCCCACTGGACTGTGTGCAGCTAAAAGTAAAATAGAGGGGCAGAGGACGGCTTACTGTGGAGGGTGAAAAAATCACAGGTCAAAGGAAAAGCTGGGGCTAAGAACACTATGTATAATGTCTAGGTGTGCAGTCATAGTGTTACCGTGTCGGGGGCGGGGGTGGCCCTCTATGACTCAGTTTTCAGACAGGCTTTGACCCCCTCCAAATGCCCCAAACTGATGACAGATTTTTAGGAGGGGAGGAAACACTTTCAGCGAGAGGAGGAAAGAGGTGCACACACCAATGGAGGGAGCAGAGTGGATATATTTAGAGGGAGGAGGCAGTGGGGAAAAAGGGAGGTCTGCTGTGGAGGGGTTTTTCCAGAGAAGTATATTTAGCCTCCACTTAAAAAAAGAAAAAAAAGAAAAGAAAAAAAAAAACAGCATGTACAGTAGTAACTGCTGGGAAAGAATCTGATGTAACACACTGCAATAAAGGCACATGCGCACACATGCGCGCGCACACACATGCACTCTGGCTCACAGCACGCATACTGGAGGTTAACAATGCCCTCAGTGCGTGCAGCTCACAACCCCATGTCATAAAACACAACAGACCCTGCCGGACGCATTTTCTGTCATTAAAAAGCAGAAATAAAACTGCTGTGGTTTAAACACATAAAACAGAAAGACATTCTACCTCCCAGAAGTAGTATTTTATAATGGATTAACTTTATAAAAGTTAAAGAGGTAAAATCACAATTTAAAACAAAAGTTTGCGAAGCGGCACTAGGAAAGACAGCATAGCCACACGCTTGTGGCGCAGAGACGACTGTCCATGCTGGAGGGGGAGAGTGAGTGCATGAGAGCAGGAGCCGCGCTGACGCCATTTGTGGTTCTGATCACACTTCCTGTCTGCTGTACTGTTTGTGTGTCTTGTCTCCATGGCGACTGCCAGCTTATAAATACCAGGGAGAAGGAGAAGGAGAGAGAGTGAAAATAAGGACAAAACCATTACCACTAAATGGGACTGGACCCAATCTGGGCCTCTTGATTAAGTACAGACTGCTCTGGACCATGCTCTGCAGAGACAGGAAGCTCACATGGCCAGGACTGAGAGGGACTCAGACTAGACTGAAAAAGCCCAAAATAAGGAGGTGATGATATACCTACAATCCAACATTTTCATCACAGGAAGTGCTGTTCCGGGGAGGGGGTGGACCTTCAGCTCAGTGTTTCCTGTTTCATACACATGAATAATTACTTCTATGTTGCCATGACAACCCGAGGGGTTTTTGCAAGCTCTGGATCTGAGATCATAGATGGTTATAGATGTGTGAGTCACTGTCTATGAGGCGAGTGCACTGACACCGGCCCCGACCATCACACCGCAGGCCTCAGAGAGCGACCTGACCCCTGAGGGCCACGCACATACGGCTGCACACATTTATGCACGCCTGTAAAATGAACAGTCATCAGTATTAAATCACAGACACAAACGGACAATACTACCTCCAGCACCAAGCCGGACACCCGATCTGGGTCTCTTACAGGACATTGTAGACATATAGTGCAGTATTCCTTATTAAATTATATTTGAACACCATCATTAGGCTCCAGTGCAAGCCAGTAAATATGCATCACAGTGAGTATAAATGGCTTCCCGCTTGATCTTCAGTAAGACATAAAATAAAAGTTCTCCATCAAAATACAATAAACTTGAGAGCATCACCCCAGGTGACCCAGACACACCGAGGTGTGTACATTTGCCCCAAAGTGCATCTTTTAGGAGGCTGTATGACCCACGTGCATGCGCTCACACGACTACACCTCCCAGAGCCTGTGTGTGCATGTCAGCCTGTTGCCAGGAGACGAGAGATGTGTGCGGTGTGCGTGTGTGTGAGGAATGTGTGACGCGCTCACTGTGCTTCGGAGGGGTGTGGCCCGCAGAGCGGGCTCTTTTTCTCACAAGCCTCGAGGCTCGTGGCCGGATGGGAGGAGGTCATGGAGAGCAGGAGAGGTGGGGGGTTGGGGGTGCAGGGTCGTAAAACACCTAATAGCACATCCATTCATTGGTCTGCAAGCAAGATGACGGCTCAACATGAAACACACCTAGTTTAGGATACATATAGTCAGAATTAAACGTACTGTAGATAACGACTGCCAGTCAGATCAAACGTACAACTTAAATGAATACTGACATCAAACAAGTCATGACAGTAGAATATCTTGTTAATCAAGTACCATGACATTAAGTACTATGTTTTTCTTGCCTCATGTACATAAAAACGTATAATTAAACCTGACTCATCTGAAAACACAGAGAAAACCACCTCTCCTATTATATTCAAAGTATAAACAATAATATTTCTAGAATAGGCGCAAAAAAAGTAAAGGTTGAATTAAGGGGGGGAGATGCAGGACAGCCTGAGGCCCCCGTGCATGATAAGGAGCCGGAGGGGAGGTCAGACTGGAGCTCTGCAAACAGTTAGACTTTGTCTCTCTACAAAAAAAAAGAAGAAAAAAAAACGGAGCCCTGCCCTTCTACTCCCAGCTGTGTGGCTCTGTGGCCTCCCTGCCCCTTCCTGTGACTCGCCGTCCCAATGAGGGGAGGATGTGGGCTCTGACGCCGACAAAAAGGAATTCCCTCCTCTGGCCGGGAGCTCACTCTCGCCCTGTCTGGCTCTCCGGTGCGCACTTGCCTGCCGTCTGGATGGAAGAAGCTCAGAGGAGCGCAGCAGGGTTGTGGCCATGGAATCTATGAGCTAGCCGACTGTGGGTATGTACAGCGTGAAAACGTGTGCAGCCTTAACATCGCTGAACAGTTCCAGTGAGTAGCTTTTCTAAAAAAAAACTTGGAGGTTACAGTGGTTTTCTGTTGTTTTGGTTTTACTTGTCAGAACATCTGTACTTTCATGAGAGTTTAAAATACTAAAATACGTGTATGCCTCGTGTATGTGTATTTCAATTCTGGCTGTCTTCCTCTTACACAGTGTGCAAACGCTGTCAGAGTATGCTGCTGCTTTCACGGTGTGTTCTCTTTTTTATATATAAAACAATAGATTAGCTTTACTCAAAGTTCACGTGTGTTAAATGTAACTATGACTAGTACTGCTGGACAAGGTTCCACAGTCTGGCCATAAAGTGGCAACATGTTTCTGGCTTTGAAATTCAGCAGTTATAGGGAAACAAAACAAATGCAAAGGGAATCAGTAAGTGCTGCTTCTCGTAGCTCTCAGGCCAGAACCTCCTCCATAGTGACCTCCGCTGAGCAGGTACCCACTACCCTTACTCAGTGGTCACAACTCAAAGGCTCACAAACTGGCCTTGGGTTAGTGACGGCTCCAGTACCAGCTCTTGCGTGCTTTCTGTGTGTGTAGGGAGACTGCTACGATGACTAAATTTTGTGCACATTAAAGCTTAAGCAATACCTTGGATCGAGTCTAGACGTGGTCCAGGGGTTGGTGGGCAGCTGCAGAACTGGAGCTGGATGGTCTGTCTGGGGTGAGGGGTGGGTCTCTAAGCAGAGCCAGCTTCCTGACATTTTTAAGTATAGGCTTGCTATTGGGGTTTGGCTGCGGGTCATGGCTACGGTGCATGTATAGCAATGGTTTTCAGAGCGCGGTCTGGGTACTGAGTCCAGTTCCTTCCAGCCTTCACTGCCCTCAGAACACTGACACATGTGTTCAGGTTGTGGTACGTGGGTAGGGAGGTGCACATGGAGAAGCTCGGGGCAGCACAGGATCACTCTGTGTCTTTACCGTGTCATTCAGTGATTCGTGTGGCATTATCAACTCTGTAACATGTAGCCAAACCCATCTTAATTAACAACACTACAACATAAAAGAGGAAAGGCAACCAGCAGCCGGCACCTTCTCATTCAAAGCCGAAAAGTTGTGGATAATATCAAAGACAACACATCGCTCTATCTACGAGTGATGAGTCTCATAAAAACGCCACCGTATTAGGCTGCATTAGGCCTTTTTGCATATTTACACGTTTACATAAGCCCACAACGGTTCAAATGTCTTTGTGTTTATTAATAGTTTATTTATGGCAAAAATATCTGTGCAGGGTAAATTCGTAAATGGCCTTTAATTATGACATTTTATTTTGATAGACCACATGCCGTAACACATTAAAAATAGGACAGGAAGGAAAAAAGGATAGAAGCCTTTAAACCTCTATGTATATTTCTGTACCAATTATTAAATTAGCGAAACACCAATTCAAAGTAAAATGTATATAATTCCAAATCTGAACACAGTGATACACTGGATATGTAGCACTTCAACGCTGGCCAGAGGAAGATGTAGGACTCTTTGGGACGACAAAGTGAGGGTCTTTCCCAGTGCAGCTCTGAGGCACTGCTCACAGACGTACGCCCAATGACTCAGGAGCGTCACGTGAGCATAAGCGTGGCTCACAGCCTGTGCCACTTTGCAAGGGGCGTGTCTCGGCACGGTGCCCCACAGGGTGCGTAAGCTCTGCCATGACCAGCGCCCAGAAATCCTCAGTGCTACAGCGATGTTACCCAACCTGTGGCCCTCAGAAGGTTTTCCTGTGTCCCTGTGCTCATTAGGACCCATTGTTCCATCCTGTGACGTGTGTGTGCGTATCAGAAGGAAGTCTACATATTCGGGAATCAAATGTAGGACGGTGGAGTGCCAGTGGGTGGAAGAGGGAGTTGTTACCTCCAACCTGGAGTTTGTTCCTTCATTCCATTGACCTGCCTTTCAGAAAGGGAGCCCACAGCTCTAAGGCAGCTTCTAGTTCACTTAATTTTGAGACACATTCAGACAGCATAGCCCCTGTGACAGGAGAGACACACTCAAGCAGCATAGCCCCTACAGCAGGTGAGACAATTCAAGCTACATAGCCCCTACGACAGGACAGACACACTGAGACAGCATAGCCCCTATGGCAGGAGAGACAATTCAGGCAGCATAGCCCCTACAACAGGAGAGGCACACTCAGGCAGCATAGCCTCTATGACAGGACAGACACACTGAGACAGCATAGCCCCTATGACAGGAGAGACACACTCAGACAGCATAGCCCCTATGACAGGAGAGACACACTCAGACAGCATAGCCCCTATGACAGGAGAGACACACTCAGACA
>JAODJW010000045.1:10243757-10263110 GCA_026777045.1 Hyperopisus bebe
TACCCCCCCCCCCCCCCCCCCCCAGCAAAAAAAAAAAAAAAAGTACATGCATTTTGATTCAGTTGTCAAAAGCAAAAGCCACACTAGGCCAATGCATAGCAGACCCACCTTCAGTTTTCAGCCTGGTGAGGACAAAGATGAGATAGTTGTTGAAGTCAGGATACTGATTTAGCTGTTCCAGTTTCTGGTGCCAATGTTAAGCATAATGCAACAGGTGAGGAACAAATTATATAGATATAAACATACTCATGCATGCATATGTGTGTGTGTGTGTATAGAGTTCTGGTAGTGGGCTTTCATGTTATTCTTCAAGATCAAGCCACTGAGGGAGATAAAATCTCACACACAGCTTGACTAAAATACCACAAATGTCACGGTTACACATAAGGGTATTCCGTTTTAAACGTCTTCTGTGAATAATGGAGGAATGCTTCTCTTCCTTTACCTCGGTATTGAAGACAATAGTGAGGAAATAGATAAGCACCAGACCAAAGCATACCATACTACAACACTTTTCACCAAAACAGTTTCAAAGAAGCTGCAAACTCTGAGTCGTCTGCTGCATAATAATTCTGGAGGAGGGGGAAAATGGAGATGGTGGAGGATTGCACGAAAGGATACTTGTTGCACAGCTCTCTGCGTGGCGGTATTGGGGGACTGCGAGTCCTTGAGAAGCTGGAGAACCTGCTGCAGTCCTTGCTCGTCTGGCTGCCATTCCATCCTGTACGGCTGAGGAGCAGACACGCACACAGGAAGCACGTGAGGCGTTAATTACTACAAGAGTCTAGCACGTATCCAGTAACTGTGCATACATGCAACTCGAGAGTGTCTCGTTTGACCCAAGGCGCCCAGCAGAAAGCATGCTAATTGAGTGTGTTCGTTTAGATGGTCGCTCGGGTGAGACGGACGACAATACGTACAGGCGCGGCACGGCTGGCGCGAGCGCAGAAAGGCGTCGCGCGGACATTCAATGCAGCCGGTTACCTAGACAACTGCGGAAACTTTACAGAGGCATCGGAATAACATTTTTACAAACAGAGGGTTGCCTGCATCGATATACTGTGCGCTCACAAAGGGCAAACGAAATGGCTAAATATAAACACAGCCGGCTAACTGCAGACCCACATGGCCGAGGATATAATGTGGGGTTAAGGCCCGACACGCGCGGCTGTCTTCAACCTAGAGAGATGGGCAGTAAAGGCGGATTCACTCCCGCAGATCCCCGATCCAAGCGAGCGTGGGGGAGTCCGGCATAAGGGGGAGATGAGGCAGGATGACTCAAATGCACAGATGTGGATCTCCCCATAACCGGCTTAGCCGCCCTAATCCTGCCCCCAACCCCCACGCCACCCGCTCGGCTTCTGATAGACACCGCTCAGAAAGCCTCACTCCACCTGTAAATAGGCATACTCTCCTTCTCGTTAAACGGATTTGTCGTAAAAAAGCACGGTTCTGGGATGCGGCTAACTTAGCGGAATCGGTATGTGGAGCACGGCTAGCCGCTGCATGGAGCTGCAATCCGCTCCAATCGCACACAATGCGCATCAGCCAGAGGTTAGCGACTCACGGCAGCTCCCGGCTTCGGTGCCAAGCAAGGCCAAAATGACCGCGTTTTCCGCCGTGTTCCGTCAAAACTGTACTGATTTACATTCTGTTACCAAAATCCGATTTAAAATCAATCACGCCGTCCGCCATGCACCCAGGATGTTTAAAACGCGGTGCAATGCTAATTAATTACAACTACCAAAACCGCCACTAAACCCTCAACATCAGTTACGCATTTGAAAGATTTTACAGCATCTTACATCTGATTTTCTCTCTTTCGCATTATATCCGCTCCAACTGCGGCAGGTAGTTAATTACCAAGATAGTTGTTCACCATGCGAGAGTTAGCGGAGTTCCCTGTTAGCTAGTTATAAACGGCTAAGCTAGCAAGCTAATACAGAAGATGGTCGTGAAATAAGCACACAGATTACCTGAAAATCTTACGGTAAGTCAACTGTACAATCCTTCAACGCCGCGTCTCCGTAATAGCTAATATATCGATGACGATCGGCAAAAAATAATGAGGAAATGTGCTGGATTTCCCTGTTCTCGCCTGGGTTGTGGTCGCCTCGATCACTCCCTAGCCCTTTCTCATACAATTCGGTGGTGAGCAGCTTTCGGAATGGAGAACCGGGCTAAAGCACGCCGGCTCAACCGTCCATCGTGCCTCCTTTCGGCTTCCGTCCACGTCTAACTCTAACCAATCAGAAGCGGCCCGCTGTAGAATCATACGGGCTACTAGAGGAGAAACTGCGAGCGCGTTAACGCGGTCTCCCGGGCGTCACGTGGGGAAGTACGAGCGGAGCGGGACTGTCTTTGTTGCAATAACATAGGCCTATACATTTGCATACAATCACATTTAAAAATATATATAATTTGTCTTAAATATGTCAAATTATGGAACGATTTCATTTTATATATTTTTAAACTCTCTAAAATATTTTCCAGGTATTTTGCGAATTAAGTAGACAAAACTGAAATGAAACATTGTTCATCCATCTGCAAGCTGAAGGAGACACCCGAACATCAAATTCTCAGGCTTTTTATCAAGTGTAGGGTCTCACTGATCCTGGAGCTAACCAGGAAGTATATGTCACAAGGCATGGGGCTGTCTGTGTGTGTGTGAGTGTGTGTGAGAGAGAGATTGTGTACCTACAGGGAGGGAGAGTCGTCAATTCACCTCATGACATTTTACTGGATTGCAGGAGGAAATGTACACAAATTCAGAGAGAATAAGTAAACTCCACACACAATCCAGGTGTCCCCACTGTGGAGGGTGAAGCAACAAGTGTAGCCTACTGAGTGTCTGCCACAAAGTTAAAATAAAGAATTGTACACATGCTTTTATAATGATATAGTAATCATTTATCATATGTATATAGTTTATTGGACTGATGCAATAAACAGACATAGAGTGTGTTTTTCTTTAAAGTTCACAACAGCTTTAAGATACTTTGGGGCCGATTATACAGTCGATCTTGGCCAGGTGTCATTTACAAATGTGACACATAATACCAGTGTGAAGGCATCCAAGTACTGAGGGCTATTGCTTCCGTTTCAAGTCAGCTTATCACAAAGTAAAGCTTTCAGTTTGCTGTTTGAGTGGCTCAGTCATTGCACCAAATTGAAAAACTTTTAGTGGCGTCAGTATAGGTGTGAAACCCATATGAAGTAAAGGCACTGTGTCAGTGTTCTGTTGTCCAAATGCTTTGTGCTGTACAGTCATTCGCCCTTCCTCATTCCAGGTATTAGTAGTGGGCTTAAGACGACACGTTACATGGGCAGGGCATGAAGTGCTTCTCGTAGTCTGGGAAGAACGTCTCCTCCAGGCTCGCACCATCTACCTCTGCGGCTTCTCTGTCATTCATCTCGCTGTAGCTGTTCACTACACTGCCTGGGTCTCCAGCCACGTTCTTCGCGGCAGAATGGGCCATAGCTGTGTCTTCACCGTCCTCTGAAATCTGCTCCTCCTCCATTTCATTCTCCAGGTGTACACTGGGTGTGTCCTCCTCCTCTGGAAAGTCCTTGCCTTTAAAGTCTTCCGTCTCAATCACTTCCAGACAGCACAAGTTCTGGTTGGACTCAGGGGAACTTAAACTTTTCCAAATGCCTATTTTCTGAGTCATGAACACACAAAGAGAAACATCATTTAAGACCATAACGCAGTATTAGGCTAGTAGAGATATTTCTGGAACAGATGGTTGTTGAGGTGTTTCTTGAAGGTGGAGAGGGAGTCTGATGGCCTGGTGTGGTTCAGCAGCTCATTCCCATGATGTTTACAAATGATGATCCCTCCGGATTGTAACTGTCCAACAATTACCCTACCCAAAATCCCAGAGAAACTGACCATCTAGAGACTAAAAATGCTAATATCTCAACAAAATGTGGAGGTTAAAATATACTTGTGGGCCTGTGAGCAAATGTCTGAAGCCTCATTTGCAAGGTTTTCTCTAGAATTTTTTAGAACACAATAGAATAGAATCACAATACTTTAAATGACATGGTTTGGTCAGTACCTGGTCAGGTTTGAATAGGCGACTGTTGTTTGGGTCAGGTACTTTGTCATGGCACCAAGAGCAGGACACGGTCCGATGCCTATGGACAGAAGAACAAGCAGCACTTAAAAGCAGAAAGTGTTTTCTTAAATACAGCCAACTCACCCTATAACTTATATGAAATTCACTCCTTTGATTGGACACCTGTGCAACCACTTCCAGATCACAGAGAGGGTTTCCTAAAATAGTTTTGATCCACAGTAGTCCCACATTAATACTCTTCAAAAGGTGAGGAATGAGGCTTCAAAACACATAGTGGGTGCTTCTTTAACACTTCATTGGCTTTCACTGGGTCAATGGTAAGTATTTATTAATAGAGCACTATGCCTCTCAAGGCCTAATTTCTCCCATCGTTAGTTTACTGTAAAAGGTGGACAAACCTTCAAGACTCCTTAGGCTGTATATATCAGCAAAGCGATGCAGCGGTATGAGGAAATAAGCCATGGAAATGCGGAGTAGAAATGGTGGCACATACACGGAGAATGCTCCTTACCCCCAACACGCAAACAGACACAGCACTCCAGCAAGAGAAACCGTAATTAAGACCACTGTAAAAACATCTGAAAGTGAAGGAAAAAAGAGATACCAATTAGTGATATGTCCAGCGATCTGTGCACGGGACCCACGAGCAATCCCCTCATTTACACAGGGTGATGTGTAACCAAACACGTCCCAAAAATGACCATCATTGTCAATGTCAATGGCAGCCCATGTGTCCCCTACGCCATGTTTTTGCTCCCTCCCAGCTCCCTATCAGACAGTCCACATTTTTACTCCCTAGAGAGCTGGGAGGGAGCAAAAACATGGACTGTCTGCGGGTCCCCGAGGACCAGATTGGGAAACACTGTCCTAGAAGATGGAACCCCAGGAGGCCATCTATGTCGCATAAGGGGTTAATCGGCACCAATCCTTGTGCCAACAAAATCCAGTGGCACTGAATGTCTTTCACTGTTCCACTACATTCAGCTACTGCATCCAGGTCACTGTTATATGCATGTATGAGACGTCCTGCAGCTGGGTCCCTCCCTAGAGAGACTCAGGCCACCTGGGGGCTTCCCATAGACTCCCTGCTGATTCACAGTCTTTATTCAACTACATTCCTGCTTCCAGCAGAAGCCTGTATGTGGGCTATAGTAAAAAGTACCAGTGGAGGCCGGGATGAAGAAGTTGATGGTACTCCGGGGTCCCAAGCCAGCTTTCGTTTCCGCACAGATCCAGGCCATGTGGTTGCGGCCCTGCTGCAGGCCTGAGATGGTGTAGCTGTCCATGTTGCGGTCAACTTTGTATTCTGGGGGCAGCGGGAATGGGGATGTTAGCATGGAGAACAGTTTGGACTATGGGGATGTATGTGCGTCAGTGCTAGGCTTACCACAGAATCCATGTTGGGGGGGGGGGGACACTAAGCTGGGACTGGGTTTGTAAACTACCATTTCAATTAAAAGGACCTGGATTTCACTTTAGCACTGAGTTCTTGCTGTGTGCTGATTGGTCTGTCTCCTACAATCACGCATGCATCACTAATGTTAATGTGAAACAGCTGGGTGAGTCTTTCAATCAAGGAAACAAACCAGTCAAAGCACAAGAACTGAACTATTTTGTCAAGTACAAGAGCCTTTCAGCCTTAAAGTAGTTTGTTAAACCTGAAATAGTCCCCAGTGTATTCCCTGACATGGATTAGGTGGTCGTCCCAGTCAGTCCATAGGTGAGGTTAGCAACAGACGTGTGGACAGA
The DNA here is from genome assembly GCA_026777045.1 of Hyperopisus bebe. Classification (NCBI taxonomy): domain Eukaryota; kingdom Metazoa; phylum Chordata; class Actinopteri; order Osteoglossiformes; family Mormyridae; genus Hyperopisus; species Hyperopisus bebe. The sequence continues at coordinate 10,249,589 of JAODJW010000045.1, forward strand.
ATATGCAAACACAATGTGGTCAATTGCCAGTGTGAGGTAGGGACGGCTTAGCTGGGCCATCAGCTTATGCTGCAGTGCCGTGTGTCAGGCAGTACCTGCTGTTTCATTGAAGAATCCCAGTCTGTACCACAAGATGATTCCCCCAGTTTTGAAGACTGGGATCTTCTGCCAAGTCAAAGTCACCTCTGAGGAGGATAATCTGGACACCTGGAATCTTTTCACTTTCGGAGGAACTAAAGAATAAATTTGAAAAAAAAAAAAACAGGATGATAAAGAAGGAAAAATTAGAACAGCAGAGAGAAACGGCCATGATTTTTGTCTCGTTTTTGATAATAAATTAGACCAAGGAAGACAGCCTGAAATGTAGAGGAATTTTAATGTTGATACAGGTGTACAACTTACCACCCTGGAAGGTGTACACTGTGGTCATTGCCAAGAGGCGTCTTCGGTTCGAGGAAACGCCAAACAGGAAAAGATTATATGGGGTGTAATTCCTAAAGTCACCTGCAGGTTGAGCCAGAGACATGAGGGTTATGCTAGAGTAAGCAACCCATAGGCTGTGTAGCTAAGAGAAGGAAATGAACCTGGGCAGAACTTCCAGACAGCTGGGTCTCCCACAAACCTTCAATCACCGTGTCTCCTGAATGATTCACTTTTATCCAGTCAAACCTCTGGGGGGCCAAGACGTCATCAATCTGCAGCACGTATTCATCTACGACCTCTGGGGTCGAATTCCAGGACACGTTGAGTTTCCTCCCATGTTCCACCACGGAGACAAGCATGGACAAATTGTACAGTGGATCTAAGAGAACAGACCAACGGTGCAAACGTCAATGCATTAAGTCTTAATCCAGCAGTAGTGCCTAAAAAAGCTACACTTGAAGACCTCTAGAGAGGCAGCCCACCTGGAGTTTGACCAGGGGAGGGTAGGGCCAGATATGTGGGCTCTGTCGCTCCCTTCGAGTTGACGGCAGTAAGGTGCACTGCTGTTACGTTGTGCAGGGAAAGCGCTAACGGGTAAAAGCAGTATCTGCTCCGATTTTCTGTTACAGCACCCAGGATCCCCTGCATCGGCTTGAGTTCCGCTGCAGAAATGCCCCTGGTCTCATTCTCCACTGTTAATGTGTATCCTGTGACTTCTCCCCGAGCAAGATGGCGGGGCAGTTCCTGGGGCAAGAAATGAGTCACGGCTGAGAGAGGTAGGGGTCTCGGAGTGTTTGAGAAGAAGGGGGCGAAAAGTAACAAGTCGGCAAGATCATTATGTCTCGCACAGAGGATTTACAGTTTGCTTGTTCTGTTGAGATACCTTCCATACTAGGTTGCAGTCTCTATGGTCACTGGACTCCCCACAATGGATCCACATATCAAGAACTCCGACAGGCGCTGATGTGGTAAAAGAGACAGATAGGATCCCCGCATGAATGGTTCTCCATCAAAGGCTTGTAGTCCCAAGCGAGTTGGGCTTTTGAACTGCATTTCCCTTGAGTGAACCAACCTGCTTCAGCGCTCCGCACCATGTAGCTGTTACTCCAGCCACTTGAGGGAGTCCCGGCTACATCTGAGCATGTACATCTGACCTTGAACTCATACACGCTGAACGGCAGCACGTCTTCAAGCGTAAATGTGTCCAGGACATCGTCATCGCTCTGGACAAGGAATACAGAGAAGAAGCACCTTCCATAAAGATCGAGCTTAAAATCACAGCAGAGTCTACTGGGCAGAAGCATTCAAAATTCAACCACACAATTAATAACTAAAGGCAGCGTCTGGTGTCACAGACTGACAAAGGGTCTCGAGGCATGTGGGGGTGAGAGGGGAATGCGCCTCACCTTGATCCAGCCCTCCTCACCCTGAGTGCGGTACTGAACCTCACAGCTTAGCGAGTCCATTTTACTGCACGGAACCTTCCAGATGATTTCCAGAGGCTCCAGTGTGTGGTTTAACACCTCAGGGGCACGAGGCTGTTCTGGGGCAGAAGAAAGAAGGGATGGAGAAAAGGAGGAGATTGAAGGTGTGAGGAGGGGAGCAAGAGGAGGGCTGTCAGTCTGACATCCCTGGGAGGGAGTGGACGGGACCAAGGAGCACTCACCGATGTCAGCGGTGTTGAAGCAGACCGTTTGTGTCACAGAGACGCCCCCGGAGGTGACCCACACGCACATGTGCTGATGACTCCGGAACCTGGCACGGGGGATGATTCCCCACGTGTCGCCTGCATCTGTCTCCTTGCTAGATAAACAGTAATCAAATGGGCGGGGGATGTGTGCATGTGAACACAGAAATCCACCCCCGCCATCTCTCTCACACACACATCCTTGAGGGTGTCGGGACTCACCCTGTTTCATCTTGCATCCAGTGAATGATATACTTTTGAGGAGACAGTGACCTGTCCGCAGGCTCCCAGGAACAGTGGATGTCAGGGTCGTCACCATGGGGGATGTAGCACTTGGGCTGCGAGAGAGCGGGGGCTTGGCCGGCAGTAACAGGAGCTGAGATGGAGAACCAAAAGGGGGGGGGGCAGCTTTGAGTGAGGAGCGGTGCTGCCGTCATACTCACTACTGAGCAAACAGAAGCTACGCAGCTCAAAGGAGGAGGAGAGAAGATCAGGTAATTTGCAAAAGTGAGAGGAAACTGAGTTTTCACACAATGCTGAGTGACAATGAAAATGAGGCAAAGTAACCGTTCCTGTTTCTGAGCATGATATCTTATTTGCTAGGAAGAAAAAGAAAAACAGTAGCTACAAGACCCGAAAGAGTAACCCACAGAACTTATACTCAGCTGAATTACACGATACCAAGAACCAGACCAGATTTTCAGTTTACTTTAATATATACTAGACACATACATGCCCATTTAATCCTGACTTGTAAATGACAGTACAGTCTTTCCACGGGTAGCTTTTCCCAGCACACTGTCAGAAAAAAGGGTACAGCCCTGGTACCCCCCCCCCCCCCCCAAGGTACAAACAATAAAAACTTTCCCCCAATGGTACAAAAATGTACCTCAGTGTTCATTTCCGTACTTTAAAAGGTACATTCAACCAACAGCTAGGGTACAATTGGCAGACCCTCGAGAGTTACAGCCCCAGTGAAAAGTAATTGTACCTCAAAGGCACAAATTGGACAATGTTGGGTGGTTAATATAAATGAGATTTTCCTAGTTGAGGTAACTTTTACTCACCTCTGTGTCATGAAATGACGCTGATAGTCAATCTTATTGCACTAGTGTAAACACATTTGCACATTAAGAACAGAAGTCCTTGATCCTTGTACCGGCACGCAGGTAAACAGGCGTAAGATCAAGCTTTTGCACGGCTTTTTCTCGACAGTAAATCTAGCCCAAGCATGCGGGCCCCACCACCAGCCCACACGCCATTTGGTCTGAGGATGCGCAGTCATCTGCCTGCCAGAAAATGCACGACTGCACCGAGTGCATATGGCGAAGTCTCTGGGTAAAGTACAAATATGAATCTAACCACACTTTTGTACCTTTGCCTGTCACGGAGGCTGTATCCTTGTAATTGTACCCTTTAAGGTATAGAAATGTACTCTTACCTACAGCTAAGGGTAAAACTGGCAGACCCTTGAAGGTACAGCCCCATTGACAAGCAAAGGTACAAATGTTTACCAATTTTTCTGAGACTGCATAAGTAAACTACACTCACCTTTCAGAGCATGACACACCGAGGGCAGAAGTAAGACGACTGTAAGCCATGCCATTTATCAGGACATCTGGACAACTGAACAGAAAAGAAAGAAATAATTACAAAACAAAACAAAGAGATTCAAACCTACTCAGTTTCTAACCCGCGGTTCTATATATTCACATATGAATTCAAAAATTGCTATTCTACAGTAATCGTTTTTTCAGCGATGTTTAAATAGCTCAACATAGCAGTTCTTTTACCTTCCTATCCAATAGAACTCTAGTTGGTACATCTACAGTCTGATCATGTTCAGATTATTTATAATATTCCATGTATAAATATTCGCGTATAAATCGAACCCTTTGAATTATAGCAAAATTTCATTAAACAGGTACCGCTAGATAAACAGTCAACGCAACACAATAGTTATATATGTAACTAAGACGAGGCAATTTTTCAGTTAGTTGAGGAATTTGTGTACAAGTATATAGTATATTGTAAATAAGAATCAATAAAGCAATTAATTGCAACAAAAATTCAGTATGCAATAACACTTTCATGTGCCAGGTCCTGTTTCTGTTAATTGAGAATAATCGCGATGCCGGCGAAGGGCACGAGATAAAAAAAAAAAAAAAAAAAAAAAAAAAAAAAAAAAAAAAAAAAAGTATATTTTATTTGTGGTAAAAGAAAAAAAAATGAATGGAAGGCTACGACCTAGCTTGTGGTTTTAACAAAGTCATGCCATTCATTACAACAGCGATGAAAATGCGTTATTTTATTTGGAAACAGTAGGACTTCTCAATGGGCTTCAGATGGATGCACTCACCCGCTCCGCTTCGCAGACACCCCGGCCCGGCACCCCGACCCACGCACAGCCACCTCCGCTCGCCCACTGGAGAAGCCGCCTGCAGATTCACCTTCCACACATCTTCCAGCTGCTGGAGGCTTCGTCCCTCGCAATCACAGCTGCCTTGTGAGCTTTATAAGGGGGCAGTGTCTGTCGCTCTTTATTCGGATATATAAACTACTAATATGTATAATATAAAGCATAAGATGAAAATTGAAAAGAAAAAGCGCACCCCGTTGAATGTCTATGTTAAAATGCTATTAAGGGAATTCTATCTCGTTTACACAAAAAAGTTGTTCAACTTACGTCACTCTAGAATGGAGTTCATGGCAGCTCTGCGCCCGCTATCTTTGCAGCGTGCATTTTCATTAAGCCCTCCTCTTCCTACTCCGCAGTGTCTTAGCAGTCTGCTCTTTCCACGGGGGGGGTTTCCCCACTTACTGGCGAAACTTGCACAAGATTGTTCCACAGTTCTTTTTTTTTTTTTTTACTGGTCATCGAAAAATGACTACAGAAAGTTTAAGACGTATAAACTGTAGTCGGTTGTTGGAGCATCATTAAATTTGTGTCTGAACATTGATGTGCTTTACTGGCGTTCCAGCCATCCTCCAACTGTGTATTCAGTACAGAATCAGCACAGGGTGATTTTGGACCAAAGGGCACAGGATAGGCCAGATCATGGCAGGGCACAGCCACACGGGTACCGACACAGCAGATACACACTGACACGAGCTCACTTCCGCATTTCCTCTGCACGAGGCCAAAGGAAACCCACGCAACCCAGAGAGATGCAGAAGACACACGTGCGCGCGTGCGCACACACACACACACACACACACACACACACACACGCACCCCATGCAGACAGGATCCAAACTGCCAGTCCTACAGGTAACTTTCTGATTATTTACACTGTGGGCATCAGTGTTCCTCAGAGTATGATAAAAAAAAAAAAACTGTTATTTTGTCCTTGTGGAGACCATTTTTTCGGTCCCCACAAAGGGAAATTCAGTTTTATGGTCTGTGAATGCAATCAGGAAAATAAAGCTGCCAAAAGTCGTGTATTTAGTTTGGTTACTTATGGCTAAGGATGCAGCTGGATAGGGGTTAAGGGTGTCATGTTGGGATTAGAGTTTTCCCCACAGAAATTAATAGATATAATTACAAACCTGTGTGTGTGTGTGTGTGTGTGTGTGTGTGTGTGCCTGCATGTTCCCTGTGGACTGGCATCCTACCCTCGGGGATACTCCCCCCCCACACACACAACCCCGAGCCAGGATAGATAAACTATGCATGACCAACAATTTCTTTATTTGATTATTAAAGTATCTTCTTATTAATTGTAAATTGTGTTGCTTTGTTAATTGTGATTCACTTGCTCAGAGTGTTCGGTTTGTAGGCCGTTTAAATGGTTCATTCCTACCAGCGCGTGTGGACCCTGACCTTCTTAGTGGCTGAGCTGCCAGCTAACTCACTGAACAGAACACACGAAGCCGAAACAGTTCACAAACGAATGCATGACAGTATTTATTAAAATTTGCAACGCGGCCCCCTCCGCCCCCCACCCGGCATTCTTTCAACGGCCTCGTTGTTGTGAAAATCACAAAATGACATGAACAGGAACAGGTGCTTCGGGGGCAGTAGTGAAGGAGAGAGAAGCAGCTCGCTTCACTGTTGAGGAGCCCGAGAGAGGGGCAGGGTAACGGGATTCAGGCTGCCTATATACACAAGCTGCTGATTTCACTCCTCTTGTGAAAAAGAGAGTGGGCGTGGCCCCATGAAGGAGCAGGGCTGGGGGGCGGGGCCTCAGCACAGGGAGCTGATCTCGCTCTTGTTGCAGCCCCACTTACAGCAGGCGTTGGAGAGCCCTGCCACCACCTCGCGGCCCTTCCTGGATGTGTGCAGTGTCTCCAGCACCTCCCCCGAGATGCCCGAGCGGGGAGGCCGGCTGAAAGGCGCTCGCTCGGCCTCCTCCCTCCCCCAGCCGGGGAGCTCAGCCTCAGCAAGTGGCTGGTACGGGAGGCCAAAGACAGAGTCTGGGACCCAGCTGTCGGGGGCCTCGTCATGGTGGGCGGAGAAGACGTCTTGGGTGAGGTCTCCTGGAACAAGGCCGGGGGATCAGAAACATCACACATTATGACGGAGAGTGACTTGGAAAAAGGGGGACATCCATCCATCCATCCGTATTCTGCAATCACTTGTCCTATTTAGTGTCACGGAGGGGTCTGGAGCAAAGAACAACCCAAGATGGGAAGCCAACCCATCTCAAGAGAGGGGAACAATAACGGGCAATTCAAGGCAGACAGTCTCCACGCTGTAGCGCTATTGAAAACGGCGCTATGTTAGCGTGTGAGTCAGTGGGCTAAGCTTCTGTGCATGTGATCAGAAGGTTGCTGGTTTGAGCCCCAATCTCAGCAGAATAGTCACATGTCTGTGGGCTCCATGGTAGTAACTACAGGCAGTTGCCCTTTGCTGCCAAGCTTGGTCTCAGCTCTGTGGGTGTTTGTTTGTCATGGTGAGAAAGATCAGGTAGGTGAAACGAGAATTTCCCCAAGGGGCCCATAAAAACATTATTATTATTTGTTACCTGAATATTGCATATCTGATCCTGTCCTCTTTTGGACATCGATGCACATAGAGCAAAGAGAGCAAAGCTTGGGGTATAAGCACACAGTTGGCCATGCAGCATTTCTCAGGGGGTTAAGGACCTCACTCAAGGGTTCGACAGAAACACAGGAAATTCACAAAGAATGGGATTTAAACCAACAACCTTCCAATCAGGCACAGCCCCTCAATAGACAACTCTATGAATGGGTAAAGTTAAAAGTTTATAAACACATAATCTGACACATAAATGGAATGCATCTATCACGTTAAATTGAAATGCGATGAATAAGACGTAACGATCGAACAGAAGCGGTGCATTCTGTCTCACCTGCACCGCTGGCTCGCCTCCAGCGCGAGCCGCCGCAGGTGAAGATGACGGCGCGGATGAACTCACGGCCGCACAGCTTGACGCCAAACGTTGGGTTCCCCTCCGCCGGTACCACCAGGGACACCAGGAGGCAGGTAGCGAGTACCGCGGATTTCCACATCACGGCAGGAGAGGAGGGATACCAAGCGGCAGGAGAGGAGGGATACCAAGCGGCAGGAGATCGCTGAGCAGGTTTACTCCTCTCTGCCCTCCGACGTCGGTGAGCGCTGTGGCTCCCAGGAGCCCGGGGCCGCATTTATGAGGGACCCCCAAGCCCTGGGGGGCCAGCACGTCACCCACACACACTCATCGCCACACCGGCAGGGAGACCTTTACTCAAACAAAGGCACAGGGATCTTTACAGCGACCACGTTAGGGCGGAGGGTGCCGTAATTACTTGCCACTGCCCGCATATGGAGTGATGTCACGGTTTGCTGTAATCTGATCAGCAGAGACATTTGTACCCCAAAACAATATTTTTTCTGTTTCCATTACTTCCCACTACTATGGGCAGAGATATCAAAAAGGTCAGATTAAGCACATCACTTCGATGTAATATATAAACATTTTTTTGACCAAAAACTAGACTCCCTCTTGGTGTAATTCCACTACTGAGAACTCGGTGTGGAAATCACTTGTAGGCTGTCATACTGAATGCTATCAGGGCAGCCAGGTGCTTATGTGAGTCGGACTGCTGCTTTGAAGTCCGCTCTGTTCGCGGTGCATAGTTTTGCATGTTTTCACCCACGGGCCAAAGATACACTATTAGGTAGCGTGCCCAGATTGGGGGCAGTGTGTGGTTCGGCGGGCTAAGCCTCTGCACCTGTTATCAGGAGATCGTCAGTTTGAACCCAACCCCAGCACATCCATGGACCCTTCAGCAAAGCCCTTAACCCACAGCTCTCTGGCTGCTGTAACAGGTGGCTGTCCATCACAGCCAACTTGCTCTCATCTACATAGTGGGAGGTGGGGGAAGTGTAAAGAGAATTTCCCCACCTACTTTTCTAAATAATTAAAAGTTGGGGCAGTGGATGACTCAGCAAGTCAGATCAGATCAGAAGATTGCTGGTTCAGATCCCAGACGTGGCAGAGTGACTTTGCCAATGGGCACCTGAACAAGGCCCTTAACCTCCAGTTGCTCCAAACAAGGCTAAACTGGGATTTAAAAATTGGGTCTGGAATTTGGGATCCCCCACAGTTTCCAACCCGCATGGGGCAAAGTATGTTTCACTGGCTGGGGGTCCACTACGATACACGCAGTATCCATCATCCTTTTGTGGGTCATAGGGGGTCTGGAGCCTAACCCAGAAGCTACAGGCACAAGGCCGGGAACAACCCAGGACAGGGGGCCAGCCAATCACAGGACACACTCACACCATTCACTCACACATGCACACCTATGGGCAATTTAGGAACTCCAATTAGCCTCAGCATGTCTTTGGATTGTGGGGGGAAAAGAAACCCCACGACGACATGGGGAGAACATGCAAACTCCACACACATGACCCAGTCAGAAACTCAAACCCGGGTCCCAGACGTGTGAGACAACAGTGCAAACCACTGCACCACCAAGCCACATTACACACAGTATGTTCTACATTTTGTCAACTGGCTTGTGGGGTGGGGGGTGTTATAGGCCACGATATTCTTTGCCTACATACCCATCAGGCCAGCCATAGGGGTGGGGGGAGGTCCAGGTACTGTCTGCCTTCTCAATGATACGTCGATTTGGAAAAAGAGTGTACTAAGTAAATGAAATGTAATTAAATATAATTCTGCAAGGTGGGTGGAAGATGGGTAGACAGGTAATGCTACGTATTTGCATTAATGGTATATTTTTATAATTAGCTCACAGTTCCATCTTACAGGTGTAAAAGTTCCCCTATCGCCAAACGTTCCTCTTCCAGAGTAAAGAAGATGTAAAATCATTCTCACCTCAGGTGCACTATGAAGACTCACTCAGTCTCTCTCTTTCTCCTGCAGCCTCACCTCTCTGTGAAATAGCCCATGATGTGTACATCAGATCCAGGGCAGTTGTCACAATGCAGGCGAGTGCAGGTGACATTTCCACTGGAAGATTACAGGAGCACATATTGTATTAGGAGGAAACGTCACCATGACCCTATCTTCTCACTCCTGGTGTTAAAGGTCTCTCATTTCCAAAATGACAATGAAATTGTAATTAATATCTTGATGCCACTGCAATAGTGTGGCATTTTGGCAGGGGACTGATTTCACATTATATGCAGGGGAACTGGGGAGAGGTTAAATGCACAACATCTACTCACAACAATGCTGTATCATTGTTTTCATCATTTTCTCATTTCTGAACGTACACAGAATCACAGCCTTTGTAAGCGGTCACAGATTTTATTGAGTTAATGCAATTTAACCAGTTTAAAATGCAGTGTACATCAGATATTTTACATCGAGTTATGTTCGAACCAGAGTACTTTTTCATTTAACCGATGATGTCTAATACCTACCAACACTGAATTGTGATCAAATATCAACTGAAACAAAGGAAAACAATGCACTGGGACCTTTGGGTAGTTGTTTCTGTTAAGACAGTGATACAAATCTCATTTCTCTCATTCATTATTTTCTGTACCTCGACTGCTGGGTGACTTATGAAGCAGTACAATACTGAAAACCATCTTAGGCATGGAACACAGGTGAGGATAAAGACTGTCTGCACATTTCTGAACCATCATTAGTTACCTAAATGTATTTTTTCAGGAAATACAAGGCTTAACAAGTATACGGTGGTCTTCGACGTTTGCCTAGTAGCTTAGTATTTGTTCTTCGTATTAAAATATCCCAATATTCGTAACAAATTGACTGCAAGAATGTGCAACTGACAGCTATATTACCCAATTGCTATCGGGAGAAAAGGCGTGTTCTGGTTGCGCAGTAGCTACACCTGACTGGCAGACAGCGATTACAAATGAGATGAACGATTCTTAATTGACACCTCTAGCGGACCTATCGATGATAGACAAGTTACGACGTGTTGTTCCGGTCGAGCCAATCGGAGGGAAAGGGAAGGCGGTGCAAAGAGCGGGTGGGTAGCAACAGTTGCCCCGGTGAGGACGAAGCGCCATAGCCACGGTAGTCCTGGCGACAAGAACCAAGCAACGAGAATCAACAACAACACGATTCTTAAAAAAATAATAAAATACAAAATACCGGGTGAAAATTCACAGGAATTTAGAGGTGAAATAACTTATTTTACTTGTTAGATGTCTAAGGTTTCTAATGAAACAAATAGCAAAGGCTGTTGTTTTTTTTTCGTTTTGTGTTTTCATGTCATGTTAGCCAAAAGACGAACTGCTTAGCTAGCGACCAGGCTGACCGGGCGGAGAGGTCCTCTGCGGGGCTCAGGGGTCAAGGGACGGCACGCTTAGCAAAGCCAAAGTCTGAGTATGCTGGCGATTGGTGTTATTGTGGCACAAAATGGCGGGTGCTGGATACACGAATGCACAGTACTTTTAGTTGTGACGGTCGGCTTTCACAAATAAAAGAGAGTCGCCGCCGCGTTTCGGAGAGCTGCAGCATGCCCGGCACATCGTGCAGACCAGAGGGGATCCTTGCAGGCTGCCTCCGAGCTCCGCTTTCCGAGGCGGTGGTGTGTGACACAGCCTTGTGTACTTGGTTACGCTGCTGTCCGGACCCGTCTTGTCCAAGTGATTGTTGCCTCTTAAACATTCTGAAATGAGCTGAAAATAAAGTAGTGCGTGCGAGAGACCAGCCCTGGTCAATGGCGGAATAGCTTAAAGGGGCTTCATCAGACCAACTGACAGGGGAGTGCGAGGCGCGTTTCCGCGGCAGGGGACCGGAGGGGCGTGTCTGACCCCGGTGGCCCAGCCTGGGCTTTCTACCGGAGCGGCGGCGGCCGCTATAGCGCTGGCACCTCCGGGAAAAGAAGTGAATTACGCTTCAGAGATGGCGTGGAGAGCGCGGAAAGCTTAGTGAATATTTACCCGTGGACTTGTTGGTTGCCTATTAAAAACGAAGGAAAATGTTTCACTTATTAACTGCAGCTATTGAATCCATTACACTGTAATAGGTTAAGTAATGTCCTTTCGACATTGTTACTGGGTACTTTTTAGTTTAAAGTACCTTTCGAGTTGTTACCGAGTGCCTTTTGGCGACTTATTTCCCCCATCATGACACTTAAATATGTACAAAAGATCAAGCATCGAAATATTACAGAAAAAATGGCATTAAAGGGTTTGTGATAAAGTTTGGGATGTGTACAATACAGGACGCATGGTTTTACATGCAAAAAAGACTGGTAACATGCATGATGGGGTGAAAACTGTTTAGAAAGACCTTTGCTGACAGTAGGAACACGCCGCTGCCCGCAGCGATCTCATCGCAGAAGCCTGCGATCATCTTTCAAGTAACAGGACACCAGAAGTTCGCTTCCTTCTGTGTGCATACCCATCACCCCCCTGCTTCTAGGGCATGCATCTATCCATCCATCTCTCACCTCTCCACCAACCTGTAAAATTAAGTCCACTGAAAACGCAGTAATGCAATGGATTCGTGCCGTCGCCTCTGTCATAAAAAGGCTTTTACTAATACCCACAGTAGCCGGTTTGTTTGGAACCTATTTGTAACGGACCTCATGGTGAAAGACAGACACTTCCTTTTACGTTTCCTTCTGAACGCGTGCATGTGTTCTGACGCTTTCTTTATTTCCCAGTGACCGTGATGGCGACTCCAGGCTACGCGGGGGAGCTGCAGCAGGCCTCGCAACCACAGGGTGGCGCTGTGGGCGCAGCTCCCGGGCAGCCCTCGCCCGCTCCCCCCGTAACACTCCCGGGTCCGCCTCAGTTTCTGACCGACCTGCAGACCGGCGCGGTCGCCCCGACCACCACTCCGCCGGCCGGACAGAGCACGCCGCCCACCCCCGCAGCCGCTCCCACGCTGCCGAAGAGTGTGGCGGCCGCCCCCACTCCCGCCCCCACCACTCCGACGCAGTATGTCACTGCTGAGATCCAGAGCTCCCCTGCACAGTCCAGCAGCGGTCAGCCCGCAGCCCAGTACATCGTGGTGACCGTCACAGGTATGGCGTTGGAAATGCACGCTACCCTGACACCTGCGTTCGGCGCGTGGCCTTGGTCAGGCTGCAGGTCGTGTGAAATCTGCACTTTGGTGTGATTACCACCCCTCCCTTTCTGTTCCTCAAATCAGGCACAACCAAACAGAGAGTGGGCTGCATGTTTACTGGCGGGATGCCAGTCATCTTATTGCAGCTGCCACATATTATACAAATTCATTGAATAAGTCCATTTGCTTGTTCTGATTAAATGTACCGCTCATCTCTACGCCAAAGTGCTCAATCTGTCTGCTGCTTATTATGCAAAAACGCTCGTTTGCATTGTTTTGTGTGATTTTGTCTTGTTTTCAGAATGAAAGAATTCAGTGCTCAGATCTTTAGAACTTCACAATACAAGTTGTGGAGCATTTATGAGTGATGAAATAAAATATTAATCCAGCTTTTTTGACCGTAAAAGGCAATTCATATACAATGAAGGAGATTAAGCAAGACTATTCTTCTGACAAATACTGAAAGAAGAAAACTTTTAAATTTAAAGTAAAATGAATCATTTCTGCGTCCCAAGTCAGAAATATGAATTTATCTTCCGTTACTATCTGAACCTACCCAAACCATGGCCACCAGAACATAAAATAAGTCTGTTTTTCACTGAAACCTTCACAGCAATATTCAATCGGTTCACTTCTGTTAAAAGTATTTGTATGACTTTGTTGCTCATAGAAACTGGAAAGATGAGTGTAAGTTCCGGACTTTGGATGTACGCTTGTCAAAGTGATCTGCTGCTTTAGTGGAAGACCTGATTCAGGGTACGAAACCACAACACACCCTCGACAAAGCCATTGTTACCATAGAGATAACGACTTTGAAGCAAACTGCCGGGGAAGATTTCCACGAAAAAGCAGCATCTTCATGTAAGCGCTGATGTAACTCCTGACACATTGACCGCAGACCCCCCCCCCCCCCCCCCCCCCCCCCCCCCCCCCCGCCCCC
>JAODJW010000045.1:10298005-10331558 GCA_026777045.1 Hyperopisus bebe
TTAATCATCTTCAGTAGTTTCAGAAGGGAACATGATTTTAATTATTTAAATATGTTGTAATAACAATAATTGGCCAGAAGGGGGCGACAGGGCCACTGAAGTGACTGTCCTCCCTTCAGCCAAATCTCGCTCTCCCTCACTCGCTGAAACGTGATAGAATTAAAAGAAGGGGAACAAAGCACTAAGTTAACATGTGGCTCGCATTACATATTTTTTTGTGGTAAAAGCAGTCTATTAGAGAAAATAAGGTTAAAGGCAAGAGTGTTTTGCACAGAGCACTTTGGGGGTCATGTGTTTGTGATTTAGGACGCTGCTTCAGACCCTCCTGATGGCAGAGATAGCGTACTGTTGGACACTGTTTGATGCTGCCTTCTCAATTTTACTTCATATTTCTGCTAAGTAAATACTTTACGATTTCCATGGCCTCGAAGTGAGATAGCATTGCGCTTCACACCTCACAGCTCGTGAGACTTGTGTTTCTTCTTAAGTCTCAGGTTCCCTCCCGGTATGCAAACACAACCAGCTAGTTGAACCAGCTTTTTCAGAATTACCTGCTGTGTGTGTTTGAGCCCTCTGATGGATTGGCGTGCCCCCTGAGACAGGTTCCGTGCAGGATTAGTGAAGCACAGATCGCTGATGCGGACTCACACCACATCACCGCTGCTGCTCTTAGGAGCCGCCTTACCAAGAACTAGGGCTTCCATAAGCTGCTGGAGTCCTGGCCACCTGCAGATGCTTGCTGTAAAGCACGTATTTTAGCATGATACCTGCCCTTCTGCTCCAGTCCAGCGCCCATTAACCAGGCCACAGATATAAACCTCGAATCTCAGATTGGCTGCTTTTTGACACTCCGAGAAACATCATGACTCCATAAGCATAATCAAAAACAGTTTCACACTTCAAAGGCGCAGATCATGCAAGCATCCAGTAGTGATCAGTAGCATAACCTATGTAAACTTGGCCTTTCGGAAATTCACAAATTAGCCAGAAGCTGGCCCGAGGTCACTGTATAGAATAATTAAGTTTATCTGCTTAATGATTGGTCCGGAGCAGGAAGGATACGCATTTAGGTATAGTGTGAATGACAAGCATTCTGTATTATTTATTGAAATGACCTGTTATTGATCTCCATATGGAAATTCTCTTTTCACCTTCCCCATCTTGCTCTCCATGACGCACATGTAGATGTTAGCTTGGCAGTGAAGGGCCTCGCTTAAGGGCCCACGGACATGTGACTATTCAGCTGAGGCACATTCATTATAACAATTAGTGTGTTTTTATGTGTGAAGGATTTACTGCACAGTGTCTGATAGAACAGTCCCAGTCTTATGTGCAGAGGTAAAATCTGAAAGGCAGTTTAAGTCCAAAGATTTTCCAGTGTTATGATTTTCTGTGACGTGTCCTCAGCAGCAACGATCGATTTCTTGTCTTTATTAGATGAAATGTATTGATTTATTGATTTCACGCTGCCTCCTTTAGAAGGTGTAATTAAAGCAGTTTACCAGCTAGAAAAATGAAACACCTTGCACGAAAACCAATAAATGACGTAAGACCATCTGGTTGAATTAAACAGAACTTTCATTCCAGAAATTGTACATATACCAGAATGTGTGCCCCTGTTTTCAGAACAGCTAGAAAGAGATCGATATGCACCCAAAGGCGGAGTCAAAGTTGAAGGATAATGATTCTGAAGGTTGCTTAGAAATACCATTTCATACCACTGCAGATGGCCAACAATGGAATGCTTAGAATGGAATCACCCCACCTCCGTATTTTCAAATGTCGTTGGGTATAATGAATTTTGTCCGTTATCAGGTGACAGCGTGGTTCCCATGTGAACCATTTGTCTTATTGACGTCTTGTGCTGCAGCTCCTTAAATGATCAGTGCAGGATTGAATGTTTTCTATTAGCAAACCTGGCAGCATTCAGGACATGATGGAAAGGTCAGGTCTGCATGCAGGCTGCCAGACTGATGATATTTTTGCCTGTCTGAGCAAACAGCCCTCCTGTGTTTTGTAATGGGCCTGAGCTTCTATGAGTTTGCAGAGCTACGTGTCCATCATAGCCCCAGAATATAGGATTGCGTCCATTCATTTCCTGTAGCTACTGGCCGAGATGGAGGCTGGAGGGAACCCAGAGGCTCTTCACAAAACACAGTGTGCCAGGCAAATAGTCCGCTGGACTCTTGCTCAGACACGATTAGAGCACCACTTAGAGGATCTGATTCACTTAAACCATGTTTCTTTGCGCCGCTGGAGAAAAATGGGACCCCTAGAGTCAAGGGAAGGTTGTAAGGAATTTGACGTTGGGGGATGGGGGCGGGAGGTTGCAAATTTCCCCCCAGGAGGGCATGCAGTGTGTATCGCGACAGCAGTGGGCACACATGCAATAGTCACATCTTGAAATGCGATCTGAGGTAGATTTTAAATAATTTTAGAATAATAAATTATTCGAAATAAGACTAACACTGTTTAGGGAACATAAAAAAATGACTGATTGATATGATAAAACGATTTTGTCTGATACAGGAGTACAATGCTTGTTAGGTGTACGTTTCATCCTCGCGCTCTACATGCGCAGCAAATTGGCCTCAGTAACGTACAGATTCGTAATGAAAAATGAGGAACACAATTTTATTAATTTATATGTTTGTTCGTTTGTTTATTGGGAAGGAGGGGGTCTGCCAATATTGGGGGGACGCTACGCCGCCGGCCACTGGCTAACCCACTGCGCCGCCAGCTACTGGCTAACCCACTGCGGCGCCGGCCACTGGCTAACCCACTGCGGCGCCAGCCACTGGCTAACCTACTATGCCACCAGATAGTATAACTGCCTGCAGTAACTGCTCCAGGTTTTGTGGACTAACTGCTGGCATCCTGTTTGGTGTCCTCCCCTCAGCAGAAGGTTGTCGGAAACCACAAGAAGCATCTGCTACCTGCTGATTGAACATCTGCACCCTCACCAGTCCACGGTCCTAGGAGCTCAGTTATTAACTCTTGATGGCTAGAAATGTATGTGACTGATGGCCTAGCTATCAATACGACATGCACACCACATTTAACTCAAAAGGCCTGGTTGCACATTACGTATCCCGGCTACTGACTTAACATCTTATAAATCATCCATCCATCTTCTTAATGTCCTTGTCACGGCCATGGAGACCTCACAAGCCAGGCAAGGAAACAACACAGTCAGAAATATTCCAGTGACAGAAAAAAACAAAGAAAAGAAAAATAAAAGTGAGATTCTGAATGGTCACAATTTTCATTCATTGTCCGGTGAGTTGTGTTGTAACAACCCACTGACAGCAATGAATGTGAACTGGGACCCTGTGTTGTAATACCCCAGCAAGCCCAATGGGGGAGCTCACTTCGCTGCACATGCTGGTATCCTGCGGCAGCCATCTTGGCTGAAACCACTGCTGTGAATACATTTAAATGTTTTGGTAGTGAAATAGGAAACAGCCATTTCAGTAGGGGACTTTGTTTAAAAGTGTCAGCATACGTCATAAAGTCCCTGAATCGCTCTCTGGCTTTTTTTTTTTTACAGAGCTAGATGCAAATGCAGAGCACAAAACCTGTGCTAAAGACTGGCTTCTTGGTCGGCTTATGCACCAAGGGACGTGAACGCTCAAGACCCAGAGCACACCCAATGTTCGATGGTTTCTGCTGCATCTACAAACTCACCGACAGCATTGAATGTTCACTGGGACTAGAGAAGAAGCCCACCTTCCCATGCAGACTGCGGCGCGAGGGGGCCATTGGCACACGGTGACAAAGCAGGCAGCGGGTAATGGCTGGGATGTAGCATTAGCACGGCTGTTGTCTGATTGCTGGGGGAAGGGAGGAGACAGGCAGTGGGGGCTGGGCCGGAGGGGGAAGTGTGGCAGAGAAGGGAGGAGGGAGAGAAAGGAGAGATGCGAGCTGGTGTATCTGATCAGGTTGACTGCGACTGGGGGAGGGAGGTGATGATCAGCTCCAGGCATTGAGCTCCTAGACAGACAGAATAGGTCAGAAGGTCAGAATAGAAAAGGTTGAGGTCTCGTTTTCTATAACAGCGCCACCGTCTGGCTGGAGGACAAATGTGCATTCTCTTGCCCTGGGATGGTCACATGTTGTGTTACCACCTAATCCATGTCAGGGAGGACACTTTGAGCTAGGACAGGATTTGTAAACTACCATTTCAATTGAAAGGATTTGGATTTCAGGTCAGCACTGAGTTCTTGCTGTGTGCTGATTGGTCAGTGTCCTACAATCATGCATGTGTCACTCAAACTCAAGGAAACAAACCAGTCAAAGCACAATAAGAATTAGTAGTTTCTGAAACCTGAAGTCGTTCAGAGTGTCCTCGCTGACATGGATTAGGTGGGAATGTGTCCGCATGTGCATGCGACGCACACAATGACATGCCAGCGGGCGCGGAGCCGCCCACCCCCTGAACACGCTTTCAGGCGGTAACAGGAAAGACGCTAATTAAATAAGAAGTAGGAGTGTGGGTCAGGCTGACAGCAGCCATGCCGAGATGCGCCAGACCGTCAGATTGCGCCAGACTGCGCATCCCTGACTGCAGCGATGCGTAAGGAGGAGCCCCACTGGGGAACGCTAAGGGGTCGTTTGCGGGGGGGGGGCACATTGCTCCCGCCCACCAGGCCACCATTATAAACCCCAGTCAGACAGCTTTTCTGAAAAACTTCCAACATAATTAGTCACTTTGGCGGGGAAAAGAAAAACAAACATCTCCAGCTTCCATCCCCGATTTATTGCTCCCAGGAATGGCTACCTTGCCCACGTAAAGAGTCTTTGAACAGACTGGCCCTGGCTGAATGACTGCCTCACTGCGTCTCCCTGTAATCATGTGCACCTCTTCATGCACGGCAATCTTAACAACTCTGGGAATGAGCTCCCTCCCCCTCGTCTGCGAGACCGATTCAGCGTCTACCTGCTCCAGACGGAATCAATACTTTAATACAATTTGCCTTTGGCATCCGTTGCTGCTTCCATGTATATATTCCTAACACACAAACGGATATGCACTGGGTCCCACAGGAAGCAAGTGAGAAACATGCAAACACGGCAGATATGTCAAAAGAAAGCCAAACAATTAAATGTGTGACGCTGTGTGTCTAATACCTGCTACTACGAGAAACATCGTAGATGCAGACGGCTTGGATTTTAGCACCTTAGGATGTCTGTGTAGGACACTTAAAGAATTAAACAAATGAACAGTAAGTGTGCAGATATACAGAAAGACTGATCTGTTACTTCACAAACAACTGGTTACAGACCCTGGTTACAGACCCTCGTTACAGACCCTATTCCTGCCTCAGCAAAGTGGTCAGAAACATGCAAAGTGCTTGTGTGCAAATACCACGTGGAAAAATGAAGGAATAGGATTCCGCGGTTCCGGAACGTATTTGCCCTCAGGTTTCTCCTGATGCATAACCTGTTTCCTCTGCTCATACCTTCCCCCCCATCCCCCATCTTGCACTCCTCCACTTTAGTTTCCTCCCCCTGCGATCCTGTCCCTTCCCCTCTACCTTCCGTCTCCTGCCTCCGTCTCCTGCCTCCGTCTCCTGCTTCCAGCTGTCCGGCGGGGCGGCCTCCTCTCTCCGTGTGTGTGGCATCTGCTTCCCACCTCTGTGAACTTAACAACAGACTGTCTGCTGGTCTAAGCGCGTGCGGCTGAAAGGTGGGGGGGGAGAGAGAGAGAGAGAGGGGGAGAGAGAGAGCGAGAGAGAGAGAGACTAGAAGAGAAGGGGAACAATCCAGGACACACTGTCTGTCTGAATGAAGCTGAGCCCCCTGTCTGCTCTCTCACTCTCTCCCTCATACATATTCCTCAGCTCACTGTCCCTTCATACACCTGCTGATATTTTCACACATCTTGCATAAATTTCTATGCCCCCTCTTGTCCCTACTTGTCATCCACCCCTTCTCTCTCTCTCTCTGACACACACACACACTCCCTCACTAATGAACAGCCTGTCTGGTCCTTTCTAACACTCCACACCATCCATGTCTCCACACGTCTCCATCAAACACCCTGCTCCCAGTGTCTTCCCCTTCAAACGGCATAATGGTATTATAACAAGTCTCCTGTATGAAATGGCAGCTTTTCCACAAGCCTGGGAGACTGACTGGGTTGCTAATTATTTGCAGCTGATCGTTCCTGATGTCTCTCCTGCCAGGGAGCCCAAGTGGGTGTCAAGGTGGGGGTCGTGGAGCAGGGATCTGCACCCGGGCTGCTCTGAAAAGGTCATGGGGGTCGCCTGCACCCCGCCATGAATAACGAATAACAGAAACTGTCGCATGGTGAGAGCACATCTCCCCACCTTCCCTTCTAGGGTGAAGGCGACCCCCATGGAAAACAGGCATATGTGTAAGACTTTATTCACCGCTGTCCTAAAACATGCAGAAAAAGCTGGAAGTCTCTGCTGCCTGGTTCTGCTCTCCTCCCTGCATTGATCAGACTCTGCGGGAGCTTTCTGCTCTCCGTGGCTAGGGGGTCAGAGGTCAGCCTGAAAGCCAGACACCCTCCCACTCACCCAACCCCCAGACTAACCAGTCTGTGCATTTAAGACACAACTAGACCCAGCAAGGCTCACGCACTCAGATCAATGCCTCCGACCAAATGATCAGACAGACTGATCATTGCACACGGATGTATATTGCAAGTCATGCAGATACTGAATATGTTTGCGGTTGTTTGGCAGAAACATGTTAGCCAGGCCGCTCTAACATTATCTGCAAAGAATTTTATCGCCAAGGACTGCCTCAACGACATCTGCTAAACCGGTGAAAGGTCCTTATGGGACAACACTGGTTTTAGGAAGGAGCTCTGCATTCCTGCTGTGGTAAGAGTCCGCATGGCCCAAACCAACCGGCCATTTCCGTTTTCCAGGATGAACTGGGAAAGAAAAATCGACGTGACGCTGAACTCAGCATTAGATGCTGAGAAGTGAGTGTGAAGCAGAGAAGAGGGCAGCTAGAATGAGGTAGGTGCTTCCTGTGAAGCATCATTCCACAGACAAGCAAGCAGTGGACAAATGGAGCGGAGAGGGTGACGACCTCTCCGGGCGAAAGCACATGGGGTCTGTGTCCCCCAGGGCGCATTGGCGGCGGGGGATGAGGCTGCATTAAAGCCAGATGAAACCGGAGACTCATTATTGACAGAGAAACTGATTGCTGTGGAGTCACAGCCCCTACGAGAACCACAAGGATCTTACAGGCTTTAGACGCAGCAGCGAGGTCTACATGACAGTAGTGACTCCAATCAACGGGCGACTCCAGATGAATAACCTTCCACTGTAATCACCACACAGCACTTAAGGCTTTGTGAAAGAGACTCCAAATAGACCTCCAGTTAACATGGGACACTTGATATTCCCATTGATGTGTAAAGTGCAATTATTACATCATTGGTTCAACTGTGACCCCACTACAGACAGTTCAGCTCTTCCCTTCTAAGGTAACGTCATGGATTGAGTTACTCCCTACAGTGCACAGCATCAAATCTGGCCCTCGATCCCAAATCCAGGCCGTGTTTTTAGTTCTCCCAGGTAGTTAGTTTAATAACTACTGAATCTGATTGGGCACAGAGGCTTCACAGTGCAGTGCTCGGCCCTCGAGGATCATGATTTGAAAAACCTTGGCACAGAGAAACATCTGTCCAAAAAAAATGTGGCCTGAACTGAACAAAGCGAGACTGAAGAAAGCAGAATAACTGCCCCCCTTGGGTGGGCGGGAGGGGGGGCATCTACAAGCTTTTACCCGAAGGCCTGAGAGACCAGTGAAGTGACTGAATGTCATAGAAGCCAGAGAGGAGTGCTGAGGATGTGACAAGATGACATTTTTTTATTTCTTTTTAGTTTCCCAGTAGACCTCCTGTATGTGTAAACGCTCAATGTTTCCCTATAGTGGTATATTCCATCATCTATCTATACTCACCTGCTGTACATCGTCCTGAGCATGATGATACTGAGCATGAGCATAATCTAAGCATGAGGGTCAGCAGGAGGCAGTAAACACGACAATAACAAAAAAAATCCCAGATGTTAAACTGTGTTTCTGCAGACAGAGAGCACCTGCCTGGAATATGAGGCTTACAGGGCCAGCGCAGACACTAGCTGCAGCTCTGCATTCACCCCCAGAGGCCCCCGCAGCTGGGGGTGAAATTAGAGGACACCCCCATGCTGCAGGTGTCCCCCCCCCCCCACAACAGAGCACACTCCCCTTTCCTCATCAGTATTCGTGCATGTCTGCTCCTTACCGCCCCCTGGTGTGTGCATGCCGCTGGCCGCAAACCCAGACAGCTGTTATTCAGATCACAAAATGACCCACGGATGTTCAATTCAGCAAGAGAAAAACAGAGGAAATGTCATGGAAAGCAAATACAGTATACAGCTTTTAATTACAGCCATTTGCAATTATCTCACTTTATATTAGATCTAGATGCACAGCATTTGACTTATGTACCAGTGTTTCTCAAACTGGTTTGCAGGGACCCCCAGAATCCCCAGGAGGGAGCAAAAGCATGAACCAACCGGGTTGGGAAACACTGACTTATACAACAGTCATTAATTACTGGGCTCATTGAAGACAGTGATGAAGATGAAGGCGGAGCTCAGCAAAGACTCAGTGGATGGTTTCCCTAGCACTCCCATCATGGCCATAGCAGGGAGCCCTGCGCCAAAGTTCGGTACTCAGGTCTGAGAGCTCTGAACATACACTGGGTCAGTCCTCGAGCTACACGACCAAAGCCACCTTCCCATGTGGCCCTCAGAGCCGCGCCTGCCCTGCTGCCTTTCTCTCCTCCTCTTCACGCTCCGCCTGTTCTATGTCCTCCGCACTCATCTCCAGCGCCCTCCACGACTCCTGGTGCAGCCGCTGGTTCCTGTCCGTCTCCTGGGCGCCGGGAGGCTGGGTGGTGGCCAGGGCAGGAGTCATGTGCCTGAACTCCTCCTCGTTGACGTCATAGTCCTTCATGCGGGTGTCCAGCACCCACCAGCGGCCCAAGAAGCCCACGTCCAGCACGCGGCCTGGGAGCTCAGCCCAGGGCACAGACAGTGCAGAGCACTGGGCCTCATACAGGCTGGCCGCGGGGTCGTAATCCACGCGGTAGGCCAGTGAGGCCACCCCCAGGCTGAGATGCTGCAGCCGGCCCTGATTGCGCAGCCACAACAGGTCCTGCACGTGCCTGTCGGAGGAGCCGTTACGTATCCACGGTGACAGCAGCCCCAGCTTATTGGCCGTCTCCAGCAAGCTGGTCTCAAAGGAGGCGTCGTCCGGGTTGGTGTAATAACAGGCCCAAGCCCCGCCCAGGAGGCCAAGGTAGATGGAGGCCTTAAGCGGCTGCTGGTAGGCCCCCACGATCACCTCACGGCAGGCCTCCTTGTAATCGCTCAGCAGGCTGCTGCACCACGCTCCTTAAAGGTACAGGAGTCATTTAAAATGGTCAAATCCAAACCTCTTAAAAGAATATACATTAGCTATATAATAAGGGTAGTTGGAGGGTCAGTAGGTAGCAGGTTTGAATCCCGCCCTCAATCTGTGGGGAGGGGGGTCTGCTCGCTCCCCTTGTGTTACACGGATCTCCTAACACAGCTAAGGACATGCAGTCAGGCAAACTGCCATGAATAAATGGCTCGAACCATCAAATCAGTTGTGACTGTGTGATGGGCTGTCATTCACTACGGTGTTCCGATTCTGAGTATGTAGAAAAGGACACAGACAAAGAAATTATCAAGCAGGCAGCAATGGTAAACCGCTTTATATACCACAGCCATTCACCCAACGTGGACATGTAACACTAAAGTAAAGAAATACCTTGTAAGGCCGACTACGGCTCACCATTTAATTTTAAACACCCATGCTTTTAACCCCGAGTACAATTTATCACTTGGTTGACAACACGCTAACTTATGTTCTATCTTGTATCTGTGTTAATAATACAAGCTGCTAACATTTTTAGAATCATCAGCTTACCCAGGCGACTATTTCGCAGCCTTTCCCACCTGGTCACCTTGGCTCGGGGAGCCGAGGAGCACCATCTTCCAAACACCCTCGAAGCCGCCATATTCATGGGTGAAAGCGAGGCGCATAATAAAACGGAAGTGAATCGCGGCACAAGCGGAAGTAAAAACCAGCCATTTAGGCTCAGTGATGCGATATCAGCCACGAATGGAAACAGGGGTTACATGAAACAAAATGTCAGCTTTCCAATCTGTGATCTCGTATTAATGTTCCGATCGAGAAACATGTCTATAATATAACTGACCGGTAGCTAAATACTGAAATATAAAAATTTTAAGTGTGACTTTAAGCTAAAAATACATGGTTTTCACAAGGCAAATGGAACGGAATGACGGGATTTGTACACAAGCGATTTTTAATAAGTACGAGTTTATAGCTATCTCCATGTTGGTTGACCATGTTCATGTACAGTGAGTAATAAGAGCGAATTAAAGAGGAACTTATATTCAGAGCACGAGACGCACTCGTGCACGCGGCGCCCGCGTCACCGTGGCCACGTGATTGCGGCCGCGTGACGTGCGGCCTTCTGCAGGATCCGGCGGCGCAGATGACGTGGAGCTTTAGGGCAATGTCAACATGCGATATCGGCAGCATCAAGGCGAGTCCGCGCAGTGTTCGGGTGTGCTTGGAGGTAGAGTTTATAAAATACCTAAAGATTTAATTACATCTATAAGCTGTCAGAAGCGATGCGGCGGGAGACCTGTGTAGCTAGCTGGCTAACGTTAAATGCGTAATTACAGCCTGAGGGGTAATTTATTCAGTTGTAGACAGGTCGCTGCTTATATACTTTGTCGTTGTCGCGGCGACGACAATCACGTTGTCAGGGTGAGTTCATTTTTTTCAATGCGACAAAGAGTTATGTGACTTAACAAAGTATTTAACGTGTATATCTGCTCAGTTGATACCATAGGTTTATTAAATGTTTGTCATTTTGTTGCAGATCTAGTGTAAGGCACACCTGATTGTGCTGGATATGGCTTCTTTTGACGACCTAAAATTCCAAGGTACGCTATATTTGAATGACAACTAAGGATTATGTATTTATAATAATTATTCTATAATTATATCTCTAACTGACAAAGCCGTAACATTTTTGCTTTCGTACTGGATATAAACAAACTGTGAGTGCTTAGGTATACTGTAGCAGACGTCATAGCTATGCCTCATTAGTCATGCGCAGTATCTTCACCTCGCCTTTTTTCACCTTACTGCATTTCCACGTGTGATTCTGTCTCACGTCTCTGTAGAGTTTGAGGTGGCTGCAGACTTACTGTCTGCTAATCCCAATGCCTCCACCGTCAGTGCACCTAGTAACAATCCTGCTCCCGTCCAAGGAGATTTCAAGTTGGATTTGTCAGAGGAAGAGGCCGGCCAAGAGGAGAACTCTGAGGTCCTCCACTACTCATTCTTAAATTAGCAATAATGTTTCAGTCTTTATTAATGTCCCCTATCTCTTTAGGGTGGTGGTTCCCTACTGGTTTAGCCCCAAACCCGCTTTTTTCCTTCGTCATTAAGTCACGACCCAAATTTTAAAAATTTTGAACCAAAAAGTCATTTTTTCACAAAAAGTAGTGCGATAACAGTACCACAGTAACTTTGTGCACTGTTAAAAAAAAATTCACAACAATAGTGTTTTTTTTTAAATGCGATCCAGTAAAAATGGCCCTGCAGTTCACTTTTGGGTCATGACTCGGCAGTTGAGAAAAAGTGCTTTGGGGGAGTTTCTCAGAAGCCCGAATTGCCATAGTCAGCCAGTTGTCCTAAACATTCTGTTACAACAGGATTATTCCTCTGCTCAGTTCTGAGTCACTTTCCTGCCAGCTGCACCTTGGCCATACATGACAGTATCACCCGTGTGATTATTGGCATCATGGAGTGGATTAGTGATGCTTAAACATCAATCACACTACATTAGCCAGCCTGAACGCTTTGAATCGCCCTCATTATCTCTGGTAGGGATTTCTCTGTGCCTTGTACCTGGGTAACATTGGGAGCATTCCCTTTACCCATGAACCTCTGATCTTCACACCTTTTACAGCTCCTTAAAGGGGAGAAACAAGTTGGGGGCTTCTGGACTTTTGAGTACTACCAGTCATTCTTCAACGTGGATACCGTGCAGGTACATCACGTGCCGCACCAGTGCCCTTAGGGTCCTGAATCCTGATCTTCTGTTCTTCTCGTTGGACCTTTACTAATCGCTTGCTTGTCATGTAATGCAGGTCTTGGACAGGATCAGAGGCTCAGTGATGCCTTTGCCAGGGAGGAACTTTATCAAGCACCACATTCGGGGAAACCCTGATTTATATGGTATGGAGATTCTGTCCCTGCGTTGCATGTTGGACATACAGCAGCCATATTTACGTAGCCGAGTGAGAGGATATGAGGCAGAGTCGCACTGTTATTTCTCTGTTCCTCCACCCATCTGCTGGCCCTCACGTCTCCACGTCTCGCCAGGACCCTTCTGGATCTGTGCCACCTTGGTGTTCTCGATGGCCATCAGTGGGAACCTCTCCACCTTCCTCAGCAACCTGGGCCAGCCGCAGTACCAGTACAGGCCGCAGTTTCACCGAGGTGACGGAGAATTTGACTTCATCACTTCCAGCAGCAGTCTTTTCTGTGACCCATGGCTACCTCACCATCACCAGCCATCAGACTAACTACCACCCAGTTCATTCATGATTACCAGAGCAACAACAGAGCATTTTATACAGTGTTCTATCTACTCATGGCTTCTTATTAATATATAACAATTTAATAAATGTTTATTTTGCTTTGTGAAAAAGAAATAATTTGTTGCAGTTCTCATGTATTAAGCGAAGCCCTCTTTCAGAGGATAGCGATTGGCCTGTGTTGCAGATGCAGGATTCTGGGTAAACTGGATGTGTTTAGATTTAAACCACGGCGGTGCTGACCGTGTCCCTCTGTACCTCAGTGACCATAGCAGCCGTGGCTGTGTTTGTCTATGCCTGGCTGGTGCCCCTGTGTGTGTGGGGTTTCCTGACGTGGCGTAAGGGAACTGAACCGCAGATCAGCAGTTACTCATTCCTGGAAACAGTCTGCGTCTATGGATACTCGCTGTTCATCTATGTTCCTACTTCGGTGAGTTCTGGGTCTTTGCTCTCATGGACAGTGGTGTGGTGTTCCGTTCCTCCTTAAAACACAGTGACCTCTTCTCCTACCTCCACCCCTCAGGTGTTGTGGATGATTCCCTTGAGCTGGCTTCAGTGGCTGTTGATCGTGGTTGCCACAGCTATCTCCGGCTCCTTACTGGTCATCACATTCTGGCCTATAGTCCGTGACGACACGAAGCTGACCGCCTTTGCCACCGTGACAGCGATCGTCTTGCTCCACGGCCTGCTCGCTGTGGGCTGTAAGGTGAGCTTTTCCTCACACAACCTGCTTTCATCCTGAAGTTTGTTATACATTTATTTATTTAGTGGATGCATTTGTCCAAACGATATAAGTAAGGATCAGAGAGCAGCATCAGGCAGCAGTCGTATTTAAGGAATTTACGCGAGAGTCCAACAGCGGCAATGTCCTGCCGGTCATGGGATTCGAACCAACAAGCTTCTGGTCATGGATAGTCCTAAACTGTCATGCCATGCCACACCCCACCCTGTTTAATTTGTTGAGGTTTTTGTGGAATTGCAAGAGCTCGCCTACCACAGATAGACCCGACAATTTTTATTTTTATGTTACGTGCAATAATATCTCCATATATATAGTTGAGCCTAATCACTACCGTCTGTCTTGCAGATCTATTTCTTCCAAACGGTGGCAGCACCAGCGCCGAGCTCACCTACGGTCCCCCCGCTTACCCAGAACCACATGACACTGCTGACCAGCCTGACCAAGGGGCACTGACCATGCGGGGGACAATAGGATGGGGGTTTATGCAGATGATTTTGCCTTGCTAATTCCATACATAAACATGATAAATTGTTTCCACGTGGTTTCTTACACAGGTGGGGGATTGAAAATGACTTCAGAGACGCAGCATGCATCTCAGCTCAGTCTGCAGATGTTTCAAAAGCAGTTATCGGAACTAGTATCTCAAAAAAACAAGGAACGTTTCTGTGGTTTGGTGGTTGTCAGGCCGATATGCACAGAGCTCTGCCCAGCACAATGCTCTTCATGTGACAGCAAGACCCTGACTCACAAGCTTCAAGGAACATCTTTATATCGTCGACTAATACTGTGATTGCAACTTTTGTAATACTTTGTGTCTATTTATTAAACATAGCTTGAGACTTCAAGAGTTAATATTGCGCTGTAATTTCTTTTATCCGATCCTTTTGTGACTTACAGTAGTTGCATTTCATGTGCGCTCCTTGCGATTCGAACATGTCATTTGTGTCATTAGCACAAGGCTTTACTTGTTGAGTTACATATTTTGCGTGTATTACCCATCAGTAATAAAGCAGAGGACAGGCAAGCTGAAATTCTGTAACGGGAACACTTTCCAGGTGCCATTATTGTGCTGTCAGTCATCTAACCAGTTTAATCCAGTTCCCATTAAGTAGTCAGTGACAGGTAAGACTGACAGTCAGGGACAGCTCATAGGCCCCACCCATCACAGCCTAATTATGAAGGCTTCCTGTATAAATAGGCAGCCACCCACCGCCACATAGAACTGTCATGACACAGCCTCAAACACCCAGGGTTTGCCATTCTTGCCACCCCAAGATGTTTAAAACCTAAATAAAGAGCTTGTCAGTAGAGGCAGAAGATGGTAGCCAGCTAGCTGGTTAGCAGAACACAGTGCTTCAGAAACTCCTAAAGGAATGTGGCTATTTACTTTGTAGTGTAGTGAGTGTTTGTAGTCAACAGTGCAGCAAAACACAAGGACCCCCCACCCACACACTGTTGTAGGAGAGGGAGCTGTGGTGAGACACACGTGTGGGTGGAGTGGCAGTGAACACCGCTGCTGTGGATACCTCCCCACAGGAAGGAGGTCAGGGCTCAGACAGACAGCAGGGTTCTTCTTCCCCATTTTATTTGCTCCTTTTTTTTTTTAATTCATTTTTTTTTTTTTTGTGAAAAAAACTACAAACTAGCAGACATGTTCTTTCGGCGAGATGAAATCAAAATAAACGTGTCTGACCGGAAGCAACATACAGATTTCATTTCAAGTCTTTGTCTGTTCACTCTGGGCAACACTGATTTCCCAAGGGGGGGGGTGGGGGGGGGTCACTGAGGAAGGGGACAGAGGGGGTTAAGATGCAAGGGAACATACATCCCCCAGTCCACACACCTCTGTCTGTCCAAAACATTGTGGCCCAGAAGTTGGGGCCCGGGTTCATGGTGCCACAGAAAATGATTCACGTGACCGCAGTTCTGTCATCTGGGCCGCCAGCCTGCTCCCGCGGCCCAAATCAGCTCCCCCCCACCACCACCACCACCACCACCACCCGAAACAGGGACGCGATCTTACGTAGTCTGAAGCCGACCTTTACTCTGACCTTCAGTCTGTTCCGTTGACTGCAAGAGCGACATAGCGATTTAGCGAGCGTACAGGCCAGCTGGCGAGCCAAAGATCCGCCCAGATGTCCGTGTCCCTGGGAATTCCCGCATGGGGGAAGGACGGGGGCGTCCCTTTGCTCAGCGACGGCGCGGCGGGGATTCAGAGGTCAGCGTACACAAAGCGGGGCACAGAGAACGTGGAAGACCGGAGTGGCAAGCTGATTCTACATGTGTGTATGTGAAGCTGTAAAAATATACTGTTTGTAGGCGGTGTGACTAACGGTGTGTAAACGGACCGTGGGGGACCCTGCTCTGCTGCTTCGGGGGTTATAAATCACAGACAGACATGTGGACGGATTGGGGGGGAAATATGGGGGGGCAGTTGGTTTTCTGTATTGCTCAGGCAGCAGTCATTTGGGGTGGGGGGTGACCTGTGCCGTAAAGGCCGGAAATCTTAGCTGCCGTAGTGCACGGTGTTGCTGGGAATCAGCATGGGGGACGCCATGGAGATGGCAGGGCCGCCCATGGTGAACTGGCTGTTAATGGGGTAGTATGGGCTGCTGCTGCTGGGCCCAATCTGTCCTGTAGAGGTCCCTGTGGATACAGGAACAGAGAGAGCCGCATGTGATGCCATACTCACCAGGCCCCAAGACCCCAGGGAAAACACCGGCAAACTGGTGGCCGAGGACAGCCCAGCGTCGGGAGTGCGCCACCTACAGGAAGGAATGCTCACCCTGGACGACGCCCGTGCTCATGATGGAGCCTGTCCTGGAGTGAGTATGGTTCACTACGCCCGTGTTCACTGCACGAGAGAACAGGGCGGGGAGGGGCGTCAGTGTACTCAGACACGCACGGTGCTCCACATGCTATAATAACACACTCACACCTCTGTTAATACGTGGAGAGCTAACTGCTGTTAAGCTGTATTAGAAGAAGCCTGCTCTTCTCTAGTACGGCCTGCAGGTGGCGCTTCCATACGTACCGAGGGGGATGAGGTTGTTATGGGACACGGAGGGGCTGCTCCCAATTACTGTGCTGAGGTCATAGGCCGTGGGCATCCCTGAGTTTTTGGGGGGGGGACAGGAAAGCCAGTGACTCAACTTTGGATTGTTAATTAGCTGACAAGTTCAGACATAACTGTGGGAGATGCAACGGTAAGGTATGTGACAAAATCATGGATGGATGGATGGATGGATGGTTTAAATGTTTCAGCAGGTTAAAGGCTACTAGTGACAGAGATAATCTGATTTGTGTCACAAAGCTTGCAACCTTTTCACGATGATGGTGGCTCACCATGCTTTGCGTGAGATTTGCCGCACGAGTTCCCCACATACCTGATGCTGCAATTCCTTGGCCCACACTGTAACCAGTACCAGAGTTCCACATTGACTCAGAAGGAGAAGTGTAGTGTGACCCGGGGGGAGGGGCGGGCGTAGAGCCTGTGTACCTGATGAACACACGAAAGATAAAGAGTGGTGCTTTACCTGGAAGGCAAAACCGCGCGGCAGCGGCGTCATGGAGCAGAGACTCACCTAAAAAATGGGTTCTTCAGATCCAGGAGGTTGCTGGACTTGGAGCCTGTCTGGTCTACTTGTGCAACGATGCTAATGTCATAGCTCTGCCTGTGAGGACAGGGAGGGGGTTTGACACAGGCCACAATCACGGCCACCAAGGCCACCTCCGTATTAGAGCGTTACCTCTTGTTAGCGATCAGCAGCGCCGTCCCTGACATGGTATCCCCAGCTTTGGCAAATAGGGGAGACTGAAGCAGGCAGCGCACCTGGTACCAGTGGGTGAGCGGCTCCGTGGGGGCCGTCGACAGCCAGACGGTCATACTGGGGGGGGGATCAGAGGGGTCGGGATGAGATGCTAAATGCTACGTTAAATGTTTTGCTAAATGCTATGCTAAATGCTAAGCGATTTACAGTTTAATCTTTTTACAAGTTTAAGGACTTACACTGAGCCAATGAAAGCCACGTCGAACCAAAAGGCGAGTCCGTGCACTAGGCCAGAACTGACCATATGAAACTTGAACGGGATCTCTATCCTGGGGGGGGGGGGCACACAAAAGGAATAGCTGAGTGCTAGACTTTTATCCAGTCAATAAACACACTGAAAATCACAAGTGTGTCTTCATTTGCTACTGCAGAGTACCCTTATAAAGTGATGAAGTCGAGACACGCCCAAGCCTCCTGATACAGACCTGTACAGGTCTTCCTCCTTGGCCTCGAGGAAATTGACGGTGTACTTTACAGACTTGGCCATGAGGATCCGAATGTCAAAGGTGTCCTGTGTATGGGCAGAAGTGAACAGGTGAGAGTGGACAAACATTACAAGATGGTTGGTGGACACTATAAATAACCCCATGACTGACATGACAGCATAAAGCTCAAGTCCCGCCCCAATCACGCAGGCTCGTACCACGATTGGCTGCCGGAAGTACTCATCCACAGCTGCACCTCGCAGGGCCGAGAGATCCACACCATGGAAAGATGGCTGATACCTGACAGGCAGAAAGGTTAACCAATCAGCAGCCTTGGCTGAGCCAACTGCCCACCCCCATCACCAATCAAACAGCAGCAGCCACAGAACACGAGCACTAAGTGCAGAGAAGCAGCAGCCCTTAAGCAGTAGATTTTGTGAGGGCTAGCCCGCTCCTAGCACATTGCCGGGCTCCTCCTGCGTCCATCTCCCCCACCCTAATCGGATCGGACAGCCTCCTATAACAACTCATATCCCAGTTCAGCAGGGAAAAGTCGTGCATCCTTCAATGTTTTAAATTATCACTCTCTACAGGGGAGTACCAGGGGTCCAACAGCTTGCTCATGAAAAGCTGCGAGTCCCCATACCTGCGGCTCCAGGTCGCCCAAACGCGTTAATTCAAAAAGCCACCAACCCAGCAGGACATCAGGCCCAGGAAGCCCCCGTCTCCATCCTCCTCTCCCCCGGCGACCGCCCCCCTCCCAGGCTCTCACCAGAAATTGGCCTTGGTGAACTGCTCCATGTACAGCTGCTCATCTGTGAAGGGGGCCAGGTGCACGTCGCCGATGGTGGGAAACAGATTACCTGCATGGGGGGGGGGGGGGTTGTTCAAGCACGTTTTGAAGCCCACCACACCCTCAGAGACTTTCTAAAATGTCAGTAGACAGGAGTGACATTCAGCACAGAGATAATGGCTGAACCAATTATATTATCAGCCCAGGCTTCGCTGGAGGTGCCAGTGTCAGCAAGGACAGCGTGAGGACCAGGCCTCAGGCGCTGCTGTACTCTACCGTTGGGCTTGAGGAACTTCTTGGCGTGCAGGTAGCTCTCCAGCATCCTCTCGTTGAAGAGCATGTAGCCCATAGGCTCTGAGATGATGATGTCCACCTGCTCGGGCAGGGCCACCTCCTCCACCTTGCCCGGGATCACCACCACCCGGTCTGCTAGCCCATTACTGTTCACCAGCACCTGGGTGGAAGGGGGGGCGGAGTCAGCCCGGCCATCGCCGACGGCAGGGGGTGAGTGTGCACGTGTGCGCTCGTGCGCGCCAACCTCTGCGTGCTGCGCCATGGTGCTGGCCTCCACGGCGTAGACCTTCCGGGCCCCAGCCTGAGCAGCGAAGAACGAGAGAATCCCAGACCCACAGCCCACGTCCAGCACCACCTGGGAGAAAGCGGCGCGGGCAAGAGGAGAAATGCATTCACCCCCAAGCAGGACAGAAGCCGCCTGCTACATCTGCTGGCCTGAAGACTTGCTCAGATTGTTCAGTACTTGTACATGTTGTTCAGTAAATGTGATTATTTTATTTGGGGCAGAGGTCAGATGAAGGTGGCAGCTGGCAGCTCAGCGGCTGCAGATCCAGTCCACGCCTCCAGAGGCAGGCTGTTCCGTTCTGATGTGCTAAGTAACAGGCGAGGCCTTTCAAACATCATGCAGACGCCGTAGATGTCCGACGGGACAGGGATGCGACCCAAACCCGTGCCGGTACCTTATCCTTGAAGTCAGTGTGGTTCTGAAGGATTGCACGCTGATATGTTCCTGTCCGAATATAATCCTGCATCATGTTCTGCTGCTGAGAGAGGTAGCCGTAGAACTGCACAGGCAGAGAGAGAGAGAGAGAGAGAGAGAGAGAGAGAGAGCGAGAGAGAGCGAGAGAGAGGAGGAGAGAGAGCAGGATAGGAAAGAAAGAAAGAGCGAGAGAGAGCGAGATAGGAAAGAAAGAGCGAGAGAGAGCGAGATAGGAAAGAAAGAGCGAGAGAGAGATCGGGATAGGAAAGAAAAAAAGAGCGAGAGAGAGCGGGATAGGAAAGAAAAAAAGAGCGAGAGAGAGCGGGATAGGAAAGAAAGAAAGAGCGAGAGAGAGCATTTTTATTATAGTTAATCGAGCCTCGAGGACGTATGCATTAGTAGGAACTGTGACGACCACGCTGATGACGTACCTGGAAGTACTGAACGGCAGATGACTCCTCTGTCCTTTCACTGAACACAGAACGCTCCACATTGTGTCCCCGGCAGTTCTTGAGAATGTTGTAGAAGGATGAGAAATCTGGACAGAACAAGTGTCTGTTACCCATGATGGATCGACCAGGACTGAGAAAGACAATGAGATGGAATGGAGGATGGACGGAGAGACAGGAAAACACTGAGGGAGACCGTCACAGAGGGTGGGGGGCGGGGGACGGAGACGGGGACAGACTGAGGGACACAGACAGGGTGGAGGAAAGGGTAGGGAGACAGAGAGGCAGGCAAACAGAAAGCAGAGAAGCAGGATTTGTGTCCAAGAGTTCCAGAGCTGGGAATGATGTCACACCCTAGTTAACTGCGATCCAGTGCAAGTCAGAAAGCCATTTAGTGATATTGGTTCTAGCCAGGTACATTACTAGCCATTGATAGCAATGCCAGTTGATAACAATGCATTTCCTGGTATTTTACACATAGAAAATACATGGCAACATGTTCAAAGATAGCAGTTGGACAGTACTGTGTGTATGACTGATTTAATGAGCCAAAAATAAGACATAAGTGCTAATAAACAGTATATAACTACAGATTTCACTTCTGTTGATAAAGCACACAGCCATCCTGAATTCCAAGGTCGCGGTTGCAGAGGTTTCTGCAACATTCTGAGTCAGAACCCCAACTTCATGGGCCAATCGGGTTGAAATTCCGACTTCCTAGTTGAATGGGAACGCGGAGGACATACCTGTGACTGTGGCAAACTGCAGTAGGACGCTGTTACATCCCAGCGTGACGATGAAGGACTGCTTGCCCACGCGGCTGCACTCGGTCTCCCGGGACACTGAGCACTTAAACACGCAAGTCTCCTCTGCTGAAGACAGTGGGACACCTTTGTCACTCACAGACACCCAGATGCATCATTCACAGATAAGGACCCAGATTCCTGACTGTCACGCAGTTTGTCGATTGCCAAGATGTACAATCCAGCAGTCAAATGAACCACTACACATGAATATAAACGAAAGGAACAACAAAAAAAAAACCTGGATCTGAATGTGGAAGCTCAGAGTCATTTCGAGTGGTTTACCCGCGGTTTTGCCCGCACAAAATCTGCAACAAGGTGGCCAGCTGGGATAGCCTCAGCAACAGGAACCTTGTTGAGAATAGGGTGGACATCCAAATAGTACTGCAGCCCAAAGGATAACATCAACAACGCAAATTTAAAATGCTTTTATGTAGCTCTGGCACAGTCAGACAGATATATCAGTGCATCTCCCACTCAAAATCTGGAAGAGAGCACATACACACTCGGGGAATATCACTGGCTCCCTCCAGGGACAGGAGCCAACAGCAGAATGTGTGCAAGCCCATTCAGTGGCAAGAAGCAAGCAAACTGCCCAGAAGATTCCTGCTTGGGAAGCAGCAGCACAGTGATAAAGGATGCCAATTTGTAACCCGAACTTTCTGGGTTCAAGTCCCAGGAAACTGCAAATTAAATTAACAAACGGAGAGTTAAAGAAGAGTGAAATTACTTATCACCATCAAATAAGGCCTGGTACTGGACGAGTGCTTTCCAGCATATACTGTAATTAAGATATGGTTCATCTGTGTTAAAACAGGATCCAATCCTATAGACACGGCCTGTTCTCCTGAGCATCAGTCACCCATGTTGCAGAATAGAGCTCAGTCCATTAAATCCAGCTGTGATTCTGGGCAGCGTGTAGCTCTATCGACGGGGAAGCGAACTTCACTACTAAAAAAAAAAACGATCCAAAGCCGACAGAGGAGTGCAGAAGATAGTACTGATACTCCCAGGAAAGGCGGCATTGTTCAGGATGAACATAAACTTCACTTCCTACACTAACATCCTGCAGTATATTAATGCACTAAACCATAGAACATCGGGTACCAGATCTGCCCCAGAAACCTTATGACTACCATGCCGAACCTGCTGGAAATTACGAAGGTCTTGTATAACTGAAAAAGCCTGCGAGGTCGGCATGACCCGCGCAGATATTCATCCTATTTGCCCCACACACGTCCCAAGTATTTTATTAATCTCGACACAGCAACGTCAGTTCGTGATATATTGGGTTCGGGGGCGTATGAAAGCAGTTCCTGCTGCGATCTTTGCTGGAGATCAGCAGTGTGGTATGTGTGTAGTACATGTGGTATGGTAACATTTAACCAGGACCGGCCCCGCACCCATTAGGCGCAAAGGCTGCGCGGAACTCCAGGTAGCCGGCCGGCCCCCGCCGCGGTCTCAGTCACACACCGACCGATACCGTCCCTTAAATTAAGGCTCTGCAGCACATGGCTCTTCGGAGTCTCAGCTATAACCCCGGCCCTCTCTTGTTCTCGTTTTCACCCCAGCGACAATGGACTCCGCAGAAAGCGGCGGCTGGCGAGGGGCTGGGGGGGGGGCACCTATTGTTCACCGGGATAAGCGGGATTTACAACTTACACCCGCACCGAGCGCAGCAAAAGGTGCGCATCTCGGCATATGTCCCCCTTTATGTCAGATAATAGCCATTTATTAAACAACAGCAGCAGAGCGACATACGCAGCGTTGCCTAATTTATACTGGGATCCAGTTGCGGTCCGCGTGAATTGGGTGGCCACACCTGATGAAGCACGAAGTGAAACTGTAGCACGCTAAATAAAGTGTATTAAGGCTATTTATCGGGCACTCGCTTTGCACTTTGTGCCAATACCCAATGATCAATCGGCAACAGAGTTAAACTTTGTGCTACAGATTTACGCAGGAGAAACGTCACTCTCGGAGAGGGCAAACGTGTGAATAGCCGGCTTTTAAAGTCTGCAA
Organism: Hyperopisus bebe; assembly: GCA_026777045.1. NCBI lineage: Eukaryota > Metazoa > Chordata > Actinopteri > Osteoglossiformes > Mormyridae > Hyperopisus > Hyperopisus bebe. Next base: position 10,320,765 of record JAODJW010000045.1, read on the forward strand.
GCGCTGCCTGCAAACCAGCATTGTTACTATTTTTGAACTACCAGATATCAGTAGCGCTACTTTCATTTTAATTGCCGACACAGTGAACCAGCGAGTTAAGCAACATAGGTGTATATCAAAGCTCAGCTCAAGTAAAGCATGCGCGGCGGTAAGACGCGTCTCTCCTTCGTGGGACGATTTACAGCTTCACATAAAAGATTTAGAGGAAATAAGCTACCGTTTAGTCCTACACAAGCATGCGAGAGCTGATTTATTGCATATTAACCATCCTCCAGAGAAGAATGATGAATCTACCTACGGCTCATCGCCGCACGCGAATTTCCCCGGAGCCCCGTCTGTCCGCCTGTAGCCGCGGTAAGACGCAAAGTACGGCCCCGGCAAACACTCACTGTTATTCAGGCTGATCATGGCGGCATCCTGCGTGGTTTTCACCTCCAGCCGCAGCGGCTGGTTCTCCGAGTGCCGCTGGATGTCCCCGTTGGCGTCTCCGATCGACAGGAGCCGCACGTTGGAAAATACAGACACCGCCATCTTCGACACAGTGGAGGAGCAGCAGCCTCCCTCCTCCTCTCTCTCACTATCGCTCTCTCTACTGCCCCTGCATCATGTGAAAAGGCCCCGCTCGCTACCGCCACCGTACGGCCGATGCGTGTAAAATCTAAAAGCGCCCCACTAGGTTATTGCCGGGGCCCGACCCCCCTCATTTATTATGAGTAAATAAAACACATGAATGCACCAAACACCAGTTTCGCTGCCTATTATCGTTGCTGAAATAACAATGCTCATCTGCAAACCCATCCTGTACGACAAAGCCCACGTGTGCAGGGATAGCCGGGTCACGATGGTAAAACCTGCAGAGCGTAGGCGATGGCCGAAGAACACACCAGACGGAATATTTGTTAAAGATGTTTTGTGATTAACTTCAAATGTCCATCATAGTGATGCATCACATCTTTAAGCACATTTAAAATCCCATTTCGCAGCCATTTAAAAATGCAACATTTTTAAACATTTTAAGTCTTTATTCATTGTGTTTCCAAACAATTTCTCTGGGAGGCCATTTTACAAATTGACAGATTTTACTGAAAAACAATAACAACCGCCATACTATATGCCGTAATCTCTCTAAACAAACAGATTAAAAAAGAAAACATGTACATCCAACCAATTCATTGGGTTACACCTTGTTAATGTAACACATATAATATAAAGATTTCCTGCATTCAATAATCTGTCAATAAGATTTTTTTTTTCCCACCACATTTGGGTTTAAATGTTATGTTAACCCTCAACCCATCCCGCCAAAAAAAGGCATTAAAGTGAGATAATGACAACAAAAACAACAATATGGTCCTAAGACTATTGTTTACTAATTTTAAACTTTGCTATTAATTGGGAACTACGATACACTTGGGTCTCAACAAAAAGGATATTACAGGATTTTAACAGAAATTAGTGTTTGTCTTTTGAGGAGAACAAAATCTGTACTCAGAGCTGGAAATAATCTTTCTAAAGAATATTGGCTGTGTTACCAAATCACACAAGACACACGAAGAAAACAAATCTGAAAGATTTCAGCCGGGTTTCCCAGCATTTCCTTCTGAAACACTAACAAAACGCTCACATAGGTCAAAGTGTTTACTTCTGTCCTACGGCGTGAACAAGATTGGCACGTTCGCTTATTTTGCTGGAGCTGGGAGCCGATTTCCTGTCAGGTGTCAGTATGGAAAAGACGAGGCAGTGCTACTTTTCTGAGCAATAAGCCGCTAGGATAAGGGGCCCACGAAGACAGAGGCTGAGCAGGTCGCCAGGAGAAGCTGGGAAGGAAACGGACAAAGTACCATCTGTAGCAAGCTGAGGCTTCGCAAATAGACCCACGCAGTCTGACTTCAGCCAAGGTGGCCATTCCGCCAAACGCCAAGTCACGGGACGGAGGGGGCAGAACCTGCCCAGGGTGCAGTGACGTGCCCCACGTCAGTGACGCCAAACCAGGCAGCTGTAGTGTTTCAGTCTGGTCTATTTTACCTCTCACCCCAGGTTGATAATAGGATTGTGTACCATTCTTGTCACTAGTTAGGCCTACAGTCTATCAACACCAGTTTCAAACCACCAGAGACAAACTTTGCTGAGCCGTGTGTAAAAGAAATCCATCATAATGCTGCTTTGAGGAATATGACCATTAATCTGATTAACTAAAGAACTGCCATGGTTGGTGATGTCATGGTGATGCTAGCTGATGTCATCCCAGGGAATTAATAGCCAAATATGAATGTTTCCCAGCAGGGTGTCGCCTTCACTGCTGCATGTTAGTGTTAGTACTGCTACTTTTCACATGGCGGGTTCTAGAAGGAACCGGGTAGTTGGAGCCCTACCTCTAAAGGGTACTGTCAGGAACAAGTTAGGGCAGTTAAACTAAAGAGTGTGCAAAAATGATAAAATAGGCTGTGATCCTTTATGTTAAGGCACTACTTATGAGGGTATCGAGGCTTTTGAAGAACCGTGATTAAGTCTTGTTAGGTTAGCTCAGGCTGCCGGGGGTGGGGAGGTGGGGGGGGGGGTGTAGGCCTCCAGGAAATGTCTTCAGTGGGAGAGTGGAGTGAACAGGCCAGGAGAGATGCTCAGGAGATCAGGAGCATCCTCAGCGATCAGCTGCCAACAGACAAAAGTCATGTTACTGTAGCTCATGCTCATGTAGAAGCTGACATAGGGGGACAAGGGAAGACTGTGGAAGGAGAAATAATGAAAATAATGAAAGTGAGCATTCAGATTGATTAGGGTGTGAGGACCTGACCTGAAACACCATAAACAACAAGCATCTGGACCACGAACTCATTATCAGGAATGATTAAAAGAGCAGTGCGACAGTGAGCAGTGCGACAGTGAGCAGTGCGACAGTGAGCAGTGCGACAGTGAGCAGTGCGACAGTGAGCAGTGCGCCAGTGACGCTGTCACCATGTTTCAGCTGGATTCACCATCGGCGTTTCCCTGGAAACATGGTGTGATGGTGAGAGCTAACTGGAGGGAGTAGGGAGCGAGCACACAGGGGCCACACCTCAGAAAAGGGCACAAGACTTGGGGGGCCGGAAGGGGTTGTCGCTGGAGGGCACACCCATGAGAAGGGGGTCCTTGTGCGCATTCTGGAGGCAGAAGTTCTTCAGGTCTGTTGCAGCCTGGGACACCTTGGATGAAGAAGAGGACAAATGTGACATTATTGAGGTGACAGAGAGAAAGGCAGGCAGGCAGACAGGCAGACAGGAAGAAAGGCAGGAAGGCAGACAGGCAGGAACAGGCAGAAAAGCAGGCAGACAGGCAGACAGACGGGAAGGTAGACAGGCAGACAGGAAGGAAGGCAGAAAGGCAGACAGACAAAAAAGCAGGAAGGCAGACAGGCAGGAAGGCAGACAGACAGGCAGAAAAGCAGGCAGAGAAGCAGGCAGGAAGGCAGAGAAAGGCAGGCAGAAAAACAGGAAGGCAGACACGCAGGCAGACAGGAAGACAGACACACAGGCAGGCAGACACACAGGCAGGAAGGCAGACACACAGGCAGGAAGGCAGACAGATAGATGTTCAGAGAGGCCGACAGACGGGCAGGCAGATGAGCAGATTGATGGGCAGCCAGACACCTACCCCTGAGGGAAAATAAAGGTGCCAAGTGGCTTCATAAAACATCCAGTAAGGACAGAAGACGAAAAAGGTACATAAACTGCACATATTAGAATGCATGACCTAGAAAAATGCTACAGGATGTTACAGAACACAGAATAAAGACGGTGTAAAAAGAGAATTTCCCCACATACACCAGTGTAAAGAGGCCCTTATGCTTTGCCAGTGTTAGAGTGCTTTAGAGTGTTCAAACACAAAGCTGCACTAAAAATAAATGCAGCCTGCATATATCACAGTGCTCCGGGTTTATGACGAAGTCAAATGATATCCTGAGTGGACAAACACACTTTAGCACCGGAAAAGAGGCCCAGTCTAAAGGAGCGACAAGCGAGTGAGAGATGCTGTACTGGACACTCAAAATGCTGGTGATGTAAGGAGGACTCAGCCATGTTTGTTTATTTTCATCCAGAGTGGGGAGATGATAAGATCTGCAAAAACTTGTTGTGCTTCCCTTTTATGCTCCATATTCATGCTGTTTTGAACGAGACGTAATTAATGCCTTAGAAATTAGTCACTTCTGTAGTATGTCTATAGCACAATGGAGACACAGTACAGAACTCCTGTTTCTGGCAGCTAAACACCAGTCCGATGTGAAAGAAAACATATCCATCCCAGTATATCTAGTGCAGGTTCCCAGTGAGGCTGAAGCCCATCTGGAAATACCACTGATAGGTAACCAGTCTATCCCTGGCAGGAACAAAGTAGGGGCATGGATACCCCAGCAGATTCAGGGGCCCCAGTGCCTTACAGGGACCCTGGGATACATGTAAATTTACATGTAAAATGGGGGGGGGCTTTTTTTTGTCAGGGGGCCCAAAACTTCTAGATATGCATCTGACTCCAGGGTGTGTGCGCACACTCACACAGACACATACACACATGCACACACACACATACACAGTCATACACAGAGACACACACACTCATTCACATGGAGACACAGAGACACACACACTCACATATGGACACTCACAGACACGCACACAATATCATGCACTAAGGACAATTTACCAACACCAACTCAGGAGACTCCAGTACCCAGAGACACCCACAGAAACACACACACACACACACCCACACACAAACGCAAAACCCACATACACAGAGCTGAGGGTGCAATCTGTTATCTTTTTGCACATGTTTACACACGTTATCTTTTAATGTGAAAATTACCATTTTAACCCTTCAACAGTTATAACACATTTCCAGTTGGTGGTTGATACTACGATTCAATGAATGAAAAAATATTTCTAAATGCATAATATTAAACGAGGTAGTGATTTTAAGATTATTCCTGTCACCACGGACATGTTCCTAAACAAAGGGATCAGCTAGAATTTCAGTCATATGACTGACCATGCAAATGTAACCAAAGTAACTTGATAACCGCATATTTGCCCACAGGAGACTTATTTATACACAGGACATACACAGACAAGACAACGTGAAGTATCTCAATGCTTTGCTTGTGGATTTGCACAGGCTATAGAATTTCCCTGCAAGCCATATCAGGGTTGGGATAAGTCATCTGAATAACAGGTCGGCAGACGTGAGTATGGGGTGGGAAGAGATCCACTGTCACAACTAAACACCACCGACAAGTCGGTAACGAAGGAAACACCCACTGCACGCAGACACCCCGCGGCGGGGTGACAGTACAGCAGCACTCAGGAAGTGACAGTGTTACAATGTAACAGCGCGGCTGTAAACACGGCAGATGCTAGAGTTTGGAAGCCCATGTGTGCTAAACGATCGCCTGCGATAGTGCCCGGTCCGATGGCGAATTGGAAACGACAGAGTGCGGGCTGCTCCCATTTCAAGGCGTGCTAAGCATATTACACAACTGCAAAACGCAATACAGTGCCGTGAAATGCAATGAAACACTATAAAACAACACGCCTGCGTTTAATACATTCAACTATGGGCTAAGTTGTACGTCGACGATCCGTTTAAGTAGAGTAGGCGGCTTTGTAGACTTTGGTATGGTCCGGCTGTTTATTTAGTTTAAACCCGATAATACTTAGAATCATTTCCGAAATATATCAGCCTGGCAGCGTCTGCCTTACCTTGATCCTCCTCACACTGGCTTCCAGACGGAGCTGTTTAACCGCTTTTTGGGCGATAATGAGGTTGCTGCTGCTGGCACTGTTGTTTGACATGACGGCGAGGCGAAGCACTGCGACCGAAAAGGAGACCGAAGTTTTCCCCAAACGAAAGTCTTATCGAGCTCGACGAGTCTCGCAAACACAAACTCTTTTGTTCTCCAACCGAGAACACAGCGAAAAGACACTTTCTTTCCGTCTAATTTGCTGCTGTCCTACAGGTAACTTTTCCTCTTCGTGTTCCCTGCGGACAGTAAAATTAATGTTCAGTGGATGAAGCGAAACACCCGATGACAATGTGCCAATTGTTTCACGCATCATGGCCCCACCCCTAACCCGTTTGAGATGTGTGGCGTGAATACAGCCACGGCCATACAGGCTGTACGAGTACAGCAAACGTGAAACTTCAGCAAAGTCAAATTTATGTAAAACTCTAGGGACACGTATAGTACAGTATACAAAACGACACATTTATCTACCATGGCAAGCTAGACACAAATCTATAATTAAGTCATGCTACACCAGAATTAGATTTTTAACTATATCTGCCCTAAAGACAGTTTAATGTTTTATTCTTGTGGAATAAAAATGTGATAAACAGTCTCTCCTAATATTTCGGATGCCTCCATCTCAGTTTATACATTGCTCAAACGAGGCAGGGGGCTATGTGTCCCGTTTCTCCGAATACCCAGTTTAATTTCCAGCCTGTGACTTTGCCGAAACGTCACTGAGCAGTGAGGACTTCCCCGAAGCATTGTGGATTTTATTAGTAGTCATGCGTTTAGATTTTATTTGTTTATTTATTAATACGAATTAATTCTGCAAGAATATTTGAAGTTATTTTGGTCATAAATGATCAATAATAAATTCATTAATATTTATATTCGTTCATAACTCAGATAAAACCAGATTCTTGATTTTAAAAAAATAACCCGATGATTATAAACATTATGCTAAATGGTAATCGATCTTTGTATCCAGTTATATTTTATAACTTATGTGTTGTAACATAAAGGCAACACTTATACACTTAACTTATACACTTCACTGCCCTCTAGCGTGGAGTAGATAAACTTTCACCTGATCGCCTGAACTCGTCACATGACAGTGGAGAGGCGCCCATGTGGACTTTACAGAGGGATTCTGGGTAAACTGGTTTTGTTCCGGGTTAATTTGGGTCATTAGAAAGAAATCCGTATCCCAGGTTGCAGTATGCTTTTACCAGTGAGTATACATTTAGGAGTATTGTCAGGCTTACTTTTCTAAAATGTGAAGATGCCGTTTCCCAAATATGAACTTGTACTCTACAACTTAACTTTTTACAGAACATGTACATTATTCTCCACTATTGTTTTTGCAGTATGAGATCGAAAGCTGGAGTTTCAGTTAATTCGCCTGTGGCTTGTTTGTCTGGTTTTGTTTTATGTTTTTTTGTAACTCCTTTGCTTGTTTGTTGCCCATTCACTTTTACAGGAGTAATTCTCCTCGGTCGCCCTAAGCCTGGGATACTTCCCCGCAGCTGTAGTACTGCTCCGTGTTTTATCGTGCTTATTAAAATATGCACCATTATTAAAATGATTGCCGCTATTAAGATGCCGTATTGCCTCCTTTTAGCGGCTTCTGCAGAATGCGGGTTCGGCGCTCAGGTCGAGCCGCTTCATACACCACAGCTCGCTGTGGCGAAGCCCCCTCATCCCCATAGTGGTGGAGCAGACGGTAAGGAGCGACCTCAACCTTCTCACCTTTTCGCTTCCGTCATCAATTATAGATGTTAATGTGAAAAAACTTGTATACAACGGCATAACTCTGGGCTGAGCATTGGGTGGTGGAGGCGAACACCCATTTAAGGGGGTCTAGGGGGTTGTATTGACTGGTTTTGTTTACTGTCATGTAGGGAGGGTTACAATCCCCCCCTTTAATTTACGGCCACACCTTTATCACACGATGGTGCTGTGAAATGTGCGCTTTTCTGCGCACACGATGATAGTGAACGGCACTCATTGTCTCCTCAGGGCCGGGGGGAGCGCGCTTACGACATTTACTCCAGGCTGCTTAGGGAGAGGATCATCTGCGTAATGGGACCGGTGAGCCCGTCAGAGTCAGCGTGGCGTGCGATCGGAGGCACAAGCCATGTGTCTGTCACACCGTGCCAGTTATATGTCAAAGGGAGTGTTTTGCCGGCAATTTAAATGTGGTTTTTATCTGTTTTCTTTTTGCTCCACAGATCGATGACTCCGTGGCCAGTCTGGTCATCGCTCAGCTACTCTTCCTGCAGTCAGAGAGCAACAACAAACCCATTCATATGTACATTAACAGTCCGGGTAAGTGGGTGTTGAAGCCATAACAAAACAAGCATGTGGTAGCTAATATAAGGCAGGGAGAGCAAGCTAGCACTGTGCAGTAAGTAAACACTAAAGGGCGTTGTGGACTGGGGAGGTCAGACATCTGGCCTGTTTGCACTAAATGCAAGCAAACTGAGCTGTTTACTAAACTTGGCCTTTTGACACTACAGGGTGAGTAAATGTGTGGCACTTGTAGAGAATTACTTTCTGAACCCTTTCACGTGCGTAGATGTGTGTATGTGCTGGCTTCCTGTGTTGCAGGGGGCGTGATCACGTCTGGCTTGGCCATCTACGACACCATGCAGTACATCCTGAACCCCATATCCACCTGGTGCGTGGGCCAGGCGGCGAGCATGGGCAGCCTCCTGCTGGCTGCGGGCACCAAGGGCATGCGGCATTCGCTGCCCAATGCCCGCATCATGGTGCACCAGCCCTCGGGGGGAGCGAGGGTGAGGATGCTTGATATCCGAGTTTGCAGTCGCTCACATGAAGAATCAGTGACGGCACAATGGACACTCGGGTTCAAACGGTTTTGAAACCTAGTGACACTTCCAGTGTAAAATCGGGTCTGCAGTGCTAATTTGAAATGAGCAGTCATGTAATTAGCCTTCTGATTCCTCATGAGGCTCTCAAAATAGTTCAGAAAGGCCACTTTCTCTGAAAGTATTTGTGTTAAAAGATAAATATATAGATATTTAGTAGAGATGGCAATTTCATAACGTTTCAGAACAGTGCCCTGAGTGTTTGAGACCATAGTATTATTGTTCTTCAAACACGTATGTAATAACTTGTAGGTGATTTGTAGCTTTACACATATCTAAGATTTCAAATGGACATATATTCTTCTGATGCAGTTGCCGAACTTTTCAGATGTTTCCAAATTGCCGTTCCTATTAAATATGGTTGTAGTGTTGAGATGTAGCTTCTTTACCCCCAGCTTCTCTATAGCCAGATCTTTCCACTGAGACCTGACTTTGTTGATGTTTAACGTTCAGGCCAGGGGGATGTTCAGGAATGTTACTGATTGGCTGTGCTTGGGACAGGGTCAGGCCACCGACATCGCCATTCAGGCCGAGGAGATCCTGAAGCTGAAGAGGCAGATCAACAACATCTACTGCAAGCACACTGGGCAGCAGCTGGAGACTTTAGGTAAAGCTAACTGGGAGCCCCAAATGAGAGAATGTACACAGAGGCCAAATGTGCAACCTTCGCCTAATCCCCTGTCGCTGCAGAGAGCGTGATGGAGCGAGATCGCTACATGAGTCCCGTGGAGGCCCAGGACTTTGGGATTATCGACAGGGTGCTGGTCCATCCGCCCCAGGCTGGCAAGGACGAACCGGAGCTCGTGCAGAAGGAGACGCCCACCACTGCAGGCCACTCTGCTGCGGAGCCCCCACGGCCCAGCCAGGCCTCCCCGGCGACCAACCCCCCCTCGTCCTACAAACCCGAACCGTGAAATCGATCCTGGAGCTCGCCGTCCGCATGTCTGCGCTGAGGGTGTTCCAGAGGAGGCAGCGAGCCCTGTTTTCCCAATCAAAAGTCGTGTCTGTAGTTGAGATGGACAATTGTTCTCCTCAAATTGGACCTCAGGGAGGATTCGGCAAATAAATCTCACCTGTATTTAGAGGGACAGCTCGCGTATGGGATTGTCATGTTACAGGAATGAACCAGTAGGTTGACTTGTGAGGAGTCATTTGACATGTATTTAGCAGATACTTTGGATAAAAGTGACACTTGAGAGAGCCGACTCTGCCAGCCCCGGGACGGGTGCGGGTTAAAGGTTCGGGTCAAGGACAAGGGGTGAAAGCCCCTGGCTGACCATGGGTTTGGAACCGGTGACCTTCTGATCAGAAGGCATGGAGTGATAGCTGGTCACTCAGCTTCTGTCCAAGTTTTCTGACTAATTGAATGTGTTACTACCCACCCTTTGCTGTCAGTACAGACTTTGGCCTGTAAGACCTACTAACTGACAAAGTGATTCCATTAATTTGATGTAGAGCTGCAATGTATTGGAAAAAATTCAAATTATTGTGATGTGAATTTGTGAAATGTTGCAATATTCATAAAGGAAAAGGAGTTGGAAAATTTACCCAAAATAAACTATAGTCAAATAGAACTTATCTACCGCCACAAGTTGTGCCAGAACACGAAGCAGGGCCGAAAAACCACCTTTAATCTAGGGAATCCAAGCTATTTCCATACAGGGGAGGGAGTAATGTGAACTGGTGACCAGTTATTGTTCACTTTTCTCCTCCTTGCTCAGTTTCATTTCTTCACAAACCTGCCACATGACGAGACAAGTGGCACGAGAATGATCAGGGTTGGCTTGGAGAGAAAATGCAGACCTCATGCAAACGCAGCAGCAGCAGCAAGCGTGGCCGTTTTATCCTGATTGCTAAAACATTTTTAGTCTAAGCATTGGTCTCCACCAAGTCTAAACTGTAAACACGTCAAAATACCAGAACTGTACTGCAAAACAGCATTGCATTTGAGAACACCATCATACTACAGACCGTGGTATAACGTGCGGACGGTAAGACTATGAAAAATGAAGATGCGTGCAGGTGTGCCCTGCCCTCCGTGTCCTGAGGGGCTGAGCAGGGTCAGTGTCACAAGGAAGCAGCCCGACCGTTAGCAATGGCCTCAAAAGGCCAGGCGTGCACAGTGTAGGAGGGAGGAAGGGAGGC
>JAODJW010000045.1:10359577-10370802 GCA_026777045.1 Hyperopisus bebe
TAATACTAAGTCTTGTATTACCTTACCATTGCTCTCACATATAATAACCACTTTTAATACAAAGTGTTGTATTACTTTGCCATTACTCTCACATACAATAATTACCTTTAATACTAAGTGTTGTATTACTTTGCCAGTACTTCCACATGGGATAATTACCTTTAATACTAAGTGTTGTATTACTTTGCCATTATTCTGTTGTTAACATTGTCTGTGTTGAATATTACTCCAACAATGAAACCATAGACTTTAACCCTGTCCTTCAAAATAATTATCATTCAGCTGTATCATTCAGTAATCATTTATCCTCACATTTTGTGCGGTCAGCACTTGAAGAGTGGGGCTGCCACTCCAACTGTTTCTCGTAAATCACAGGAGCACTGCATGTGGATGTTGTACCCTTTCTGAAATACATAAATAAAAACCCATAGTTTCACATCCCTTCTCAGCAGCTGCACTTCTGAAACGTCTAACCGACATGAACTTTGATGTATTTCCTGAAAAGATCAGCCAAGACCTGAAACTCAATAAAGCTTAAAATACTGTGGTACTCATATTACTGTCTATCAATCGCTGGGTCCTGGTATTAAAGTGAGAAAATATATAATCCATTAGAATAGCAAAATGGTCAGAACAGGTGGTTAGAGTGGGCTGGCGTGGGGAGACATAGTGTTGTGTGTGATAGACAGACAATGTGAAAATCGGGCAGGAGAGACAGATGACACACAATTTAACAATGAAACCATAATCAAAAAGGTTTGGTCGAGATGTTGCACAAAATCCCAGAATCATAACTACAATCAAATCAGGATGTGTTTCAGAAAAGCTCCTGTTAGCAACTTACGTAGTTGCATGGTTCCAACTAGGTATTTACTTTGCTAACGTAGTTAGTAACTATGCCTTTGGGAAACGTGACCCCATTCAGTTAGCGATTCACAGGGAATTTGATAGAGGGGAAGGTGAGGAATCATTGTTATATCTCACGTAGTGAGATCTATGTTTTTTTTTTAATTTCTTTTAGCTAACTATGACAATGTGTATATGCAGGGGTTCACATAAGGCAAGTACTCATTCACCTTACCGCAGTGATACGTGTGGCAATCGATTGTTGTAACGGCGCAAATGCGTACGTATTTTATGTGCATTTTCGGTGATATAACAAAAGATTGTTAGGTATTTTAACCATTATAAGCTAATTCGTGCTTCACTTGCGGTATAAAGGTTATACCGCAAGTGAAGGTTGTCATATCAGCGCAAATGCACATAAAATACCTGGGGCTGCTGTCGCCTCATTGATTAGATGTTACGCGTTTGTCCCGGGCCGTTTTCCGCGACCATGCAATTTAGGAACTCCAATCAGTATCAGCATGTCTTTGGACTGTGCGAGGAAACCAGAGCACGCGGAGGAAACCCCACGACGACACGGGGAGAACATGCAAACTCCACGCACATGTGACCCAGGCGGATACTCGAACCCAGGTCCCAGAGGAAGGAGGCAACAGTGCTAACCACTGCATCACCATGCCGCCCCCTGGATAGTACTTTTCGAAAATGTAAATAAGCCGATACAGCAGAGCAGAGATACCGTTGTGATATGGCACAGTTTCATTGTTAAATTGTGTGTAATGTAAACCCTTTTAAATATTTTTCTGGATGGTAGTTGAACAAAATGCAAAGCAATGAAATGATTTTTCATTGTGCCACGTTCTCCTTACGACTCCCACTGAAAAGCAATGCCACTCGTGCTTTGTATTTCCACATTCGTATTACGTCGCGTTGATTGTTTCCCCCGCCTGCCAGTACCGTGTTTGCATTTACAGGTGGCGCGAAATCCGCTCCGTAGTGCAGCGCGAACACCCGCCAGACCCGCACGTCCTACCGCCTCTTAAGGAGCGCGATTCGCCCGCTTGTTAGGCATCACCGCCAGCCACTTAGCGCACTTCCATCATTACCGCCCATTTCCCTGCAAACAAGCCAGAGGGCCTTGTGATAATTTTTAACAATGTTTATTTCTAGCTAAATGTAATAACAGTGCACTAAATGTTGAAAAAGTGGCAAGTCAAAAAGTGCTTAGTGACTTTACAAAAATAAAAACCACACGCGAGGTGTAACAGTTTTATTACAACAATGTGCGGGCTTCTTTCTTTTCACTATAGATATTTTCTTTATTCTGAACACAGGTCTCAAAATAAATAAATAAAGCAGCATTTACATAAAAGTGATTCACTCAACTATGTCCACTAACAGACTCATTTTTTTTGTTCATTCATGACTGCTTTCCAAGGTGAAGGTTTTTCTGTTCATAATCTAAATCTACAACCTATTTAACAGGTGGGTAAGCGTTTCCTTAATTTATAGCCCGTCGGCACCGAAGTGGTAAAAAAAAACAGAATTGCAACACTCCTATAGCAGCCTATTGTAAGAAACGTACCCTGCGTTAAAATTTAAGGTATTTAAGGAAACACAATGCATTGAGAACACGACACATTTAAGAAAACGCAACGCATTAAGCGGACATGGCACATTAATAGAATACAACACATTTAAGAAGACTCAGTCTTTAAATCTCGACTGCAGTCCTATTATTTCAGTTTAGCTTACACGCAATCTAACACATGACACACCGTAACTATGGCTGCTGGTGCTACTGTACATGCCATTTTTATCCACTATGGTTGTCCATTTATGTGTCAACGCATGTTCTGACCATCCATGCTCTCTGCCTTCCCACATGTCCGGGTAGTGCCCGGGGTGGGCACAATCTGAGCTGGAGTTCCATGGGGGGTGACATGCGTGCAGCCGTCAGTGGCACCCAACACAGGCCAACATGGAGAACAGGCTCGTTGATGGACTTTGTCTGATCTTTTATCACAGTTTACACCTTGCTTTTAGCAAGCAAGTCCACTCTTTTTGGTTCTCGATCAGTAATGTTAATATGCCCGGGGGGGCAGCCAGTTGACCTTGGACCCCCAGAGGTTTTTTTTTCGCTACTTGGGAGTTTTTGGTTCCTCTTCTCTGTTGTCATCTGCCTTTTATTGATTTCTTTTATTTCCCTTTCCTTGTTTCTGTATTACTCTTTCTAATGATGATGTAATGTTTCATAACACATCCATGAGAAGCGTCTTGGGGCGACTCTGCTGTGAAAGGCGCTACATAAAGATGAATTGAATGGAATTGAATTGAAGAAAATGCAACACATTAAGAGAATGCAACACATTTAAACATTAAATTTGCTTAATTTTTTGTTTTGATATTTTTGTGTCGTCTTAATTTTTTTGCATTGTGTTAATGTTTTTGTGTTGTGTTAATGTTGACGTGCTCTGTGATTTCAGGGCCACTGTACTCTTGTTTGGAAAATAAGAGGTGAGACAGAGGTAAGGTGTGTGTGTTGATACAGTGTGTTGCTGCACCCACTAACGACAAACCACTTCAGAAATGAGAACCTGAACAGTGTGAAGTCTTTTTCCGGTGGCTGGAGTGCCAATCCTGCCACCAAACCCCAAATGTTCTCGGAAATTTGGAGAACCTGCTTGCAGGGCTGGATTTTTTAAAAAACAAAGTTCCATGTTTTTAAATGAATGGGTGTTTAGTTTAATCTTTTTTGTTTCAAAATATTTTAGGTGCAGTTAAAAATGTCATTTTAACAAAGAAGATAAAGTGAAGTGAAAGAAAATGATAAATACAGTGTAAAATTTCAGTAAAACAGCTTACTGTCATGACCCGCCCATACCTGCATGCTCTCAGCCCTTTGTTAGTCCATGTATAAGTGCTTCCCGGTCCTGTGTTCCCCAGTTTGGTCATTAACTGTCCTGTTGTCTGTGTCTGTCCCAGCACTAGTTTTCCTATTTTGACCCATCATGGTCCTGTTTATTTCCCTGCTCCTTTTTTGGTTTAATAAAGCTCCTGTTTTGGTTTAATAAAGCCCTTTTTTGGTTTAATAAAGCTTCTGTTTTGGTTTAATAAAGCTCCTCTTTTGGTTTAATTAAGCTCCTGTTTTGGTTTAGTAAAGCCCCTTTTTGTTCTCATGACACCTGCCCTCGAGTTTGTTTCTTGTGCCGTGACATTTATCTTTCACTTCATGCGTAGCGGATCATGTTGCCGGTTTATATGACAAGCCATTTTAGCTTTAATTCATGTCTAGAGGATGTCACAAATTCACTTCTAACTAATCTGAATGCAAACCTTTGATATCATAAATTCAGTTGTAACTAGTTATAACACTATTTATTTTTAATTTTCAAAGATTCAAAACTTTTTCATTTATTCTTTTCTATTAGAGTTGAAATTTGAGCTAGTTAAAATGCCAATTTCTGATATCAGGAATTCAATTGAATTGTAACTAGGTAAAAATACCAATTTCCATATACCCGTTTCCTCCCATGTGAGATCCCCTCACTCATTGACACACATGATGTTGGCCTCATGGTCACCTCCTGTGAGTAGAAGATCCTTCCCTGGACCAATTATTGGATAGTATGTCCCGCCTGAGGTTATGGCATCTTCATGCCAAATGCCTTCCATCCGAATCCTGCCCCAGAAGTAAGAGAGCTGGATACTCGGGGTCTGGCCAGGACTCTCCAAATCTTCCTGGGCCATGGTGTAACAGAGGGCAAGAGGTGCCACACTGCTGTCCAGCCTTACCAGGCTGCAGACCCTGTGAATGAATCCCCCCCGGTGGTGCCTATGGGAGACCATGGTGCTGGAGTTTGGAGAAGGTGATGGATTTCCAGATCTCTACCATGAGGGGAGGTCTGCTAAACGACACCCCCCCCAGACCTATACTGAAAAACTAAAGACCAGTCTTACTATGAACAGGAGTTTCCAGAAACAGGTACATAAAGTATGGGCCAGATTCAGAAGACTCCGGAACACAAGGAACAGCCAAATCCAGTCTATTTACTGTGTTGATAGTGTTGTTGTGATGAGATGATGCAATGGTCACTTGCGTTTAGTCAAGTGCGAGCAAAGATTTGGTTTCTTAAAGACATCAATTACAGGAAAACCAAGGAAGAACTTTGGGGGTGATTGGGGATTTTATCAGGCGACATTCCTTTCACGTATAGCCTGTCCCAGAAGGCTGTCACAGCCCCGGTGCCAACCAGTTCACCTGCAGTATAATCAAGTTTCCCCAGCACTGCCTCCGTAGCCAACGTCAAACATGAGGAGCCTGAGCGGGCCGAAAGCCTCCCGCTCGCCCATGTGCAGCAGCAGCACCCCGGCCACAATGCTGAGGCCCTGGCAGTAGCCCACCTTGGGGTCCAGCAGCGAGTAGGCCTTCAACAGGTTGTAGTGGGGCAGCAGGCTGGCCCCCAGGTGGCCTGAGAAGTAGGGGTGCACGGGGGAGGTGCGTCAGGGGCAGGGAGAGGGGAACGGCTCGTCAGCGGTAACGAGCTGGGAGCACTTTCAGTTGCAACAGGCTTGTGTTGCGAGACGAATATAACTATAAGGCGACCCCTAGCCTTGTGGGTTGTGCAATGATGGAAAGAAGAAGAGAATGGCCAAGAGGAAGCATCTGTACAGGAATCACAACCTTAGCTCTACAGTGACCTGGTCTGAGCACGACGGGTTAAGCTGACTGCTCTATGACCCCATAAACACTCATAGTCATGTGAGCTGGCAGCCTGACACCTTCAAGTAAAAAGCCCCCCCCCGACGGGGGAGAGACAAAATAGCAACACAGTTTAGCTGTCCTGGCCCCTAACTTATGGAAAAAAAAAAATTGGGGTTGTGTTCCCTAACTACGTGACCGATGTTTGGACTGAAGCAACAAAATCCTGCTGAACAATTAATTAAACTTCAGAATTAAGTTACTTAATTAAGTTACTTAAGTTAATTAAGATACTTCAGCAAAAAGCCACATGAATTCCG
Organism: Hyperopisus bebe; assembly: GCA_026777045.1. Lineage (NCBI taxonomy): Eukaryota > Metazoa > Chordata > Actinopteri > Osteoglossiformes > Mormyridae > Hyperopisus > Hyperopisus bebe. Next base: position 10,365,446 of record JAODJW010000045.1, read on the forward strand.
ATCTGAGTGTTCACATTCAGGTCACATGGCCGCGAATCAGATACGTATAAGATTTAGTACCACATATGAAAGTGACACAAATCTGATTTGAAAAGATCAGATCTGTGTCACATTAAGGCAAAAAATCCGATTTGAGTCACTTCAGCATGGCAGCGTGAATGTAGCCCTTGTTTAATCATCAAGTCACAACTAAGAGCAATGAGGACAGTCAGCTCTAATTCTGCTGGATCAGCGTCTCTCAACCCAGACGTCGGGGATCCCCAGGCAGACAGACTTCCCAGCTTCCAGTATGAACCTCTGGTAGATAGTGAGCAAAGTTCTCTCTTTTTTTTGTGCAATCCAGCAAAGCGTTCCCATCATACTCTGGTACCAGGTACCAAGTACCCCGAGCACAAAGAGCAACCAGCTGATAAACCATAACTCCCAATTCCAGATAAGGACTTCTAAGTCCTGATTGGTCACAAAACACCAACAAACCAAACTCAAAGGTATAACAGACGCAATTCTCCTGCTTTATTGATTCACCTTGATAGCGAGGAAAAATTCACTTTCATTTTGCTCAATTGTAGGCTCCTACTTAAGATATAGATATAGATATTAATTATATAGACATTGAATCACTGTAAATACATGGTTAACATATGATTAATTTGATTAACATGGCAACTACTTATACATTTGTACTACCACATAACATATTGCGTATGCAACTCTCTTTCCCCACTACAGCACAAAAGCCACCTTTCTCAGCTAATAGGAGATCTAACGCCATGGGGTTTTGCAGAGCTACCTGCTTAATTGCGGATAATTAACCCTCATGATAGCCTGCAGGCGGTTTCTCCCCCCCCTTTCCTGTCTTCCGTCTCTCCAAGGTATGATCTCTCTTCAGGCTCTGCGGAACTAACTGCATGCAAACTATCATGGGGTGAGGACACACAGTATTCAAAACAGTCTCTTCTTGCCTAAAGGCCTAAAACATTACAGATCCAATATGCCTACAAATGTCAAGTTTTCTCTCCACAAACCAAACAATCCAGAAGGAACCAAACGATCGAGAATGAACCAAAAGTTCGAGAATGAACCAAACGATCATGAAATCCGAACCCCTGATATAGGTCAGCTAGTAGCTGGGAGGGGGCAATATTTGGGACTGTCTGGGCTGAGAAACATTGTGCTACGGCAGGGGTCTCAAACTCCAGTCCTGGGGGGCCGGAGCCCTGTGTAGCTTAGCTCACAGATGATTCAGCTGAAGAGCTGTGTGGTAATTAGCACAAGGAGTTGAACCAGGTGTGTTAAATGAGGGTGAACCAAAAACTGTGTAGGGCTCCGGCCCCCCAGGACTGGAGTTTGAGACCCCTGTGCTGGAGGTTGTTAGAAAGCAAGGGGGGGGGGGATTAATGACACACAAAGGTGCAGCTGAGAGGGATCCACTGGAAAACAGCTCTCGTTTAAGAGATGACCCCCCCACCCCAATCCAGGGGGAGGAGCAGCTGGCGGAGGGAGCTCCTTCTGTTCCTGGTAAGGATCTTAACATCGGTTTTCATTTCAAGACTGACCATAACACTTCTTCTGTCTTTGGAGTATTTCTTAATGTCATTACTAATTATTGTTTCTTTTCAGATACTTCAAACAGCAAGTGACTTAAATTCTCTTTCTCATGCAACTGCACCATTTTTGGATGTTATTCCTGTAAACATTCAGGTTAAGTTCCTCCTCAGAGGTCCGAAAGCAAGACCTCTCTACACATCATGCACGTCAGACACTCTGCGTAAGGAAGGCGGCTTAACAAGGCCGTGTTGATATGGAATTTGGCTCCATTCAACTTCTGGCTGTTCCCAAAACTGAACATTTTTCCTGAGAAATTGCAGCTGCTGGGCACAAACGGATCAGAAGGCAATTAAAAACTTTCTTCATGGATGGAATGAAGAAATGGAAACCAAATGGAAAATGTGCAGCAGTAAACGGGGACTATGTTGAAAAATATGGTTACAATTTTTAAGAGAAATAAATTTCCTTCGTTTTGATATCACTTTTATATTATCAGAAACTTGTTTTATACCCTCATAGTTTATACACATGTAATTATATTTCTGGATGATTCTCAGCCATCTCACATGCTTCTTGGCCTAAATGTGCAAGAGAAACATTATTTCATGACACCCATGATATTTAGTTCCCCCTGCTAAAGCAGACATGCAGCAACATCATCACATGTGATAAACTAGTGTTATTAGTACTGAAGTCCAGAAGAGTTGCTGTGTCTCTATTTTAGTAGAGGGAACCCAATATTTTATGCTTAAGATAATAATGTTCCCCCTTGAAACATAATTCAGAGGAACGTTGTCTCTACGCCAGCTGCAGCATTGTACTGGAATAATCTGTTCAGTGACAGATTGGGAATCAGCTTGGATGCTACCCAGGACTTTCATCATTACAAAATAAGGTGCAGGAGGTAAATTTAAAGATTCTTCACTGTTGATTCAAAACAGATATAAATATGACCTGTACTTTAGGATGTAATGCTGCAGAAGCATTAATTCATCTATTTTGGGATTGTAGAAACAGTAAGATATTCTGGAATGACATTGACAAAGCTACAGAAACAAACTTTAAGTTTAAGTTTGAGGATATTCTTTTTGTAACTCATATGCCTAGCATACTGCGTTTATCTAAAGCGTGACGTTATCAACCTGCTCTTAATTATGTAAACATTTCACATATATTCTAGTAAATGTGCGGCTCAGAAACCAACTACTGCTACATTCAAGGCAAACTTTAAATCATACATTGTTACATTAACGTCCAATCTTCCTTTGCCTTGTTCTTCCTTGAACCTTGTATTCCTTTCTTATTAATTTATCCTTTACTTCCTGCATTGTTACAGTAAAAGATGTCCCAAAATGTCTTTCTTAAAATGTATGTGTACACTGTGTCACTGCTTTCACAGGGTGTTGCAAAGTCCGACGGGGCTGTTTGTTGCCGTGTCCTGGGGGGGTGGGTGAACCGAATTTCCCATAACACAGACTCCCCAGGCCAGAGCGTGCCCTGATGCAGTATGACATGAGTGACGTGATCTGGACTTCTTTAAAATGAAGTACAGCCTCCAGTCTCATTACTCTGTGCAACTTTTCTTGTTTGGTAGTTTCAGACGTGCAGCTCCTTGCATTAGGCTGCTCCGATCGGACCGCACCGCACCGCACCACGGCTGCTAGACGACAGAGGGACCTCTGGCTCTGCTGCTCCAGACTGTAAACCTAACCATAGAATTTCACAGTAAGCTCCTCTTCAATCCACCTTAAGTTAAAAGCTGTGCAATTTATAAATTGTGTATAATGTTTGTCATATTAGCATATGTGATAATAATAAAACATAACTAATAGTTATGCGATTGATATATTAATTATGTCATACTTTTATTGTTGCTGTGTTTATAAAACGTCTGGTTTCCTGTGGCCGGAGTGGTGGGTCCTAGGCCAGATCAGGTAATCAGAAGGTTGCTGGTTTAAATCCCATGAGTGCCTCTACTCCATTGGGCCCTTGAGTAAGGCCCTTAAGCTGCAATTGCTCCATCCTGGGTATGACATTAACCTACATCCAGCCCTGCAAGCAGCTCCTTTACCTTTCAGGGAAAACTGGGGGGTTGTGGCAGGATTGGAACTCCAGGCTCTGGAAAAAAGAAACCTCACACTGTTCTATTCCATCTGAAGTAGTGTGGTGTTGAGGTATCACCCACCACATGGCTGAACACAGGTTCTCATCCCTGAGGTGGTTCGTTGTGTGATAACGTGCTGTATCAGTACAAGCTCCTTACAGCTGCTTCCCATGATCTGATATCATGTCCTGTAAAGCACTGTATTGTCTGATGCATTTATGGTCGTTAAGGGCTTTTAAAAATGCTCAGGAGCAGATTCTCAAAAATGACGAGGTTTATGAAAAAGCAGTTCCTGGGTTTATTCGGCACAGTATAGCAGTCCAGTGTGGTGAGTTTTATCCGGTTCAGACACACTGGCTTACAGCAAATTTCTGCTTCACTTTTCCATTTGCACTTTCGGTTGCCGACAGGGGGACAGGACCCAAATTTTGTCAGCAGGGGTTGGCTGCAGACATTTATGGTCGGTACATGTGTATTCCACATTTTATGGGACGTCAGCGGGTGAAAAACCCTCTGAATCAACACGTCAAATCTGTACGTCTTAAGAGGTTGCAAATGAACGTGTTAATTTACAACCTGTGGCCTCGTGCCTAGGACCGAATAACAGCCGTGATATTTTCCTTCTCGTATGTTATTGCCTAAATGCACTGAAGCCCTGAAGGGAAAACACGCCAGCAAATGCGAAAACACTACATTAGTGGTACTGAAAACGGAAAGGAATGTACCTACTTACCGTCACGTGCTTGTCACTGATTGGACAGGCAGCCTGTCAATCAGCCGGCAGTCATAACTATAGTAAATGCGTCTTTAGGAACTTTTACCGTGCCCTGTTCACATGAACATACACTGCTGTCTGTATCTTTTCACAACAACTGTGCATCACAACTTATTTTTCTTGTAATCTCACGGTAGTCTAAGTTGTTTGTATCGAAATCACAAAATAAAGGTTATCTTGCGAAACAAACGCTGTAATTAAACACGGGCACCGTATTTGTGTTGAGGAAGAGGGAACCAGATTCCACTAAAATGTTCTCCACTCAAAGGGGAATTCTCCCTTTTTGTGAGATATGATTTCAGCATTAAGTTCTAAACAGTGACAGCGGCAGTAAACTCGTTCGTAAACTGGAATGTAAGGACAGTTTACTTCAGGCTATGATCAGAGTTAGGCTTAGCTGGTGAAACCTACTGTAGAAAACTTGTAAATCTCCGTATCTATGCAGAAAGAGCGATCAAGTCTGTCAGGGGGGAAATATTCCATTTTTTAAATGGTACTTTACCTTGGAAAGAGGTTCTGGTAAACAAAATTGCATCTGGTACCTAAAGATGTGCCTTCGCATTAACTATAGTTATGATTGCCGGCAGATTGACAAGCTCCCTGTCCAATCAGTAACAAGCACCTGACGACCCGTTGGTCCGTAACATTTCCATATTCAGTGCTGCTCGTATTGTACTGTTTTCTTATTTGCTGGTGTATTTTTTTATTTGCCGGTGTTTTTTCATATTTGCTTGCGTGTTTTCGTATTTGCTCTTGTGTTTTTTGTATTTGTGTTGTTTTTTTGTATTTGCTGGCATGTTTAATTATTTGCTGTTGTGTTTTTGCCCTTCAGGGCTTCCATAAAAGATAGATGTTATAATTTTGACTAATTCTTGGATTCTGTAGTCATAGGTCATTCATGAAAATGAAGCTGCTTGACTTCCCCATTCC
>JAODJW010000045.1:10380137-10401629 GCA_026777045.1 Hyperopisus bebe
AGATGAGATGGGTGGAGAGACCATTAATTCACACTGCAAATGATTAGTATTACTGTCACAAAAGTGCAGATTATCACCTAAGTTTAGCGTTTCACTTGTGTGAACCATAAAATCGGCAAATACACAGAGCTGAAGCCCCTATGCACTACCTTCACTCTTCCTAGGATGCTAGTGGTTCATTGTGATTTGGTTTCAGCATGTAAAGTCCTGATTTCCAACAGCATGGACCCATTAAATAAAAGCAAACTCTTCTGAGCAAAGCCTAAGCTTAGAGTCAGGGGACAAGGTCAGTGTCCCTGGAGAAATATAGGTTAAGAGTCCTGCTCAAGGGCCCAAAGGTGATCTGATTATTCTGCCAATCAACAGATCTGACCCCATAACATTCCATCCATAATCCACTGAGCTACACACTGTTGACGATGTTTAAAACACAGTGGTACTCATATTACTGTGTCTCACAAAAGTTTGGTGCTGGCATTGAAGTGAGAAAAAATATGTAATTCATTAGAATAGCAATGGTCAGAAGTTTTAAAATGACAAAAAAAACATGTAAATGTGTGCCATGACCTGCTCGTACGATCCTCCTGTGTGCCACGCCCCCTCATCAACCTCCTGTGAATTCCTGATTGTTCTCAGCGCGTCACTGATGGGAGAGCCCAGTTAGTCGCGCAGCACGGAGCAGAGGTTAAGCAACCGCGGTCCATGCCCCCAGAGATGGTGCCACCTCTGCCAACAGCCAACAGCCGGAGAAACAAAAAGAGAAAGCAAAATGAGAGAAGTCCTGAGAACGTACCGGCGATCTTCCTAAGGGCCGCTTTTCTCATCTATGCCTCTCTCCCCGCTATGTGTCAGGAGGAACCCCTCCACAACCTGAACTTGGCGGGGTTCAATCCAGAGATCACCGCAACGTCGTGCATGCAGGTACCCCAAGTCCACATCACCTCCATTGCACTGCCGCTGCTAGCAGCTCCCCACTTTGCAAGAACTCACCTGGCCCTTAAAGGGGCCAGCTCGGAAAGGGATGCAATTCCCCGGAACCCCAAGTTCCTAAAAGGGGCGAAGCCAGCTCCTAAGGCGGCAACCCCGGCTATGATGCCCGAGGTCCCAGCACGAGCAGTGGAGGCTCAGGACCCGCAGTTCCCATGCCAGCACCCAATGTTCCTGTACAACTGGCACCTCCGCCTTCCTCCTCGGCCCCTCTGACACTCCCTCCTGCTCCCTCCTTGCATCTGCCGAGGGTCCCTTCAGCTCCAACCTCACAGTTGCCTGCCGCTCCTGCGGCTTCCGCTTTCCATCCGCCAAGGTCTCCTCGTGCTCCCCATTGTCCTCTGTCCTTCCCCTTCCAGCCTCCTTGTTTCGTCCCTCCTGTCTCTGCTCCATGCCCTCCTGTGCCTCCAGTGTTCACTCCTGGTCCCTTCGTTCCTCCCATTGGTGTTTCCCCTGTCTCTCCAGTCCTTCTGTCCCTGTGTCTGCTTGCCTTCCCAGTTGTTAGTCTGTTCTTGTCCTGGTCATTAGCTCTGTGTCAGTTCTGCTTGTCACGGGCGAACAGTTCTGCTCCTGTTTCCTGTCCCCTGGTTTTGATCTTCTCTTGTGTTTCAGGTCCTGTCTTCCCAGTTTCGTCTCATCCTTCGCCTCCCCTGAGACGTGCCCGGAGTGCACGTCTTTGGGGGGGTTCTGTCATGACCTGCTCGTACGATCCTCCTGTGTGCCACGCCCCCTCATCAACCTCGTGTGAATTCCTGATTGTTCTCAGCTGTTATGCATTTCCATCCCTTAGTTCTGTGTATTTAGCCCATGTACTAGCCTGTCTCCCCTAGGTCTGTCATTATCGTTGCCTGTGGGTGAAGTCTGTGTCCCATCAATAAACCCTTCCATTGCTTGCTTGCCTGCTTGTCCCAAACTCGCCGTAACAATGTGACTTTAATTTATATAAATAGGATTATATTAAAAAGCTCATATAAAAGCTAATTTCTATGCGATCTGAAATCAGCAGCAACCACCCTCTTCTGAAACCCAAATGAAGGCACAAGACTAAGTGCCCATCCGCTAATCATTAAACTGTGGTGTTTGTCCCACCCACAGACTCTTTTTGTTTTAAACTTAAAATAATTTCTTAAAATATAAGTGGGTAACATGAAGGTATTTGGCCCCTCATTTATACATTGGGCCTTGTAAGCTATAAGCTATTTAACTGGGTAATACAGTAATCAAACTTTAAACCTTCAAACTTAAAAATTCTTTCGGCATTGAAGTTTTTCCATTATCGTCATTACAAATTAAGTCACTTTTAATAATAATAAGCCACTTTTTAGCTGGAGGCTAAAAATTTGAGGAGGTAAGAAGATAATACGCCCTGCGATGGGCTGGCCCCCCGTCCAGGGTTGTTCCCTGCCTCGTGCCCATTGCTTCCGGGATAGGCTCCGGACCCCCCGCGACCCAGTAGGATAAGCGGATTGGATAATGGATGGATGGAAGAAGATAATACATTTTACGTTATTACAATAGTGTTTTGTTTTTAAAGAAGATTCTTTAAACATTGTAATTTAAACATTTTTCATTATTTAAATTACAATACATTTTAGTAATGAGTTACTTTGAAAGTTACTTATTTCATAATTTAATCTCGAAAATAGACCTCAGTGGGCGAGCCCCTGACCTTTTTCACACCATAGGCAGACAAAGCTAGACAATGGAGATAATGTAACATGAAAATACCACCAATGGAATGCTGTCCACTTGATCAGACGTCTTATTCACTGGGATGTTACTGGGATGTTATGGTCAGACTACAGACCATAAACTCCTCCAGCTTAGAGTGTAGAGTGATCGTGACCACAGCTTGAAGGCACAGGGTGCTCATAAGAGGCGCTGCACTCATCATGCGTGTTACACAGCCAGTGTAAACCTGGTGTAGCATGTGCTTTATGAAGAAGGTCTCCATTCACCAAGTCCACTGACATCTACCTCCAGAGGCTCTTCTCTGGTGATAAACCTGTACTGAATACAAAAAAAAGAATCTATCCCTCTTCATTCATTGACTATGTTATGCATATCATATTCAAAGAAGTGCAGGGTACAAGGCAGGCAAACACCCTGTCTGACACAGAAGTATATCACAGATGACACAGGTATAGGCTTTACTTGGAGACCTGAAAACATTCATTATTTAGAATTATGTGGTAATAGGGGAAATCAGGAAATACACCATGGCACTGTATACACGCAAAGTCTATTACAGCAACAGGTTAGCTATCTGCAACAGATAGACAGTCCATGAAAGAAAAGCATAGGGTGATAGTTCCACCTTGTGGCGAAACTCTGGTACTACCGCGTATATCTAAGATCCGCGGGTACCAAGGAACCCACGTGATCATTGTTAAACTAGGATTGCGTCTCGTTAGAAACGGCAACAGAACAAGGAGCGACATAAGGGTACATAGAAAAGTGTATATAGTATATACAAACCAACATTTATGTCTATTAGACATGCTTTTGCGAACACCGGAAGTGACGTGGAGGTCAAACTTTGGGAATTGTGTTTGCGTGGAAGTTCAGAGGTGAAAGGGCTTGACAGTGTGAGTTGCCTGTGTTACCACATGGCTGGATTGCTGGCCAGATTGTTTTTGCTAGTTGGTTAGGTTTATGGTCCCTGATATCAAAATATATAGTACGCGGGAGTTTCATTTTTAACGTTTAGATTAACCATGGACGGAGACACGTCACATTACCAATCAAAGAAAAATGGTATGAAAAGAGTGCGGGGTGATCATGTGAATATAACACAAACAGATCGCGAGTCTCTCAAGAGGCAGAAAAATCTTAAGAGAGTGTCGGCATTAGGCGAAAAAGAAGAATCGGAGAGACTTTTGGAAGAACTGGTTTTCGGTGCCGAAGAGGAGTTACTGGAAAAACTGAACAATGAGGTACAGTTAATCATGATTATACTGTGTAAAATATTGACACGGTATTAAAATCCGTCTAGAAGTATTGGTTTGACCAGTGTTGCTGTTACAAATGCCACCCTAACCAATTTTGCATTTCAGTTACAAACGTATATTTGTATAGATTTGATTAGACATATTGCATAGTTCCATAATCGCAATTCTTTTGAAGAATGACGACTGTATGCACGGGAACTTGCTAAGCAACGACTCCGACGAATCGGAGGCGGAAAATGAAGCGCGGCTGCCGGTGCCGCCTCCCAGGAAGGCGGCTTGGGAAGACGAGGAAGATGCCATTGAGAAAGAGTAGGTGTAACTTTTGTAATCTGTGGTATTAAGATTTACGAAAGACCGGCAGACAAGATGCATGATACACAATTGTGCATTTGTATGTGTTTGTCCTGTTGCAGAGTAGATATCAACCGCTGCAAACGTGCCGGCATCGTGGCAGATGCAGCACGGATACACTCAAAAGAAAAGCTACAAAAGAAACTTAAAGAACAGTGAGTCATATTGTTCGCCCGTGAATGTGGCTTTATACTGGCATATATTGAATACCAAGGTATGGAATTATGGTGCTTCTTCAGGTTCCAGCGAGCAATGGGTGGAACTCCGTCATGGGCAGAGAAGCACGTGAAGAAGAGAAAAGCCAAGGATGCTGAAGGTTGGCAGTCAGACTAAAACAAACGTTTTCCATTGACATTTTTGAGTTGGAATCCTGAGAATATACATTAGATCAGAGTCACGCTTTGCTTGTGTCTCGGGGCTGTGGTGATGCTTTAAGTTTGAAATTTGCCACTTTGTTGCCAAGTCATCAAGTATGATAAGGCCATTTTTGTTTTTCCAGTTTCTAAGTTCTCTTCCATTTAATGCACAATGCCTCTAAAACCTCTGATTTTTGCTGGCATGTTAGTTTGTATTATGCAAATATTGTACATTTCTGTTATTACCTGTAATACTGTTTTTCAAAATAACAGCACATATCATGAGGTATGTGTTTTTCTTTATTAAAGGAAGTGATGAAGATGACAACTTGTTGTGCAAGACTGGGAACTTTGTGGCTGTCTCAGAGACCCTCCCCAAAGGCACTATACAGGTGATTTGGATGCTCATATTTTTTTTGTGCATGTAGACTTTTTTGATCAGTTGAATAATCAAAATACTTTTATTTGCGTAATGCACATTTTACTTCGGCGGGTAGGGTAATGTATATGCTTGTGTGTGTGTGTTTCAACCATGAACCTTATTCTCCTTTATAGATGAAGAACTGCTTAAATGCGAATAATGATCGCCTTTCTTCAGGAAAGTTAAGTACCGTGCAGTTTCACCCCTCAGCACAAGTGGTTATGACGGCAGGATTCGACCAGTCCGTCTCTCTCTTCCAGGTAATTCTGTTAGAAGTGCATTTGGATGCTTGTTGATGCTATTGTTTATATTTTAAAATAAGTAGAATATAGTTCCTCACTATATCAGATTCCCACTATGTTACTTTGATAATCAATGTAGTAAAGCTTGGCTGTATTTCTTGTGTCTTAACCAAATCACATCTGCACCAAATACTTTGCCATTAAAACCAGTTCTGGAAAGTGGCACATTTTCCTGTTAGGTTTATGTAAAGTTTTAGATGTTATGATACAGTCACTTGGGATAGAATGAGAGGTAAAAACCAGTTTTTGCTTCATTACTTCTATATGGATGTGACTCATTCTGTCTCTGTGACTGTAAGGTTGATGGAAGCACCAACCCTAAGATCCAGAGTGTTTTCCTGGAGAAGTTCCCCGTGTACAAAGCCCGCTTCAGCGCCGACGGAGAGCAGGTGGTGGCCACCAGCAGTCACAATAAGCTCTTCTACGTCTATGACATGATAGAGGGTCGGGTCGTCCCCGTACAGGGGGTCCGAGGTGAGCAGGGCTGGACTCGTTGGCTTTTTAATCTTAATGATTTATTGTTTTGAAATATTACCATATCACAGTGTAAACACTGCTTATTACTTGTGGTCATGCGCCTCATAATGGAGTTTCGGTCTATGAAGGACCACATATACAGTGGTGGTCCCATAAGATTATAATGGATCTGGAAAATTCTTTTCGCCTAGTCTCTTAGTATTACTTTTCATTACTGCAGGTTTGGAAGAGAAGAAGCTCAAGGAATTTGAGGTTTCCCCAGACGGGAACCTTCTTCTCTTTGTAGGCTCTTCTGGATATTTCCACTTGCTGACGATGAAGGTAAGTGTTTATTTCCGGTTTGGGTAGTACAGGGGTTAGAATGAGTTGGCATATGTGTTATCAGGGATAATACAGTCAAAATGAGCCGAAATAGTTTTTTTGAATTGTACATATTTCGAGAAGCCTTTGATAATGTTGAGTGTTTTGTTTCGTGGTCTGTTTTTTGGGAATATTAATTATCTAGTAAGTTTAGGTAAATGCTTAATCTAGCGATGGATCCTGTTCCTAACCTTAGAACATCAGCTGTCAATAGCAGTGTTTGTCTGACCTTTTACTGGCAAAGTGCACATATGATCTGTAAAGGGTAGTTTTTAAGTTAATGAAAATAAATGATTGTTGCTAAACATTTTCAGACTAAGGAATTAGTTTGCAGCATGAAGATAAATGGGGAAATCACAGGCGCTGCTTTCTCCGCGGACAGCAGCAAAATCTACGTCGGCTCAGGTGAGGCAGCCTGACACGCAAGCTGTCAGATGTGATATTTAAGGGTAGAGACTCAGTGCTGGGTCCATGGGGTGGGGGGAGCCTCTGTCTCAAGCAGAATAGTATGAGGATTAGCTGTTAGCTACCAGTGGTCTATTTTGATCACACATGCAACATTCAATGATTAAGCACCCGTTACTCGGCTTCAAAACTTGTGTGTTGTGGTTGCCATGACTTGGACAAGAGTTATACTTTGTATATGAAGGGATCGATCAAAAGGCACAGTTCTGAAATGGCAGGAAATGCCCATTCAGGACGTCGGTGGAAGGTCTGGTGTTTGATCACAAGGGAAGCAGGAAGACAAATTAATGTTACGTTATTTAATAAATGTCTCATCACCTCCTCAGCACATTTTAGACTTTCTGTTCCATTTACCGTCTCTGGACTTGATTTCCTTAATATCCCGCAAAAAGTAGGTAAAATGATTACCGTTGGGTTGCAATTTTTAAATATTTGCAAGAGGTTTCTTTTGTATCATTTATGAGGATGTACAGTCATAGTTTATGTGTAATACTGTAATATTGAAATACTGATTCGGCCTGATTAGAGCCCAGTTCTTTCCCAGCGATGTTACATTTTAAGCATTGTCTCCTGCTCGTTTTGAATTAAATCACCCATGTTGTGAAAACCTGTTACATTTGACCATAATCTTGAAGTTTCCAGGCTGAGAGTGTAACGTTTTTCTTGCTTGTCTTGCAGATGTCGGAGAGGTTTTCATTTGGAGCGTGAAAAGCCGGCGATGCCTGAACAGGCTAACGGATGATGGCAGCTTGAAGCTAACTGCACTTTGTGTGTCCAAGAATGGACAGTATCTGGCTTGTGGGTGAGTAATTTAGATGAAGTTCATGTACTCACTCTTTCTCTAATTTCATTTTTTTTTTTTTTTTTTTTTTACCGGTCTTGTACTCTATTTCGATTGTCACTGACTCTTGACTAAAATCTCTCTGGCCGATGATGGCGATGCTGGAATGCGTAGCTGATGACTATGTTGTCTTCACCTCCCAGGTCCAGCTCAGGAGTGGTGAATGTTTACTCCAGTGACGCCTGCCTGCAGGAGTCAAACCCCAAGCCTATCAAGGCCATCATGAACCTGCTGACCCCCATCTCTTCCCTGCAATTTAACCCCACCACTGAAATTCTTGCCATCGCCTCTAATGCAGCAGATGAAGCCGTTCGACTGGTTGGTCATTTTTTTTTTTTATGATTTTCTTAAACTTGGCACTGTAGTATCTTAGGTTAATAAGAGTAGATAAACTTAAGTGACCCCAGTGGGAAATCAGATTCCTGGGAATTATTTGCATTCATTCCATCCCGAAACAATTGGGTTTCCTGGTACTGACAGACTGAGGTTTACCGAGTTTGTGACTTATCTGGCAGCTGAATCGACAGCTTTGAGTCTGTACACATCGCAGTCTGTTTTTTGTTTTGAATGTGTTCAGGTCCACATCCCCAGCTTCACAGTGTTTTCCAACTACCCTGTGTTTCGGAAGAAGACGGTCTATCTCCCGCAGTGCCTGGACTTCTCTCCAAACAGCGGCTTCTTCTCCGTGGCGAATAACAAAGGGAAGGCCTTGCTATACAGGTGTGAGGCTTAAGTCTGTTTTCCTGACATTTGGGTCTCAGAGCTCCATAATGCAAATGGTTCTGTAGTCTGTCCCAGGTAGCTCTGGGTACAGGACAGATATATAATATGTATGTACCTGTGTGTGTATATACACCATTTTCCCTTTTTGTTTGAATTAGGTTGAAGCATTACACAGACTTCTGATGAAAGCCAAGTGTCCAGGTAGGTATTTTAAGGTTTTTTTTTCACTGCTGATTTATTGCTGATGTGCAGAAATTAACTTGAGCTCGGCTTACAAAGATCAATTTAAATCTTTAATGTCAAAACCATTTGAATTTGGTAAATGTTTCATCACCTCTTTAACACGTTTTGAATTTTCTCTTCCATCTCCGTACTTGTTTTCCTTGATATTCTGCAAAAAGCAGATCAGTAGAAAGTTAGAATTGGAATTCTGAAAATGTCTAAATGGTTCCCCTGACAAGGGCAAGTTGAGCTGAGAAATGTTGTAATAAAAAAAGTCTAAGTAACTAATGCAGATATCATCTACCAGTACTGAATGTTAGTTTACTGTTTAGCATGTCCTAGATCTTGACATGTACCTTTTCTACGAGACAGTCAACGTTGTCCGCTGCACATGGGGGCGGGTATGATGTGGCGTATTGGTGCGTTCGTGAAATTTTAATGTAACTAGGACCAAAGGCCAAGATAAGGATACATTTTTTGCTACAGCCGGGATCTTTAATTTCTTGTAAATTATGCTAATAACTTTTTCTTTTTTTAAATGATGTTCATTTGTGTTTTTTTGACTGCTGCTTCCTTTCATTTGTATTCAAGCAGGTGACTCACCTTCCTGAGGTCTTCATCTGCTCCATCAGACCTGTGATTGTGGGCCAGTCTCCAGCTCCTGGTTTCCAAGCCACAGTCAGTCTGAGGTTGCAGAATTATTTTTAAGAGTACAAGCCAGGGGTTTTCTTTTTTTATCTGCAAATTCTGAAAGTGATATGGATTATAAATACTTCTTGGTATAGTATTAATCAACACCTCCATACGTTTCTTCTGTTTTGTGGCTGCATTACATACTGCAAATAAAATATTTGCTTTGTCATCTATGCAGTGGTACTGGTTTCTGTTTGATCTCCCTGATGACTGCAGTGTGCATTTGAGTGCGTTGAGTGGGGTAAGCATTGGTGCTCAGTGTTAGCAAACAGGAGGCGCTGTGTGTCTGTGGCTTCCCTGTCATGTGCTGGAAACCTGTTCTGAGTGCATCTGGACGGTAGGCTGGAGTGGAGTCTGAACTCCCTGCAGTATCTCCTACTCGAGGAGGCTCAAGTCCATATTTCTGTCAGTCTGCGACTGCAGGTGCGGGTCTTACAGATGGTGTCTGGATTCTGGGCTTCCAGGACCGGAGTTGGGGAACCAACTGGTTTTGCGACTGGTCCCCCATAACAGACGCACATCTCAGTTAAAATTTGATCGTTTTCAAACTTCGCATACACATGGGTGAAGAACTGGAACTGGCAAAATTTTGAGGATGGTTGCCCCAAAACTAAAGCAGCGCCTCTTAGTGGCAGCAAAATAAAGGCTGACTGCAGATGACATTTAACCCTGTGAAGTCAAGAATTATTCGATGGATCTTATTACTGATTTTTACTAGGATCTACACCTGATTTCATTTTGAGACAAATTGCTCCAAAAATGAAGCCGCAGCGATAGGTGTAAGTAAGGAAAGGAAACTGCAGCTGCAGAAGACACTTGGTCTTGTGAACACAGTAACTCTAAAAGTATTTGATGGATCTTTTTCAGACTTGCCAGGAACATTTTGGGACAATTTGAACGTAAAACTGAAATGGTGTCACTTAGTGGTGGCGCATTAAAGGGCTGATGCAGGTCTAATCAATCTGATTAGGAAGAATCATTCGGATCATTCTGTTTCATTTGGTCCTAAACTAAAAAACTACATTAATGACATTTCTCAACCATCTAACCTTGATGACTCTGCTTGTGGTACTGCCTCTTGATCGGCCTCAGGACTGTTTTGAGATTGAAATCTTCAGACAGAATTCCAGAGACAGTTGAAAAATATTTAGGATTTTAATTCACTTTTATGTACAATACTGGTAAAATTATATGATAATGTGATTTGTTAAAATATGTTCATGTATTACAAAAATAGTAAAAATGCATTGAAATGTACCCTCTGTTTTAGAATGACCCTTCAGCTGTGTCTTAAATGAAAGTTCTTGGGTTTATTTAATTAGCGTCTGCTTGTTTTCCTAGTCTTTGGTATACCCTTCTTTTCCAGTGTACAGACAGTAAGTTGCTTTGGTATACCATTCTTTTCCGGTGTAAGGACAGGTCAATGTACGGACAGTAAGTTGCTTTGGTATACCCTTCTTTTCCAGTATACGGACAGTAAGTTGCTTTGGTATACCCTTCTTTTCCAGTTTAAGAACAGTAAGTTGCTTTGGTATACCCTTCTTTTCCAGTGTAAGGTCAGTAAGTTGCTTTGGTATACCCTTCTTTTCCAGTGTACGGACAGTAAGTTGCTTTGGTATACCATTCTTTTCCAGTGTACGGACAGTAAGTTGCTTTGGTATACCCTTCCTTTCCAGTGTAAGGGCAGTAAGTTACTTTGGTATACCATTCTTTTCCAGTGTAAGGACAGGTCAATGTAGGGACAGTAAGTTGCTCTGGTATATCCTTCTCCTGAGAAGATCCCATGCTTTTACATGGCCAACACAATTAAAGGCTTTGCTGTAATCACTGGAGCACATTCTGATTTCCTTCCGCATTTTGTTTCCCGTTGCGTGTCTGCATCCTGTTCACCTACCTTTCCCCAATCTAGCTTGTACATCCACTAATTTTCTATATAAGGATCAAATCTGTATTGAATTGTCTTTATCACAATCTCACTGGTAGGTGGTAGGAGGTAATTTGTATAGTTCATACACTGTCTCCTTTCGTTAATCCTAACTCTTAATCTCTAAGCCACAGAGTTGTCTTTAGCGTGATTAGGCTAGCCCTTTGTAAGCCCTTTGTAAGCTCTTCTTATTTCCTTTGAGTTACTTTTCCCTTGAGCAGTGACAGGACTAATCTCATCTGGCTTCCTGTTGCTGTCATCAGCCTCAGCACCTGCAGTTCAGGCCAGGTAGTCAATCTGAAGCTAAATAGGGCTGTGCCTGGCTTGTACTTGAATGGGAGATGAGCTGGGTTGCTGCTGGAAGAGGTGTGGTTGTGGGCCCCACTGCTCCAGTGCTTTCTTTAGGGGCCAGATGGTGATGGTGATGCTCTGGTGATCAAAGGAGATAGCTGATGTACCTCTTCCTGAGGTTAATGTAGCTCCTGAAGGTAAGTGATGAGTGGGTGCTGATGGTTGTTGGTGCAGAGGATACTGCCTGGTGGCTTTATCAAGACCTATGTTCCTCAAACTAGTCCTTGGGACCCCCACATGGTCCTGGTTTTGCTCCCCAACTCTCATGAAATTGGGAGAGAGCAAAAATGTGGACTGTCTGTGGTTCTACATACTACATATTCTGTGATTACAACAGTTGTATGTCAGTGTCTGTAGCTCCTTTAATTCTGGCTAGATAGTCTGTGTGAAGCTAAGCAGGTTTGGGTCTGCTCTGTGCTTGAGTGGAAGACCAGTTGGGTTGTGAGTCTGTGGTGATCTGATTAAGGATCATTAAGGGTTGCTTGATATCATTTGGAAAAACTAGGGGTGAGGAGACTAGTTGGTCTGTGGAGATCCCGGTGCTTTACTATAAGGGTTGCATGGTGTCTTTTGGAAAAAGTAGGGGTGAGGTCCTGATTATAATCTGGCCTTCTATTTTCTTGGGCTACTTGGGGTGAGGGTATCTGGGAGCCCACATACAGTACACAGATGATCTTGCTGTGCAGACTCAAGGAGTTATGGAGACTTGAATTTGGGTCACTGGGTGTGAGACTGCAGTGCTAACCGCTATTCTTTCCTGCCTCTTCACCATCTTAGCTACTGTGTGGTGAGTATACTGGCGCAAAGTGGCTGCTGTCGCATCACCCAGGTGGGGGCCACACAGGGGTGTGGGTTGAAGTGGCTCCCAATAGGTTCTGTAAAGCGCTTTAGGTGTCTTGAAAAGCGCTATATAAATGTAACCTTTCAGTGTATATAATCTCATTAGTTCAGTTGCTGATGTCAATATCCATTTCATTATCTTTTTTCCATTCACATCCTTTGTACATTTCCTAGTATAATGACATACTGTTTACGTATGCTGAATTAATGCTAAATCAGACATCTGATGATGACAAAGACTGTTGTACAGTGTGTTTATTTCCATTCGCGATATTCCAAATATGTACAAGGGAATTAAAAGCTGCCACCTTTCAAACAAATTTAATACAGGAAGAGTAGCATGGACCTGGAGCAGTGTCTAGTATATAAGAGAATGAAGTTAAGCACAAACCCATAAACTGATTTTATTCACATCCTATGGAACACTCAATAACTAACATCCAATATGCCAAATGCATACAGAGTGAGGAATGTGGACCAAAGAGCTATTGCTAATTTCTAGGTTATTGATCTGCTGCCTCCTTAGACTGGACTGTAATGTTAATTGTAAGTCGGGATTTGGGGAAGCAGGGAATTTGCACAGGTTATAAAACCAGAGGATCCATTTCAGGTTAATGCTACTGCTTACAACCAAAGACAGAATAAACACTGAAAGTTTAAGGCAACCGTTTGAGTTCAGGACTTTATTGGCAAGCATCAGTTTGACAATGCAAGTTCAAGGAACCACCGTCCCACCAGACCTTAGACAGCAGGGCGACCGTGAGACTTTTACTCGTAGATCCAGTCTTGTGCACAGCTTTTGTATGCCACCAGCTCCTCGGACTTAAACCACAGACCGATCTCAGTCTTTGCGCTTTCAACAGAATCGCTTCCGTGGATGATGTTCCTGAAGACAGAAACGCAAAAAGGCAGAAGGTTTAGTGACCATTTGGCAAGAAAAATTATTCGCCACTGTAAAATACAGCTAATTATATCCAAGCATCGTCAGACTCACCTGCCAACTTGAATGCAGAAGTCTCCGCGGATGCTTCCAGGCTTGGAGTCTGCAGGATTGGTCTCTCCCAGCATCACTCTTCCTGTTTTTACCACATTCAGACCTTCCCACACCTAGAAAGACATTAACAGAAGAGTTATATATATATATATATATATATATATATATATATCTCAAGAGCAGAGGAGATCATTCATACATCAGATTTAGTTTTTCATCAAGAGTTCAACTGAAAATTCAAAACGTAGATTTAAGTTTAAAATGAATAAATAACACACATTTACTTATTGCAGGTATAAATCTATGATCTTGTGTCGTATTTGAAATTCCAACCAAGTACAATTTAACAGGTCAGCAAAAATAAAAAGTAGGACGTACGATTTCTTCTGAGACAAGCCAATGTAGTGAAATATAGATATACGTACAATACTGCCAACTTGGCGTTTTAGCTGGCTAACAAACAGGCTGAAAAACTTATTTTTCTTTAACCAAACCAGATGTGTGAATTACTGTATTTAGCCACACATAACTGATTGGAAAAAATAAAAATCAGAAAAATGTGAGGTCCAATATTCAAAGTGGCCCAAAAATGCATAATTATACATGCAAAATAACCCTTCAAAATGGGAAACTAAAGGTCTATGACAGTTACTGCATACTTACCATTGCCACTACAGGACCAGAGGCCATGTACTTCACCAGTCCATTATAGAACGGCTTATCTTTAAGGTCAATGTAATGCTGCTTGAGGAGCTCTTCAGATGCCTGCATTAAATGGAGAATGAGCAGCCATATTAAAGCTTGGCTTCAACACCTCATGCAGTATTTTACAGGCATCAGTTTTAGCTGAAGCTCAGAAAGCAGTGATAGTGTTATTACATTCTCGCATGTAGATCCTTGGTAGAAAATACATTTTGGTTTTCAGTTGGTTTCCAGGATTGTACAAGGTTCCTGCTGTGTAATCCACAATATACATTTCTTCCACACAATTTGTCCAATGATTGTTTACAACAGTAATAAATATGGGGCAACTGAGGTCAGCTAACTGGCAGGGGTGGAGGCTGAATATTTTCATAGCCAAAATGTTTGCAGGGTTTGCACACTAAGCAGTAAAGCTACTACTGTAGCACTCAATCCATCCAGAAGACTAAACTCAATCACGATGATATTTATAATTGCAGAAAATCATAGCAGCTTCATCTTTCTTCATTTCACACGTGCGCTGTTGCGGTCAAGCTGTCAGCTTGGCAATACAGGTTTTTCTCTAGGACTTTAACATACAAAATAGCTGACATTGCAACTTGTGATAACACTCCCTACCCACCCTGCAAAATTGTATTTTTGGCTATCAATTTAAATACAGTTATTTTATCAAGCAAGATGTTTTAAGCGACTTGGGTTACTATACCAGCACATTGTTACTATGATACAGCGAAAATACAAGCCCACTTATATTACCGCGCTTGACAATGCACACAGGGGGTCACTCCCACACATGTGGAAACAGGCGCTTCAAATTCATATAATCTTAATAATAAACATGCAATGCAATTTTCCTAGACGAAAAACTTTAACCTCAGCCAACATGAAATTGCTGCCCTAAACCAAAACAAGGTAGGATTAAAAATCGGGGGGAGGGGGGGGGGATCACCATGAAATTAAACACTTGAGCACCCTCCAGGAACTAATGACAAAGACTCAGGTTGCAAGAACACACTAACTACGCAGTCTTTCGCTTCTCATGCATGTATGTTAAACGCCAGATGTGACAGTCATTCAAATAGATTGAGGGCTCGCAGACGAATGGCAAAATGCAACAGCTGTGCAAGTGCTGACTCACCTGGAGAAATTTCATGGCAACGAGTTTGAATCCTTTCTGCTCAAAGCGCTTGATAATGTCCCCGATGAGACCCCTCTGCACACCATCGGGTTTGACGGCAATGAAGGTACGCTCCTGGATGCCAGCCATCGTTCAGCTGCAGAAACAAAAACCGACATCGACAGCAATTAAACATAGGTTATAAAGGCTGGTTTGAATGCTATTTAATCTACATGGGCCAACATTTCAAATCCTCCCCCTAAAAAAGTCAGATCAGTGAGACCGAACTAAGGTAACCTAAAACATTTACCAGACAAAAGCAACCAGGCAGGGACAGGCATACAGTTGTGCTTGGAAAATTTCAGACATGTAAGCTTTGAGAATGTCACTGTAACAGACAATGACGTGTGTGTGAAAGGAGGACTAATGTACATTAACATTTTCCAATTAAGCAAACGTGAAATTACTTCAAATTAGATTCCAAAGCATTGAGGTCACTAGTGAAATTGATTCACTTGGGCAATGTTTTCAAATTAAACGTGCGATTATAAATTAGTCTTGGGTGACTAAAAATGGTCATGCATCCAGAGTCAGGTAAACGATATATATAGCTCAGTGGCAATGAACGGAATTAATGTACACAGCGCAGGAAAAAAAGTTATTAATTTACCATATCAAAACGTTTTAACTGAATGGAAATCAAAGTCTTTTTATTTAAATTGCATATCAAAACGTTTTGGGGTCCCAATTGCAACTTTCAAGCAGCGTAAGTAGGCCTGTTTCAGGTCTAATCGCAAATAGTCGGGCTGTCCACATTTACAAATTGTATTTCACACATGCATTTGGAAAAAAAAACCCCACTTAAATCAGGACATCTACAACTTATGGAGAATCCCAAGACAATAATGTCCGACATCATTTGGCAAAAAGAAATCGGTATAATATCATGACATGAATCAACAATCTAGAGCAACGTCAAGGGTAACTGGAAACCCGTTTGTGCTTAACATGCGCCACTGGTATGCTAATGAATGGCTTAGCGACAAACTACAATGATAATGCACTTAATGCACAGGATACGTTCACAGGTAAGCGGGCGCATGCGAAAACACCTTACAAGTAAAAACCATTGCCCAAACCAAAGTTTGTACCTTTAAACAGAAGAGTACAACCCGGAAAGTATGACAGGAGCAAGGCGCATACGCGGAAAGGAAGCTGAAAGATGGAGAAGCAGCTTTTAAAGACTCGCTTGGGTGGGCGGGGATTGTAGCTAACCAGGGAGAGACAAAGCTACCAGCTGCACCCTTGAGGATCCAAAATGGCGACTCGCACTCTCCCTATATCCGTGACGTACTGTCGTAAAATAATACGCATGCGTGCTGCAAACCGGGCAGCGTCGTAGGATGTACTGCATGCGTGCGCCGAAGTGGTGTATACTGTAAATCGCGCAGGTGCTGCGTTTCGGAGAGTGACGTGTAAATTACAGTCATGATCTGATCTGGGAACACATGCGTCCATTTGCCAACATATAGCGTGTATAGTGCATTATACTAAGAACGTCATCCTGGACCATGAACACAGGCTGTATGGTACATTATACAAAGGAGCTGGTCTGGGAACCCGTACTACCACTAGATGATTTGGTCCACAGAAAGTGATTTAGTGCTAACGGTGTGAAACTGTGGAAAAAGTGTAGTTTCTCTGTTTCTATCCGTTTGGTGTCTCGCCCCATTTTTTTCCTTTTTAACAAAATACATGAACATTTTCCTGAAATGTAATATTCACTCATTTACCCTGTACTTACATTTCCTTCATTGTGTGCCATCACTGGTGATTCAGTAGCATGTGTATCAGGTGTGCCAATCAAAACCTTAGTCGGATTCAAATAATCATGCACTCTCCATTTTTATTTAAGTATTGGTTTGCTCCTCAGTTTCTCCTGTTCAGAATATATTTGATTAATAACTTATAGCTTCTCCTTGAATCAGGCTGATTTCAGCATATACTGCTGGATTCTGGTTGGTCAGATGTCCCTTTTGTCAGCCAATGAGAAATCAGCGAACTGGAATAAAAACTGTGTCTTTGTAGTCTGTATACCAGGGTTATTCAAATCGCGGTCCTCGAGGTCCGAGCACTGCTGGTTTTCCAGCCTTCCTTTACCTGTCAGTCAGGTGTGAAGGCTCTGTCCAATCAGAATCAGTAATTATTAAACTAACTACCTGGGAGAACTGAAAACAAGGCCTGGATTTGGAGTTGAGGTCCAGATTTGAAGAGCCCTGCTGTATATAATATAATTTTGTTCTGACCTTTTTCCACAAGACAGAAGCAGACTGTAAAAATCTTGTACACCGCCTTTAATATCTGCCATTAATTTGCAATGTCAAATATCTTTACACGCATGTACTTTTAGACCCCTGTTCTCAGAAAAAAAAATGGTTGAAATCCATATGATGTGACTGACAATGACGATGCTTCAAATGTGCTAATTTTCATCAGGGAAATAATTGACACCGGGGGTCATGAATGCATCGCTGTAAACCTCCTAGCAACTAGTGATGGCAAAAAACCATGCTTTTGCTAGCCAGAACCAATTTAAGCTCTTCCGGAAAATGCTTTGCGCTTCTGAAACGTTCAAACTATTGTGTCACAGTGCCATCTGGTGGCCCATAATTGTTCAAAGATAACGAAAATGAACCATGTAATAGATCATAATGCAGGCTGAGCATGTGCTGTTCGTGCGCATACTTAATGTAATCCTTATCAAAATGTGTTACTCAAACTAATGGTCTAATATTAAAATAAATGCACTTTAAAAACCAGCAGACCTAGACTTTTTTCAAGATGTCGGGCCGAATATCTCAGTTCATTCTACACATCCATAAAAAAGAAAAAAACGTCCAACCAATGGTGTTTTATATGGTGTTTGTGGAGGCGGAGGCCCCTGTTGCTAGAGCTTCCTGGTGTTTGTGCAATCGATGACCGGTGACCGCTCCATTTCACCATACCAGCAGGGGGCAGTAATAGCTTCACCACACCCCGTTGTCCCTTAGCTCTGCCTTCAGCCTTCCTTTTATGCTGGGATGGATGAAAACCAGTGACTTATGGGATATATCATCAGCTAGCAGCCGTTTTGTTTCCAGAAGGCCATATTCCTCTGTTATGGTTTTGGACTAAGATGCGCTGTCCGCGCCCGGGGTGCTGAACAAGCAGTTTTCTTGCGAGAGCCGGCGGGTGAATATACTCTATCAGGGATATACATCATTAACTGGCAGCCGTGTGTAATGTGTGTTTTTCTTCCAGAAGGCCTTGTGCCTCTGTTTTAGTTTTGGATGAAGAGTTGCTGTGTGCACCCATACTACTGAGCAGGCAGACGTATCGCTAGCAGCTGCTTATACTCCCGAGGCGAAGCCGGAACATTCATATTAGGCAACATTTAAATAAGCGTAAGAGATCAGTCTAGGTCAGTTCTAGGTGCGAGACTGATGGCAAACAAAACACATTTACTTTATTGATTTATTTGTGCTAAATGGCAGAATTTTAAAAAGAGGGAAGAACTGCACCACATTCAAATTTGCATTGGTGTGGTGGTAATTTGTAAATATCAGAAATTGAAACAATTTGCAACTTAATTAATCTTGGTGCTCTGACTGGTACAGGACATAAACACAACATTACAGCGTTCTCCTTATTACAGTAAACCGAGAACTGATATGAAACCCTACTGTCACCGCGTATAAACATTAATGGAACTTTATTAACCCAAAGAGAAACAAACCACGTCCCACACAAATGAGGAAATATCAGACCGCTTTCTCAGAATTCTCTACAATCCCCAATTTGCAATTGCTCTCTTCGATAAGTATGTGACATTTACTAGAGCGTAGTGATTTGGTTGTGTAATTTACATATGAATAAAATAGATGCAGAATGCAAACTGAGTGTGCAGGATAATGGCTTAAATGCATTACATTTTCAGTATTTTCTGACCGAAACAAGCGCAAAAACAATGCCCTTCCGGACAACTTCAACACGAATTAATAATTCCACACAGCTACGTATAGTAATCAACATTGCATAAGTTCAAAAGTTTTTATATATTTACACAAAAGTTTGAGCTCTAACGTTCTTTCCAACATATTACAAACAAACTGTAGCGCATCTGTGTATGAACTATCGTTTCGGTGTAGCTTTCGATAATCGTTTAGTTTTAGGTAGTGTTTCTTACTTTATAGCGTCCACACGTAGCAGAGAAACAACCACTTTTGTAAATTTCGATTTAGGCTACGTTTCACGTACAAGTACAGCCAAGAAAATTGTGTTGCTGGGATGTAAATTATGATTCCTTTCAGTAAATCGATTCCTTTAATGTTTTCCGTTCATTGATTTATTTACCTCTGACATATGTGCATAAATATTTTTCGCTCCAAGGTACTGTAATGATTAGACGAGAAAGGGTCAAATTAAGGAGGCAACCTGGTTTATTTAAGCTGTAGTCAGTGACACTGGATGGAGTTTGACGGAGGGTCGGGGGCGAATTTGCTCCGGCGGGGGGTGCGGTGTATGTCGCGACATCGCAATGGGCAACCATGCAATGGTCACATCGTGAAATGACACTATGTGAGATTCTAAATAACTAAAATATCACAATTTAAAATAAGAATAACACCGTTTAGGGTGCAGTTTCACAAGGAAGTGGCGGGGGTCCTGCCGATTTTGGGGGAGACCCGTTACCATTGGCATCGAAAGAATTAAATTCCGGGGGGGGGGGGGGCATGTGTTAAATCACTAAAGGAATTTAGAGATATAATATTTCAGGGTGGCCTGAGATAAAAAATAAAGCGACTGAATTCCCCCCCAATTGTTTCTTTGCGGTGTATCCTCTGATTTTTATAACTTCAATTCTGATTGGCTGTTTGACTGTCAGCATTTGTGAATGTCCATTCCTCTCATTATGGTTGAGGGTGAGTTCTCTACAAAACACTGACTTTTGATTTTCCGATTTCCTCCCCTTCTGGAATTTCTGAAAATCTTCCTGCAGTAGATTCTTTCTGTACTGTTGTAAAAGCTAAAATCTTTGGTAAAACATGAATTGGACATGTGTGTGTGTATATATATGTCACACGCACACACACACACACACACACACACATTGTATAATAATCA
This sequence comes from Hyperopisus bebe, assembly GCA_026777045.1. Taxonomy (NCBI): domain Eukaryota; kingdom Metazoa; phylum Chordata; class Actinopteri; order Osteoglossiformes; family Mormyridae; genus Hyperopisus; species Hyperopisus bebe. Next base: position 10,400,378 of record JAODJW010000045.1, read on the forward strand.
TTTTTAGTTCACATCATGCTTACATTGGCAACACAGAGCACACTGCAGGGATACACCCTAAACAGGTTGCCAGTCCATCACAGAGCACATGCAAATCCATCCATTGTCGATAACTGCTTATCCTATATGCAGGATGCCAGTCTATATCTATGGGTGCAAGGCAGAGAGTATCCCACCAACCCATTGCAGAGCACACTAACATGGGGACATCTACATGCAATTTGGCAACTCCAGTTAAGCTCACCACTGTGCCACTGTGCGGCCCAAACGCATTCACAATTTAGAGATTCCGATTAGCCTGACTGCAGGTTTTTGGACTGTGAGAGGAAACAGGAGTCCCAGAGAAAGCCCATGTGACATATGGACTCCACACAGCGAGTAACCGTGTCACCCAGTTCAGAATGTATTAGGTAATCAATTTCATTCTCTACTCCTGTCAGCGCCAATTTATTTATCAGCTTCATTGTGAGTTGGGTTTCCTTTGCACTCCCTGACATCATAATCAGCCTTCTGCTCCATCTGGTCCTTTGGGAGAAACCGGCTCCATTTGTCATTTTCCATTTTAATTTGGGCCGGATCCAAAAAGCACTGGACGGCAGTCAGAGACATCCATCTGCTACCGACTTCAAACATGTCTGCATTTACAATCTTAGTGACTTATGTGACAATATAAGCCCTTTATGTTTTAAGTATATTTCTTTTTCTATACAAAAATATTTTGACACGACACAGACCATACTACCCTTTAAATAATAATTATACTTGTTTGTTAACAGAGTTATTTGAATACAATGTTTTCCCCTTCACATTGCTCATGTGCATTTATTACAATGGTTAATTATTTAGTGACTTGTTAGGTGTGCAGTACTTGTATTGGGAATATGCATTACATACAATGCAAACCTAATGGCTTGGGGTTTTAGGTTAATGCTCATACTCTTTTACCCAGTGACTGATCCCTACATCACTCATGTCTGCATGTAATTATATTTTGAAGTGAACATCAATCATGCAGCATTTCATGCGACATGGCACATAAACATATTTAAATATGTGCAAGTAAATGGTCAGTTCAATGATGGCACTAAATAGCTAGCTAGATTACAATGAATCCTTTATTTCTGATTAATCTATTTTAAAGCTTTTTATGTTATTCTTTAAAGGACTCTATATATATCCATCCATCCATCCATCCATTAACTTCCGCTTATCCGAGGTCGGGTCGCGGGGGCAGCAGTCTCAGCAGGGAAAC
>JAODJW010000045.1:10411045-10428842 GCA_026777045.1 Hyperopisus bebe
CCCACCCTCTTATTTGTACTCTCTCTCCTCCTCTCCCGCCCTCTTATTTGTACTCTCTCTCTCTCTCCTCCTCTCCCACCCTCTTATTTGCACACCCCAGCCCAAAGGCAGCAAGGGGCCGCAGACCTCCCCCCCTGACCCCAGCGCTCTGTTCCTCATGTTGGCTTCGCTGGCGAGCTGCGACTGAGCTGCCCCATTAGAGCCAAAGGAAGACGAGGCGGAAACAAAGGGAATCAGAGCTCATGGAGCACAATCACATCTACAGCAGCCTGTCAGCCAACAGCAGCGCCTGGGGTGCAGGTCAGCCCCCCCCCGGGCTCCAAGCCTGTCCCCTGGGGACCCTGCCTGTCATCTACTACAGCGCACTGCTCTGCCTCGGCCTGCCTGGTAAGGGTGCACCTCTTTAACACCATTCCCGGTGGGTTTGTCACTGTCTGTCTCTGGCTGTAACTCTTTGAGTCCGGGGTTATCTCGGTGTATCCATCAGCGGTAGGTCTATGTGTAAGGGCACAGCATCGTGTGTGTGAGAGAGTTTATTTTATTCATGAAGCATTGTTTGGTTTTGTCTCATTTGATTTATCGGTCACTCATTTAAGGGTGACCCGAAACGACCCTGGGTCTGTGTGCTCGCCTGTGCTGTCAAGCAAAATATTCCAATCATACAGTGCATTCAAATGCACTGACAGTTCAAACTTTAGCACGTTAACTTTTGAATTGTAAAACAATCCCGTTTTGTGCTCAGCTTATTCCGCTTACCCTAAATTGGAACGATATTCAGTCACTGAACACTGATGGACCTGACGTCCAGGACGCGGATACAGCGGACAGTCACTTGAGGGTAGCAGCGATCGGCAGGATGAGAACAAAACGGCGAGAAAGAGAAGCGTAATTACGCGCGGGCGTCGGCTGAGAGTCCTGAGCAGCTCAGGCTGAAGCCAAGCAGAGGTCTTCCGAGAGCCGGGATTTTCTCTTCATTCTTAGCATTAAATATCCGGAGCACATAGATCCTCATCTTCTACTTGCCAGTACTCATCGATGTAAATATACACTAGAAAGACAAAGAGCAATCAGTGCGCAGCACGCAAACATACGCAAACTAAGTAAGCTAACATGTAAAACTTGACCAACTTCTGTCTGATCAGAAGCGGGACAAACATGTCCCTTTTGCTTTCATGCAACTGTGACCGCGCCGCCTTTCGGTCACATGGGGGCGCTCTTACAGTTCAGCAGGTGCGGAGCTCAGCGCTACGACGCCGGTAGCGACAGCGGCAGCCTGGCCGCCTCCTGGGACGTCGATCTGACCTAGATTCATGGAGTGGGGAGAATTTCCGGGGGGCAGTAGTGGGGGTGTTCATGTTGAACAGAAAGCCCGTATCACATACGCACCCCGCCATGCAGGAAACTACCCCGAAACATTCACATGATGTATAACATTCATTTATCGACTCAGCCAGCAGGGGGCTCACATACTTCACCGTTTGTCAATTCGATCTGTATTTGACCAGAACATACAGCCTGAGAACTGAGGATTACTGCCTCAGAGACGTTGACACCTCCTTTCGCAGTATGCACGCCAGCTGTTTCCCAAGCTCACATCATTTAACGTGATTTCGTTAGTCAGCCGTTCACACGCCGGCGGTCTCGCAAATCCACAGACAGAAGCTCTGAAATATTTAAGGATTCTGTTAGCGACTCCTGCTCGCCAGTATCTGTCTTCAGGAATCTGTAGTGCTTAATATCAACGGCAGCTTGTCGAGGAACCCAAGCTGATTCTTGACCCGCATACGCTGCCGAATCGCTCTGTTCTCACTCTATCCCACCCGCAGGCTGTGTGTGTGACTGATGCTCTGCCTGTGTTTGTTTTATTTGTAAATGTATGGGTCTATAGAGCAGAGGTATAACTCTCTAACTGTCAAGTGTTTGTTTCCCTAATTGGTTAATGCCTATAATTTTTATTCCGACGTTTTGTGTGATGCAATTATGTCCTTATCGGTATCATGACAAAAGGGGGCATTGTAGTGGCCTGCGTGCCCCCATTCTGCCGGACCTAGTGCTATATTTCCTGATGATGTCAGACCAGCGAGGTAGGAGGTAGCTTGGACTGAACTCGCCATGGCAACAAAAGCCAAACGGTGGCTTGATTTTCTATACTTGGGTCCTGCCATGAGCACAGAGCCCGTCGGTCCCGGTCCCCGGCATCGCCGTGCTGCTGTGTCACACGCGGCTGGATGACAGATGGTGGCCCTGTCCTGTTCCTTCAAGCCCCCCCCCCAGCCAATCAGATCACAAGGCTGCGCCGCCTCCTGGCAGCTGCCGTCACCAGCCAGGTGTCGGCGGGCCGGAGAACAGGAAGGAATCAGGTCGGGGGACAGTGGGGGGGCATCAAAGGGAAGGTTAGGGCTGGGAAGAGCGAGCGGTGTGGCATTGGCACAGAGCCCAGCTCACCTCCTATTGGCTGTGTGTCCCCCCCCAGCAGTGATGCCCCTTCACATACAGCACTTCCAGCATGTGACTAATTATAACTTATCCTTTCTCTTCATAATTCATCCCACCCCCGACTCCGCCACACCACCTCATACCGGTCCTCCCTGCCCTCTCCTCTCTTCCTGCTGCACCCCTGCCTTGTCTGGTCCTCACTAACCCCCCCCCCCCCCACATGTGCCTCTAAGCAAACATCCTCACAGTGATCATCCTATCACAGCTGGTGCTGCGGCGCCAGAAGTCCTCCTATAACTACCTTCTGGCGCTGGCGGTGGCTGACATCTTGGTGCTCTTCCTTATCGTCTTCGTGGACTTCTTGCTAGAGGACTTCATCCTGGGCAGCCAGCTGCCCCCCTCCCTCAACAAGACGGTGCAGGTGTTGGAGTTCGCCTCCATGCACACCTCCATATGGATCGCCGTGCCGCTGACGGTGGATCGCTACATCGCCGTGTGCCACCCGCTGCGTTACCACGCCATGTCCTACCCTGCCCGCACGCGTCGCATCATCCTGCTTGTTTACCTGGGCTGCCTGCTCTCTAGCACCCCCTACTACTGGTGGCCAGAGCTCTTGCAGGGCCTGCCCACTGGAGCTAGCAGCCCTGGCCAGCACGTGCTAGTGTGGGCGCACTGCGTCACCGCCTACCTGGTGCCCTGCTCCATCTTCTTTGTCCTAAACTCGGTGATTGTCCACAAGCTTCATCGCCGGAGCTGCTTCCGCCTCCGGGGCTACTCCACGGGCAAGACCACCGCCATCCTGCTTGCAATCACCTCCGTCTTTGCAGTGCTGTGGGCACCGCGCGTGGTTATGATCCTCTACCACCTCTACACGGCCCCACCCACCACGCCGGGCCCCACGCGCTTGCTCCACCTCGTCACCGACGTGGCTAACATGTTAGCGCTGCTCAACACCACCATCAACTTCTTCCTGTACTGCTTCATCAGCAAGCGCTTCCGGGTCATGGCCGCCACCACTCTCAGGGCTTTCTTCCGGTGCAGGAAGCAGCCGGCTCACTTCTACGCCGGTCACAACTTCTCCATCACCAGCAGTCCCTGGATCTCGCCGGCGAACTCCCATCGCATCAAAATGTTGGTCTACCAGTATGACAAGAACGGAAAGCCAGTCTGCATCTCCTCCTGAGATTCACCTCTCTAGTTTTTTTTTTGAAGATGAATTTTCCCAGTATGAGCTGTGGAGAGGCATGTCATTGGATAATCGTGGCCACCTGACTAGGAACCACAATTAAAGGAGAAACTCTAACATAGAATCTGGACAGGCAGGTTTCAGGATTTTTAGTTAGAGGACATATATAGTTATTCCGAAGATAAGCAGCACTTTGTTTGAATAGAAAACCCAATCTAGAGAGCTGAATTTGTGGTTTCTTCTTGAGGTCCCTGTCATTGTAGGTGTCCTAACTTGCAGCATTATGAAAGCTGGAGAGGGTAGGTGAGAAGAAGCCCTTCCTCTGGCAAATGGTGAGCGATGTTCCTTAATACTGGTCTGGATTACCCAATCGGGAGTCATATTACTGGTCTGGATTATCCAGTTGGGAGTTATATTACTGGTCTAGATTACCCATTCGGGAGTCAGATAGTTCCACAGGGAATGAAGATTGCTCACTCTGCTGGTTTCTGGGACCTTCTAAAGATGTGTGACTCACTGCAGGAGCTATGACCTATGACCTATGACCTCAGCTCTGGGGCTCATGTTTCCGTTTGACGTCGTCGGTATCCACGGCGACAAATAATGACGGACTCGTCAAAAAAGACACACTAAAAAGACACAATAGTCAGATTATATTTCCTATATTTTACTATTTTTTGCTATATTTAACACAGCTGAACTAATTAGCGATGGCGCTGTGCAATAAAGACCACAAACTGCAAAATGCTAATGTAGAAACTGCAGTACTGTAGCCCATGGAAAAGTGACTGTTAGATACACAGAAAGAGCAAAAAAATTATTGCTGATTTAACGGCTTTGAAGCTCGTGATCTTTATAGTAAGCCAGTAGTCACCATGACCCACCCTGCACTAAAGTGAAGAAATGTCAGGAAGAATCCACTGATGTACAATATTAATAAAACCTTATAAAATATTCATGATTTTACGGATTTAACTGAAAATCTATCATCACTTTATGTACCTAATTCTGAAATCCCTTGGTCACAGCGGTAATTTGCGAGCGGCGGGGACAAGAACCGGGATACTTCTGCCACGATTTGTCCTTCCTGTGCACGTATGTGTTTGTGCACTCGCTGGGGTGTCTGTAATTTACCAGGGCACCTGTCACCCGGAGCAGCTGGATTTTTACCCCCCAGCACTGCAGTATAAACACATGAAGGTCAAGACTGTGTCAGCCTGGGGACCCCCCTCACACAGGAGCGAAGCGCACAAATCCATTGGACACACGGACAGCGGCGTGAAGGGAGCCTTGGTCAGTCAGTGAGGTCAAAGGTCACTCTGACAGCCCTACACAGTGGTCTAAAGAACAGAAGGGCGTCCTCATGTGGCTGACCTTACTGAAGACCCCTGGGGCTGGACTGTGCGGCAAAAGGATTATTTTCTGTATGAATGTTATCGAGGTCCAGGCTAATAAGCCCATATACAGACAGAGACATGGTCTTCACCATGGCAACAGTGAACCCATCATGCCTGCAAAGCAGGGGCAGCCAGTGCTGTTGTACAGCGCAGACGGTGCGAGGAGCTGCCTTTAATTTAATGAGACTCCTCTGTACTGCAATCCTTCCATCTTTGTGGTTAGTTTTTAATTATATCCTTTACTGGAAAAACCCACTGCCCCCTTTTCAATAAACCTAAGTGGTGCGCAAGGGCGGATATCATATAACCACGTGGGCCTCTCTGGGTGCTGTGAAAGCCGATCAGCTCTTGGAGAGCGACATAGCTGGTGGAAAACCTGCGCACAATGAAGTCTCCTTCCAGCCTCCTTTCCGGACCTGCGATCTGCGACTGCTTTTTTCCCCCAGGCGATGGCGCTGTCTGGAAATGCTTTGAAGTGCTTTGGAGAGACGACATTTTTATTTCATGGCACAGCAGGCATTTCAACTGAAAAGCGCCATTAGGGCTAGATGTCAGTGTGCATGAGCACTGAGCGCGTGTGCGTGTGTGTGTGTGCATGTGCACTGTGCGTGTCAGTGTATGTGTGTGTGGGCCCTTGCACTGTGCATGTGTGTGTGCATGTGCACTGGCGTGTGTATGTGTGTGCATGTGCACTGGCGTGTGTGTGTGTGTGTTCGTGTGTGCGTGTGTGCACTGGTGTGTGTGTGTGCATGTTTACATGGCTCCTGCTGGACCTCATTACACTCCTCAGCAGATTACCAAATAGTAGCACCTGAATAAACTCAAAAATGAGAAAAATGACACTAGAAAAATTCAAAATATTTCAAATGTTTTGATCTCTTTATGTATTTATACTCTTGATGACTGTGTGTGTATCTAAATACCCAAACAAAGGAACCTCCTGCTGCCTGTGCTAAATTTCTACAGGATGATTTTTATATCAGTGACAACATTAATCAGAAGTGGTTTGATTTGTGGTGAATTGTTGCCTATTGTATAACTGCATAATGTATTTTTAAATATGACATTTCGATAAATAAGCACTGTATTTACCCGAGTTTATTTCCTGACCAAGCGGCAGGGTGACACCCCCTGCTTTCTGTCACATGACACTTGCAGCGAAGGTCGTGACCCAGCGGAAGAGGTGCCCAAGTGCCTCCATCGGGGGACGGCTGTGTTGTTTATGCATCCCCCTCCCCCATTAGGGTGACTATTTGTGGCCAACAAGCAAACATGGGATTGGTGGCAAACACTGACCTCTGATCATCAGCAAGTGCTTCCGGGTCACGGCCGCCATCTTCCGGATCAGGAAGGTAAACCTACAACTTACATGAAAAGTCCATGGATTTTGTGCCACTGCCTCTTACCTGCCTGCCGTCTGTGAACAGGCAACACTGCCCCCTGCTGTCTGTGAACAGGCAACACTGCTTCAGTACTTGCTGGCCACACCTCTGATTCTTTGCTGGATGTTTCCTTAGTTTATGCTCAAAATGCTCATTTATAGATGGATGGTTTTAACTAATTGTTCCTGTCTTTGTAGTTTCTGGCAAAAAAGGCTGTTCAGTAAGTAAATAAAGATTGAATTGTATTTATTCAAAAGATATTTTGCAATATTATTATATTTGAAACTGAAAGAATAAATGACGTTACATTTTATGTATTGTACGTTTTAATCTTTACGACAAAGGAAATTGATTTTAGCTTAAACATCTCCAGTTAATATTTTATCCTTTGTTATTATCATTTTCTGTGTGCTGTTATATGTGCACTGTGTTCATACCCAAGCACCAAATGAGCCCATCTGCTGTCTGTGGTGTTATGAAATTCCTTCTTATTGTTTCTAGGTAATATGGTTTGGTGTCACAGTCCTGAACAGCTAAAACTGTTCTCTAGCGCCCCCTAGGACTGTCTGCTCTGCCTGTCGCCTTGTCCTCTGGCCTCTGATCCATCTCACACTGTATATGTGGTGTGAACCAGTGTCTCCCATTTTGGGACCCACAGGCGGTCCATATTTTTGCTCCCTCTGAGCACCCTGCCAGACAGCACACATTTTTGCTCCCTCCGAGCTCCCTGCCAGACAGTATACATTTTTGCTCCCTCCGAGCTCCTGATGCTTCAACACCAGTGGGAGTGAGTGTGACGACCTTGAGTGTGGATTGTGGACTGATTGTCATCTAGTGTTGGCAATCCACATTGTCATGACTCTGAGTGCTGTTGCTATACCTGTGAGCCGGTTACACCTGATGCTCGTTAAGGCTGTAGCTAATTTGCTCCCTTTTAAAATGGCCAGGCTTTGGAGAAAATGGGGCTTGTGCTCAGGCGCCGGTTGCACGTTGCCATTTGTTTTGCTTTTGTTATGGTTTTGTTTTGTATTTGATTTTCGTTTTCTGTATTTATTCTACACTACATGAACATGGCATGCCTGCACTACTGACACCACTGATTACTGACAACCATACGTTATATATGTGTAGCATTCTTGTTTTTTTTTTATCCTTATTAAATTCTTTAATTATCTGGTAATCTTGGGTCCCGTGTCTGCCCTTGGATTTTCTTTTTTTTCCCTTTTTGTTACGGTTTTGAGCCAGATCGTAACAGGGAGCAAAAACGTAGACTGCCTGAGCTGAGGACCTAGTTGGGAAACACTGGTGTTGAAGTGTCAGGAGGCAGAATAGCTGTAACTGCCTCAGGGCATTTTTTGACATTTCCAGGGCAATCGATTCCCTTCAATATACCAGGTAGTGAAATCCTCTGAAACATTCAAGTAATTTCCCGTTTGCTGAGATTCTCACCACGTATATAGATATCTGACCAATCATCTATATTAAAAAAGCACAAGAAATGTTCTCATGTCATAACACTGTTCGAATGGATATAGAATCTTCCAATGTCTTTGTGTTATTCAGACTGACAAAAAAAAATGAAGAAATCAAGTTAAAGTCTTTAGTGTCTATTCTATCATATGTACAGGACACACGGAGGATTGAAATTATGTTACTCTGATGGTGAATGTACTAACAATGACAAGCGAGACAGACACCGCAAGACGGATACAAGTATTCAAGTAACTACATGTATGCGAAAATAAAATTAAACTAAATTAAATACTTAAAGACATAAGGCAGTGCAAGTATGCTGGATTCACATTGCAAATCTAGACAGCGGCCATTTTTAGTTTTATAGTTGTAGAAAAGTAAGCAAAGTATAATAGTGAAATGGCTGTTCTTTATATGGGTGGGTGGTTAGGACATTGGCCTAAATCTGGACTCTTGCTCAGATCAAAGGGAAAAGCAGAGTGTGAGGGGAGGTGTAAACCCAAGACAATGGTGGTGAGGAGACGGACTGTCCAGTTATTCATATACAACACTAACCCAGCAATTGTGTCACATAATTAATATTGAGCTCCAGCCTTGGTATGGAGCCCATGAAGCGTAATACGGCAGTATTATTATGTATTATATAACATCTATTATTTGTGAATTCATCTGCATGTGTCATCAGAATTCACAGGTGTTTGTAACATTGAACATTTTGAGCTATACTTGAGGTTTCAGCAGCTACGAAATATACAGTATATGGACAAATAATTTTGTGCTGTCATGAATGAAATTCAGCTTTGAAACTCATGGTGAAGGGGCGTAGCTTCTGCCTGGTTTAATCCGGTGGGAGCTAAAAAGATTACTAAGAAGAGCTAATGAGTAAAGAGCTAATTACTGACACACACCAAGCCTACCAACACTAGAGGAAGGTACATCTACTCTCAAGTGACCTGATACTGAATGACGAGGGGGGTACCCGCACCTGGTACTGAATAACAAATGGGTACTGACACCTGGTACTATAAAACAAGGGGAGAACCCACACCTGGTACTGAATGACAAGGGGGTACTAACACCTGGTACTATAAAACAAGGGGAGAACCCGCACCTGGTACTGAATAACAAGGGGGTACTGACACCTGGTACTGTAAAACAAGGGGAGTACTGACACCTGGTACTGAATAACAAGGGGGTACTGACACCTGGTACTATAAAACAAGGGGAGAACCCCCACCTGGTACTGAATAACAAGGGGGTACTGACACCTGGTACTGTAAAATAAGGGGAGAACCCGCACCTGGTACTGAATAACAAGGGGAGAACCCGCACCTGGTACTGTAAAATAAGGGGAGTACCCACACCTGGTACTGAATAACCCGCATCTGGTACTGCATAACATGATGAGTAATGGTACCTGTTTTTCCCCACTTCAAGCACTGCGTACTATGGAACTGAAGTCACACTTCAATGTTTAAGGTCCATTTATCTAAAGCTATAGAGGGTTAACAGCTCACAAGAAGGTTCACTGACCACACAGCAGAGCTGCACTGCAGCATTATCCATCTGGGGGAAGGAGGCTGTCTGCACACTGGCTGGCTTTGGCTCACACTGTCTCATCTTGAACTGAAAGCTAGATGTGTTCTGAATTGGCTGCAGTGCTGAGTGGGCCTGCAGTGCTTTGTGGGGTAACAGCTGTGAACTAGCATCAGGAATCACTGAAAATAGAAGCATTATGACCTCTCTTAGTTTATACAAATAAAGGCTAAATTGCTGAATGAGCAAATCAAAATGAAAAAAAAGAAAAATGCACACAATCTCTCTCTGCATAAGTACTGCAATGTTATCTGTTAGAAAAGGAACTGAAATATGAGGTCAACCAGGCATGAGTTAGAACGTGTTCCAGTATTTATACAATTAGACCCTCAAGACACCAATTTTTTTATATTAACCGTTACAGAATTCCCTCTTATTTTTTACACCGTTACATTTACTTTGTTAATAATGATTGAAATTATTCTAAAAGCACAATGTAAATCATCATGCAGTTAAAATATTGTTTGTTGATATTTTATGTGGGGGGCATGGTGGTGCAGTGGTTAGCACTGTTACCTCACAGTAAGAAGGTCCTGGGTTTGATCTCTGGGTGCCTTTCTGTGTGGAGCTTGCATGTTCTCCCCGTGTGTGCGTGGCTTTCCTCCCACGGTATAGATAATGGATGGATGGATGGATGGATGGATATTTCATCCATCCATCCTTTCAGTATGGGGATTTGGATGGTCTGGACTGTATCCCAGGCATCATAGGATGTGGCAGGAACATTCGCTAAAGCAGAGGTTTCCAACTCCGGTCCTGGAGAGCTACTATCCAGTAGGTTTTCTGTCCCACTTGGCTTCTGATGAGCCACACCTGTTTCTGGTATTTGCCTGAGAACAGGTGTGGCTTATCAGAAGCCAGGTAGGATAGAAAACCTACTGGATGGTAGCTCTCGAGGACTGGAGTTGGAGACCCCTGCGCTAAAGGAAACACGAATCCCCTAACTGCCTGTATTCGGACTGCAGCGCAGAAGGAATAAGCGAAGCTTAGATAGTTAGCAGACAGTTATCGTTGTCCGGTATGAACTTGAAACAGACAGAACGTGCTTTGGCTCCCTCTTGTGGCCACATAGTGAGATAGCAGTCTCGCCTGGTTAGTGCAAACAGTAAATGAATAGCTGAGGGCTCGCGATCCCGAGCGCGAGCTGGTGTGCGGGTTCGGTAGAAGCACCAGACAAGGCCGCCGCTGCGTCCTGTCGAGTCCCGGCGACTGCAAGAGGGCATCTGCGGTGCCGAAACGTGTCAACGACGATCCGGGAGACGTAAACTTCATTTTCTAAACGCTCAGCACGTAAGCGATCCTGTTTATTTACTCTTCGCAGCTGTATGTTACATACGAATGCTTAGAAAACTCGTACTCTTTTCGCACTGGCCATAAATATATAATGATATTTTATTACCTTCAAGGTAAATTCTATTATTTTTCATTATGATGTATGTATTGTACATACATACACTATATATTCAGTATGTAATTTAATATTTAAATATGTTTTGACGTTTTGCTATAGCATTTGGAACAGCAGCCAATATTCTGTAGAAATTCATATTGAATTCGAAGTTACAGACATCTAGTTTTGGTTTGTTTAATTTCCGTACTATTAAAATCAGTGGTTAGAGGAATTGTTTTCGTTTGGTATTGGATCTAACGGGACATTTAATAATAATAATGATAATGATAATAATAATAACGCCATGTGCTGTAATATTTATTCACACCACATGATGGCACTGTACGAAGATGTAACGTGTAACCCAGACTACGTGTTTAAAAACAACACGAAATGTAATACGCAGATAAATAATCGGCTACATGACGGATGAGAGAAAAAAGAAACCCAGCGACTGGTGATGTCTATGGCGCACAGACTTGATTAGTAATCAAATATTAAACATGGCAGTTTGCCTTAGGGTGATTAATTTGCCCTAATGATTTTTTGTCCTTTAGGACGGGGATGTATAGAAATGGTTATAATTCCGGCACACCCGATGTGCGAGCTGACATTCTGCACTTTAAACATATATTGATTGTTTTATTAAAAGTCCATTGTGACGTTGTATAGAACCCAGTAATTATAAACATGTGTCCCTGTCCATTTAAATGACATTTATAAATAATCATTTAATTGACAATTTAAATCATTTAAATGGCCTTTATTTACTGAACACTGCCACAGAACACCCTCCATTCTCAGGTACTTATGAGCTGCACTGTATGTATTGGCTGTTACGGGTCCTGTTGACACGGCTGGGTTATATCAAAGTGTAATGCAGCTGATTGACTGAATGTAACTGTGGAATAAAATGTCTGATTGTCAGCAGGGGGGACCTTTGATTCCTGAGAGCAGAAACAGAGGCAGCACAAACTCACGCAAGCGCTACCATGGTCTCCATAGCAATCGCCCTGGCCGCCATCCTGCTTCTGGGCTGCACGGAGGCGGGACCAGAGTCCTCACAAGGTACTGGCTTGGCGTGGTTTGTCTGGGGCCACGGGGCAGAAAAAATGGCTCAGGGGAACTTTCAGGGCAAGTATGGAAATAATCCTGGGAGGCATATTCAGAAAGTTTCTCATGAAGGACGAACAGCGCAGCAGAACGTTAGCGTGTTAGCCGTTTCAGAGGGGCTGGGGTGTGCTTTTCATCCCCCCCACAAACCAGGCCTGTTCTAGCAACCAGCATTAAATCATCCCGTGGGGATATTCACTGCAAAGGGCAGATAGCATCCTGCTCTTGCTGATTGGCTCATTTAGCTGTATTACAAGATACCACTGGCACGGGTGTCACTGGAATGAAGCAACTAGTTAAAACATGACAACCGTCCAAACCAGCTGTTACACGGCACCGTTATCCCGTCACTGATAGGCCGTGGAGTGAGATAGGTGCTGTTTGTGGGGTCAGAGGTCGCGTTTGTGTGTTTTTGGTGTGTTTATTCAGTTCTGTTTTAGCTAGAATAGTACAAACTGCAGGTTAATAACTGACATCCCTGGTTCAATATTTTGGAATACCTGCTCCACCCTCACCTCAGCTGTCTCACTGTAATGCAGCTGAAATCCTGAAGTCAGTGTAAAACATTGGCAGGATCCCGGGGCCTCATTCTCTGGTCAGTTATTTCAGTTCTCACAATGTGGGTTTGAGCTCAAGTCGGTGCCATACCTGTTACGATATCACATTACATGATTACATTATTACGTTACATCATAACATTAGTTTATAACATTGCGTTATTACGTTATAACATTATGTTATTACGTTGTGTTATAACATTATGTTATTACGTTGTGTTATAACATTATGTTGTTACATTATGTTATAACATTATGTTATTATGTTACGTTATAGCATTACATTATTACGTTAATGTTATAACATTTCCTTATCTCATCATGCCCGGCCTCTTCTCCCCCAGTGTTCCTCAACAGGAAGGAGGCCCTCGCTGTCATCTCACGTCACAAGCGAGCCAATCAAAACAATGAGGAGAATCAGATGCCCCCCAACTTGGAGCGGGAGTGCGTGGAGGAGGTGTGCCAATACGAGGAGGCTCGGGAGGTATTCCAGGACACCTATCGCACAGTAAGCGCCTCCCGCCTTTCCCGTCTGTGTTCTGCTGCCTCCCCAAGGGGGTGCTCTAATGGGGGCAGTGCTGCTCCTCAGGCCTGTAGCAAACATAGTATGACATTGTAGTTTGCAGGGGCCTTCCTGTATGCAATGTCTGCAACCGTAGCTGGGACCTCAGACTGACAAGGCCTGCTTTTGATCATTCATACTTTGCTCGGGGGCCATTAAACCCCTGCCTCCTTTTTTCAGGAGGAGTTTCTGAGGGTCTGTTATTATATAGCATTTACCTGAACTGACCGTGCTGCTTTTGTCCCCCCAGGATATTTTCTGGTCAGTTTACATAGGTAAGTTCAGTGTGTTGGCCTTGCGCTTGCATCTAATCATTGGTTTAAAGCTGTTTGATTTTGTTGGCATTCTAACCCAGGTTTAAGTACTGTAGTACATACTGTGTTCCGTATGAATTAAGAAGTGTTCTTGTTTGTTGTACATTGTCCTGATGAATAATCCCTGATTTGATTGTCACAAAGACGGGGACCAATGTGCCAGTAAGCCTTGTAAGAATGGCGCACTCTGCTCAGACAGTGTGGGCGGCTACGACTGCGTCTGCAAGTCCGGCTTCACTGGCACCCATTGTGAGACAGGTGAGAGGATCATTCTCCTGGGGATGTTAACTTACGGTGTGTTTCTCAAGAGTGAGCCACGTAGATCCTGTGTACATCGGTTCAGGAGTATGTTTGGAGTAACGTTACTCCTGTTTATCGAATCGGCAAAACTCCTTGTGACTCAGCCCCGCTTTGCCTGCAGTAACAGCAGCAGCAGTTGTGGTTCCATCCCTGAGCTGGATCCATGCGGTTGTGCGTCCGCGTTAAATTCTGCATGGACACTTCAAATGACCTTCCCTCCCCCCCAGACCAGACGTTATGCATCCCAAATGCCGCCAAGGGCTGCAGCCAGTTCTGCAAGCCGGGATACATGGCATACGAGTGCTCCTGTGCTGACGGCTGGAGGCTGCAGGAGAAGGAGAAGTGTGTCCCAGCAGGTAAGCACCTGCTGCAGGTCTGACTCAGCAAGTCAAGCGCTGTGCCGTCAATGCAAAGGTTGCGGGCTCTAATCCCAGACAGCACATATAAATCATGACCCTTCCATCTGTTGTAAGTTTCTCTGTATTATAGTGTCAGGTATAATGAATATGTTTCTCATTCAAGGGCCCTGCAGATGTTTTTTTAATCTCTCTGTTCCTCTCCAAGTGCCTTTTCCCTGTGGAAAGGTGGACAACGTAAAGCGGTGGAATGAGAGGAAGCCCGGCAACATGCAGGAGTACGAGGGGGCGGCCTGCAGCTCCGGGGAGTGTCCCTGGATGGTACTGCATCGCGACCTGCGAACCACATGCGCGTGCACACACTCAGACATACTCACGGACACACAGACACTTACAGACACACTTACAGACATACACTCAGACACAGACACACACAGACACTTACACACACTCGCAAACACACACAGACACATTTATAGACACACACAGACACATTCACACACACACACAGACACACTCAGACACTCACAGACACACACAGGCACTTACAGACACACTCAAAAACACACACATACACTCACAGACACACACACAGACGCACACACACTCACAGACACAGACACACACAGACACATTCACAGACACACTCAGACACACACACAGACACATTCACAGACAGACACAGACACACACAGACACAGACACACTCAGACACACTCACAGACACATTCACAGACACAGACACACTCAGACACTCACAGACACACACAGACACACTCAAAAACACACACACACACACTCACAGACACACACAGACACTTACAGACACACTCACAGACACTCACAGACACACTCACAGACACTCACAGGCACACAGACGCACAGACACAGACCCTGACAGACACCCACAGACACAGACACACTCACAGACACTGACAGACACTTACAGACACACACTCACAGACACACACAAAGACACACACATACAGACACTCAGACACACACACAGGCACACACAGATACTCAGAGACACAAATACACACACACACACAGACACTCATACACACACACTGGAGACAGAATGTAGCCCAAATGGTTTGCACACTCACACGAGCCACATTATGGTTCCTGGGCATCCTTCATCCTTGCGGAGGCTGATCCCTGTGTTCCCCCCCTGCCCCCCCCCGTGTCTCCCTCTGCTGCGTTCCTCCTGTCCCCCCCCCGTAGGTCCGTCTGCAGAACGCAGAGGGAGCTGCCTTTTGTGGCGGCGTCATCGTGAAGAAGAATCTGGTCCTGACCACGGCCGATTGTGCAGTCAGGTCCCCCGGCTTCCAGGTGGTGGCCGGTAAGTGCAGCCGAGCGTTACCTAGGCAACACCCAGAGGGGCCTAAAGTGGGCGGGGGGCTTATATACATAATATATACTGTTTTTTTCCAGATCAGTTGATATTGAAGCTTCGAAGCTCGATTTTCCTGAGGAATCCCTTAGAACCACCCTTATGAACAGATTCAGAACGTTTAAAAAGCTGAAAAACTGAATGGACTGCAAGCTGAAATCTAATTTTAATAAATGAATCACACTCCCACTGGGCATAACACAAGTAATATGGCGACAGTTTGGTTTGTTTCTGGGTTTTTCTCATGGCAGGTAGTGAAATAAGTTTGTGATGATATTTCCAGCTTTAGTTTCGGCAGTTTGCGGTACACATCAGCAGCCCGTCTCTGCAGAAAGCCCCCCGCAATACCCATGTCTTTTTACCTTGTTTATCCACAATATGTCATTAATAAAAGCCATCGTGGCTGCTGAGATGTCGCTTCCTTCACCGACAACTGGGTTGCGTCTGTGCAGCGGCCTGTTACTGACCACAGCGTGATTCCCGGCCACAGTTCTGTGGCTCTCTGGGTGAGAGACCCTGACAGCATGACAGGCTTTCAGAGTGTAGTAGGGGCAAAAAGACAGCGTAGCCTGCTGACCCCAACCAGTCACGTGTGACCTTTGACCTTTGAACCCGTCTGCACCCTGTGCCCAGGTAAGAGGTCCAGCAACTATGAGACGGGGGAGCAGGTGCTCTCCGTGAAGGATATACACTACCACCCGCTGTACCGGGAAGGGAAGGACAACAACCTGGCTGTGGTGGAGCTGCGTGACAACATCACCTTCAAGAAGAGCGTGACGGCGGCCTGCCTGCCCGAGCGTGATTTCGCTGAGAGCGTGCTCATGGAGGGCAGGCACGCTGCTGTCATCACCGGCTGGAGGAGGGGCTCCGACCCCCCCGTGCTGGAGGGCTCCCTCACCTTCAACTACCTGAACTATGAGCCGCTGGACCGCTGTGCTGAGCGACACTCGGGCAAGGTCACCAACAAGATGTTCTGCACGGCGCCGCGAGCCAAGGCCGACTGCGCCTTCGGTGAGGGAAGCCCCGCCCTCACCCTGTACCATGATGTGTTTTTCCTCACGGGCATCACCAGCCCACCCCCCGGTCATGACTGCAGCCAGGGCTACATCTTCCAGAAGGTCTCCCGCTTCCTGCCCTGGCTGAAACACTTAATGGATTCCCACTGAGGGGAGATGGAGACACACAGGGAAGAACCATGTGGAGATTAAAGGGTGGAGTAACTTGCTTTGGTCACTGAGATCAATCTCATAAATGGGCTTTGCATTGTGCCCTATTTGTACCTACCAATAAACAAGCAATGCTTATGTTTTTATATCTGAAGCCATTTCACATGGACTTTAGGGATTGATGCAGTTTGTTGTGTAGTTCCATATCTTTTCCACAAGGTGGCACTCTTGTGTAAAATTAATAAGATAACATGCTTGTGACTAAGTGTAACTGATAGAGACAAAATCTGTTTAGACCAAGATAAACCACAGTGTTGTTTCTGACTTATTTCTTAGTTGCGTCTTAGTATAACAGTTTTAGCATCTGTAACTGGCTGCTGTTATTGGTTAAATCAGAAATGTATTAAAGGTCTGATGAATGTTGCTTTGTTCTTTTTTCATGTGTTGTTATGGTTTGTGTCTATATCACTTCATTTTAATGGAGTTGACTGGATGAAGCCCTTTTAACAGACTGTTCTTAAAGATTGAATAGAATAGAGGTACAGTACTTGATTAATCCCTTTAGATAAATTGGGTTGTGTTTGCATATTCCATCTTTCTCTCTGTAAGAAACACAGATTCACATGTACATCCAGGCTCAGCCAATATACAATGGCCCTGGAAGATTTGGGGTTTAAAGTCTTGTTCTGGAACCCAACACCGATATGATTACTGTATCAGCTACGGGATTTGAACCGACGACCTTCCATGCGTGAGCACAGATCGCTAACCTGCCGAGGCACACGTCGCTTCTAATGACGACCAGGGGCAATCTAATCTGAACACGTCGACACACTGGGGCAGCCGCAGAGCGTTGTCATGGCAACGTGCTTTGAGAGCTTGCTTTGGATGGGTTTCCTGGTTCCCGTTCTGGGTTTCGAGCTCGTTTGCGGCAAACATGAGAACCCAGCCTTGGCTCTGGAGCAGAACACTGGGCTGCTTCTGAACATCTCCACCCCCAACACTCTTTTGGATCTTAGTACCTACTGTAGTTGATAAGTCATTGCTGGGGGTACTGGGTTTGTATCCCAGGAGAGATAGATGTGTAAAGTGAATACCCGTGTTATGCAAGCTGCTTTATGCAATGCCCCCCCCACCCTCCCACCCAGTTTTTGTTCCCACAGGCCTGCTGTG